>OZ010616.1:46611249-46776249 GCA_963932145.1 Acanthosepion lycidas
GAAATTAACCATGCACATAACATTGAATGTTTTGACAGATTACAAGCTTCTTTTTTTTTTTTTAATGTTGACACTTGTGATGAGGGTCACAGTACAGAAAAAATGTTTATGTATAGTTCTACAAATGGTCTCTTAAATAATTTTTGCTTTAGGGATAAAATTACTAGTAACAAGCAAAATAAAGAAAACTATATTCAGCAAAATTCTATATCTGTAACATATTTTTTGATAATAAATTTATTTTTAAATCTATTTTTTGTTTGCATCTAATTTGTTTCATATATATATATATATATATATATATAGATATAGAACTGGCATGTAATTTGTTTGTCTGTTCCATAATTCACTTGTTGCTGATTGGAACTTTACAGAATAATTATTACAATTAGAATAAATATATTCAAGTTAAAACAATTTTAATATTTGAAACAGTTAAAATAATGAACAAATTTTAGACTTTAAAAAATTTAATGAAATGTAACATATTTAGTTCATTTACTTTAATGCAGCATTTGATGACTATTCATTTTATTATTAATGTTTTTTAAAATGAATATTAAATAAAAATTCAGTATAAAACCTGTTTCTTTGTAAATGTAATTTTAAACAGTTTACTCAAACTTTTTGGGTTTACAATCATTACCTACATTAATGCCTGTCTCGCTAACCTTGTGGACTATCTTTGTCATGTCACAATTGAGAAAGCTTTCTCTTTTCGTGATTTTGGCAGAGGTCACTTTTGTCTCCTGTTGGATGTTCTGTTACCCCACTTGACGAACTAAGATAGATATGTATATGCACTGTTACATTAGAATATGTACATACCCACTACAACACTACATATTGTTTCAATGTTAAAAAATTAATGTTTTTCAGGTGGGGAATCATGATGCTACTAAAATATTTTATTCCAAAATACAGTTAACAAAGCAGATCGTCTATCATCATCTTTGGGAAATTTCCCATAAAAGGTGAAAACGATTTACATATGGAGAAAGAAAGCACACTAAGTGATTCATAACAGCAAGAGAGGGAAAAGAAGAGGAAAAAGGCTCTCCATTAATGCTGCAATCTGCTTTACACTCCGATGACACATTTCCATGATGCCATTACTGGAAGGGATGTGAACACAACGGAACCACAGCTGAACTCCCCATTTGTTCACGAAATCCCTGAAGGGCTTGCTGTAAAATGCTGTGTCATTGTCAGTGAGCATTTCAGTCAGTGAACTCAACTCATAGAATGGGGATTCCATGTGGTCAATGATGCTTGCTATCTCAGGTGACGCCAAAGAGAAAACCATGTAGGCATGAAGTCAATGAGTGTCAGGTAGTGTCTTCCCTGCTACTGGGTTATGCCCATTCTCACTTGATACCAAGTGTTGCTGATCTCCAATTTGCCACATAGGTGGCAGGTCAATTGATTAGCACTTTCCTACTACAGCCTTCACTGACGCCCTTGAAACCATTGGATCACACTACCTGACAAGGTGAAATGTCTACCTTATGCCAGGATGACCACTTTGATGATGGATGAACCTTATCCAATCAGAGGTTTGCTTCTTGCAATAGCATGCATGGTTTTGGGATTCAGCTGTTTTTCTGATCAAATGAAGTCATTGCTGTGTTACTTTTGTCAGACCATTCACTTGGTTATATTCTAACCATACCAAGGTTACATTTACTGACAACTCATATTCTTTAACCAAGCTTCTGAGTGCTTGGAACTGTCATCTTATTAGCATCATACTTGCCATTTCGGAGTGCACACTAGCATTTCCTGTAAGGGTGTCCGTAATCTATTTGTAGACGCAAGCAGTCGGTGAAGATATGTAATATCATTGCTTCCCACATCAATGCCATGTGTATCACAGAAACACCTTTCAGGCTGTCATCAAGTTGTGCCAAGTTCATATGCTGCACATCTCTTTTCACAACCAGCTCGCATCCACCACTGCAGCTCCATTGGGACTCTAGTAGATTGCATCAACCCAATCCTCAAGCTCAGGACCATTAACACACCACATACCTTTCACAGAATCTTCTTGGTAACCTCTTATCCTGGTTTCAAGTTAAATATACACACACCTCTTTGCAGTCATTCCAGTTCCTTGCTTACCAGCCCAAAGTTAACTAGATGTTGCCTCACTGACTGTGGACACTATTGATGAAAATATTATTAATGTATGCTGATGTTGCCTGTTGGATAGTGTCATTATTTGACAATGCATCATCCACAATAGCTTACATAATAGATGTTATCAAAGTGAGCCAAAATCCCATGCATATCAAACTACTTTTTTCCCTTTAAAATTAAGTCTGTTAAGGCCACAAGGATTGGGGCACACACACACCTGTTAAGTCCTTCAGAGACATGTTGGAGCACTTTTTTCGCCACTCCCTCAACTTTTGCACACAGATGTCAGCATGGGCAATGCAGGCATTGATGTGCCCATTAAGTTCACAAAAGTCTAATACAGGCCACAATTTAGACTTATTTTATTGAAAGCCTGCTGTCAATGGAATCAAGCCTTTTTAGGGGGCCCAAGTTTCTCCTCAGTATTGGAAAGCAACCATCCATCATCCTCTACAACTCACAAACAAACTCCATTCTCAAGCCATTCCACTATCAGTAAATTGGACATCACTCCACTGAACTTGGGAATTAGTCAAATGTCAAACTACAGCTTGAAGTTGTTTTTCTGCAAATGGAACAAATGAGGAAGGATGGAACAAACAGCAACCATAGAGACAAACAAAACAAGCAACTAAAACAAAGTCATGTTTGTAGAAAGGTGACAAGAATTGCACTCAGGAACAGAGCAAATGAACAAAGAAAGTGATGATGAACAAAAAGGAAATCAGAATCTCATTCTGTACAAAAGTAATACTTCCTACTCACTTCCTAAACAGAAAATCCGTCCGTTTATATTGAGCCCAGAAACATTGGCAATCTCATTATGCAGGACATGTACATTCCCTGCACAGCTCACTATTGTGACCATATTTTTTGCAAGCAGACATTCTTGTGTCCATGCCAGCCATGTTCTCTTGCATATTCAGCACAGCAAATGTCTTTTTGACAGGGGCAGGTAACCTCATTGAAGATAGCTGGCAGCTCATCTTGCATTTCATTTCTATTACAATAAAACTTTTTTCTATTATTGTATTGGTGTGTTTCACCTACAATTTACAACATGCATCTAAGAAATCTATTAAATTTTCATTTCAACAAATAATTTCATCTACAATTAAAGTTTTGATGTAATGTTTATTGTAAGGGTGGTTGCTCATTATTTTTTTTCAGCAGTATGACCATATTTTACAAATTTTTAACACTATAAGCATTTTTGTATTGGGGTGTATAAACACCCCAGAGGACTATCCATTTTTGGAAATCTGAGTAACACAGGGTTAAATTTTATTGATATTTAAGATCTTGTTAGATTTTTGGTGAGATATTTTTGTTTTAAAATTAAAGATTTAACCTAATGTTTAATTTATTTATATGCATTTATTTTGAATTGACTTAATTTGTATAGAATTAGCAAAAATTAATTTTTTCAGATTCCCCAGCCAGGTCTTCCATTTTTATGTCTGACCCTTGGGGTCGTCCCATAAGTGCACTTCTAGTAATGTAAACCCATAGTCACTGGTTCAAGTCATTCTGAGGCTTCCTCTAATCTTCAATTTCAGTTAATATTTTTAAATTGTTTTCATTTTAATCACTTGTTGATCCATACTTTGTGTTTCTGTTTTAACAAACTTCCACTCCCTAACTATTAATACAAATCACTTCCCCACTAATTTATTCAAAGTTAGCAGGTCAAAAATAAAAAATCCAACTTTAAGCCATATGAACTTGCATAAAACATTGCAGATGCTAAGGAAACAAGACATTATTTCATAGTAGTAAATACTCAAAACAGTGTTGGAGAATTAGAGTGGGGATGACCCAGGGTGCACAAAATTTAGTTCATATTATGTACGTGCAGGGTGGGGAATACAACCTGAAAAGCAGCCTACACCTTGGCAACAGGGCTGCAAAATGCCAAAAAGCATTTATTTCAAGTCCAAATCAGAAAAACGCGTTGAGTTCTCTATATGAAAATATTCAGTCATTTAAGCCGTCATTTAAGCCATCATTTCAGACAATGAGGTGTATTTCATGTAAGAACAGTCCATACAAATTTGCATAACATCAATAAATTCCATTTATTCTATACCTTATTACTCTGTCCAATGGCCAAGTGAAATATTTTGTGAGTACACTAGTAAGTAAAAAAAAAAAAAAAATTTCTTCCCAGAAACAGCTTATTTACACAAGTTCAAATGCAAGCCCAATGAATAACAACTGAAGATAAATGATTATGTGAAACCAACTGATTAGATGATTTCTGCCAAGATTCAGGAAAAAGGTCACAAACCCAAATAAAAATTACATCTCTGATAGTGTGTGATTACAGATCCAGACAAGCAAAATAAGTTGGAGGGTATAAATTCAGCCAGCAAAAGGATTAATCATTGACTATTTAACTTTTAGCTAGATTCTCTAATGAGCCAAACACAATATTTTCTTTCACCACAATAACTCATCATAAAACTGATAGAAAGCCAAATATGCAAACCAGATTCAAATTCCAGTCTAGTCTGTTGCATCCACTTTCCTACTAATCCCTCAGGAAAGACATTAATCCATCTCTCCTCTCCCAAACTATGAGCCGATAGGGTGGACTGAGTTCAAGCCTTGGTAGGAAAACCACTCTTGAATGTAAAACTAAATTCTAACTGCCTTACAAATCATGGGTCAGTATAACAGATGAAAGCCCATTGCTTCCATAGCTGCATATCCTGTAATGGATTGAGAAAACAATTTGAAAAATTAGGTTTCAAGATTATCTAGTTATTAAACTAACCAAAAAGTATATGCCTACATTCATAGACTATCTGACAAAGATTGAACAGAGATAAAGAAAACACTAGTTACATGGATGAAGAATCATTAGGTGCCAATAAATTCTCAACTTGGTACTAGATTCCAACTTGTTTCACTTAGTAAAAGAAATCCATAATTAAAAATATCAAATCATTGGTTAAACTCATTTGCAAATCAAATTCATCTTATTTAAATACAGCAAATGCATCCAGAAAATAAAAATAAAGCATTAAAGAAATTAATCTTGAACTGAAAATATAAATGAATATTAAATATTACAAACCATTTATAAGAGTTAAAACTACAGTATCATTTTTTCTTTGGTGGGATAGATTCAGTTTTATAAGATTAAAAACTATACAAATGACCGATTGACAATTTTTACACATGTAATGAAGGTGATGACTGAAAAGTTATTAGCGCATGATAGCTTCAAATGGTGACATCTGGCAGTGAAAGGGTCATTACTAAGAGATTAAGAAAAATGTTTACGGTATGGATCAACAGGAGGTTAAAATGAAAAGAACAATTTAAAAATATTAAGAACTGAAGATTACAGAGAGTGACTTGGACCAGTGACTATGCCTTTACATTGCTAGTAGGCTTTTGGGGCAACCCCAAGGGTCAAACAAGAATGGAAAACCTGGCTGGGGAAACTGAAAAATTTATCATTACCATTCAGCAGAGAATATATTCATCTCATCCCACCTCCCCTATCATGCTAAAACATAATATATATCCAAGGATACATTGATAAAACTGACTGGGAAAAAAAACAAACCAGAATTGGGTTACTGCTACCACTATGAGATGGATTGTTATTGGTGTTCATCTTCACTGCACCCCCCCCCAAACCCTCTGCCCAGAGAACTTGATGAGTGTTGACAGGTAGTCAGGCCTGGGAAAGGAAGGGAAAATTCAGGCTCAAACAATAGAAATCTTGCATATCGAGAACACCTGCAAGGTTAAAGGTAATGCTCAATTCTTTAAATAAACAAGCCCTCACAGTCAACATGGGTAGCAAAGAGAACCTGCCTAAAATAATTATTGCCATATAGTTGAAGAACATACGCACAAGTTATAAATGCCCCCACACAAAAAGACTACGTGGTCTAGTTTCAATGCCTTGATGTGATTTATTAAATGTTCTGTTTATTCACAAGTAGAATGAATGAATTCACACTGATTTCAAGTGAAGCAGCAAACCACCAAGATTTCACAAACCCACTATAAATTACAATATAAAATGTACGATATAATTATGCAAAAGCATGTATCTTGTAGGTCAAATTCAATCAAATAACTGAGGCTTGTGTGCGAGAAGGAATTTACCTAACATGCAAATTAGAGTTTTTCTCTTAATTGTATATATATATATATATATATATATATATATATACTTTGGCTTGAATACTGACTTGATAAGCCCACTTTAGTCACAAAACCACAGTAGTGAGGCACTTAACTCACTACAGTGATTATAATCAGTAAAAGTTAATACAGAGAGCAAGTGTTCCACAGCAATGTACAAATTCTAGAAATGAAAACATTTGCTAATTCAAACATTGCAGCTCTACTTTTATAATTTCCAATCCTTAGAATTATACACTTGGGATCAACTAAAGTTTGAAATAAAAATACCACTGTCTCCCTTTCAAAAATTAAGGAACATTATATATATATATATAGATATATATATATATACACACATATATATACATACATACACACACACACACACACCTGTAGGTTTGAACCCTGTGCTCAATTTTCATTTTTACAACAATCATTACTATTATCTTTCCCAAAGTCAAAAGGTAATAATTGCAAACTACTAGCAACTAATACACAATAAAAAGAAAAAGCAAATCATATTTTGGTAGTTAGTTTTATTTTTTTTTTTTTTTTTTTTTTTTAATTCTTACTGGATTTATCTACTGTGATTACATTACAGTATGTTATCATGGCTTTAATTTAGTAAATACCTGTGTGCACTACTATTTACCCTTCATGCTTATCTTTCCTACAATGTATTTCACTATAACAGATATGACAACTCAATATTACAATAGATTTCTTCAACAATTCTCATTTGTTTAATCTGGTGATCATTTTTATTAGACTGGAAAGTTTGCTTACCCGTTCTCATTAATATTAAAGCAACCACTGAATTAGATCTGTATTTAAAACTGGTTCTTTGAATTGTTAGGGAAAAGTAGATATTAATTTGAGGTGTGATTTTTTTTTTTTTTTTTTTTTCACAATCATGAATATTGCACTTAAATTGGTTTTAACATACAATTGCTAATTTTACTGAAGCAGTAGATAGTAGCACACAAAATTGGAATAAACTTCAGTATATTCATAATTTAAGAAATTCGAAAGCTAACATTTCTTTAAAATAAGTTTTACCCTTTTAGATCTTCAGCACAAAATAGTATTGAACAATATAACACTTCTAATAAAATGCTTACAATACAACTATCAAATTTCTTAACTATTGATTTCTAATACAATGCATTCATTTTAGGCCAACTCAGTTTATATGGTAAATTCAGTAGATCCTATAATTTTAACCATGACAGCCATGCCACACTGTGTAGCAAACCACAAATTCCAATTGTATTTCATTAGTGAAATGCAAATTTCACTTGAGTAGCTTCTTCCTATGAACTGTTGCTTTGTGGAACTGACTCCCAAGAGAATTCTTTTCCAATCACTACACTCTTAACATGTTCGTCTAGGGTAAACTTATCTTCCTCACAAATCATGCCTCATACTCTAATCCTCCACTAGTAGTTCTTATACGCAGTGAACTTTAGGGGAGAAAAATGGTGTCAGTCTGCTACTATTTAAAATTGGCAATAAACTGTAGAATAAATCTGTTTTTCATCTTACAATCTGCCACAAAAACAGCCAGGTTGAAAGAAATTTAATAAATCTTATGAACTAATATAGAACTGAATTCCCCCCCCCTAAATACATTAAACTTAAACTTGTGATAAAACACAAAAAGTGTCTTAAAATACTTGTATAAGAATAAGTAGAATTGGCTGGAAAATTCATAAATTCATCTAAGTCTTTGATATATCTTTATGCTTTATTAAGTAGCTTATATTACTAAAGTTTATAAAAAAAAAAAAAAAAAAAAAAAAAAAAAATTACCAAGAGCTTTATTTAAAGTGATGGAGGTAACAAACTGTATAAGTAACTCCATTTTTTTTTATTTTTTTATTTTTTTTATTACAAGAATAGTGAAGGACTTAAAAAAATACTAATTGAAATAAAATGTGCCATAAAGACAAGTTGACTGCATAACTAAAATCTATAAAAGGGAAGAATCGTGAGCACTGGGAATTCAAATGAGTCACTTGTTACTGATCAGACTTTTTTTTTTTTTTTTTTTTACATGTTGAATGGTGGAAATCACTTAAGTGAACATCTAAAAAAAAAAAAAAAAAGGCTGATGCAAAAAGGAGCTAGAAAGATGAGTGGTAGTAGAACTATGTTGATAGTACAGTAAACCAGTACAACTTTTCCATTTATACACTTTCAAAGTGGTAGTAAAAAGAAATTAAAATTGAATGCAAGAATTTCAATTTATTATTCATTAAGATTAGGTATTTACATTTAAAGAGTGTTATATTTGGTGGATATGAAGGAAAGGCATGGAGAATAATAGGGTTTAAGGGTGTATCTTCAATTTTCTGCTTGGAACAATAGTCTGCACAAAAATCCTCAGTTTAAATTTAAGAATACTGCAACTTACTTTCAGTATAATGGTTGGTTGTGCCAGTGACATTCCTCAAGAAAATGAGATATATATATATATATATATATATATATATATATATATATAAAAATAAAGGGACCTGGTAAAAATTATAAGCATTTTCTGATAGCAGTACATGCTTTTGACTATTCCCCTAACTACCAAAGAACATGTTTCTTCGCTTTCATTAATCCTTTCTTTGCCAGCTTATTTATGATAATATTTGATTAATAAATTTTCATGACAAGGCTGGCTTCTTTTCCTATCAAAAAATCTTTTTCATCTACAAAAAATGGCATGGTTAAAAAAAAAATAAAATCACATTATTTGAACTTTCCTGGAAAAAGTAAACCATTTTTGTGACAATAGCTAATATGAAATAAGCATGAGTCCTGAAAAGCTGTCTTGTTTTATCAAAGCTCAGTAACATGCCCTGAGAGAGAAAGAGGAGAGGGAGTGAGGCAAATTATTAATACTTGTGAGCATATTCAAGAAAGTAATATTTTTTTTATATAAATTCTAAGATGACTTTACAGTATTCATTAAATTTTTAAACAGTTATTCAGAATTAAACCATAATGCAACTTATATCTTACTCAGAGACTTCAAGTGAGAGAGTTTAACAAGAAAATACATGATTTATTTTTCACAACCACACACACAAATAAAAATTATACGAATATAAATTCGATTTTTCTTTGGTTACCAAATTAAGAAACTACAATCAATATTTGTAAACAAAATATACTATTTTGTTCTCAAAATCTAAAAATGTTACTTTGTAAACTTATACCTTTATTTTGAATCAATAGAATGTAAACTGTGCTGCTTTTAATAAAAACTTAGAGCACATAAGTGGACAAAATTTACATTAAGGCACTTTAAAAATACTTTAGTATGCAATAGTTTTAATCTGTACACATTTTAAAGAGGAAAAAATTGGTTATGACATGTTTAAGATGAGGGGGGGGGGAAATAAACAGCAAATAAACAATATCAAGACTATCAATAAAAAAAATGCTCTTTTTTTTTTTTTTTTTTTTTTTTTCAATTTTAGTGATTAATTGGAAAAGTAAATTTTGCAAAAAGAAAAGTAGATTTGGGTAGGGAAGAAAAATACAGCAAATATAAGAACAAAATTTTATTAGTTCAAATGTTAGTTAAATTTATTCACTGCTGCCATAAAATATATCCAGAAATATTACAGGACTTGAAATTTTGAGTAACACACATCAGCTTTATTAGTTGGATTAATACCAAACCCCTTCCAACTCCACACAAAAGTGAATTCATGAAAATGATAATGTACCAACATATGTATTTGGTTTTAAAGTATCTTATATGACTGGAACAAAACCAGTTATTAAAAGTTTTGTTTTAGCATAAATTTAAAATATTAAATGCCAAGAAAATACCCATTTTTACCAGGTCTATACAAGCAGGAACAAACTTCATTTATATATATATATATATATATATATATATATATATATATATTGTGTGTGTGTATGAATGCAAAAAGTAAAATAATGCCTACTCACTAATTGATTTTTCATTTGATAGGGAAATGTCCTACATAGTTTAATACAGTTGTGTTTTTTCATGAGAAAGAAAGGAGTGGTGGTGGCATTATATATATATATATATATATATATATATATATATATGAATAAAATGTATGTACATTCTGATACAAGAAAGTCTATGAAGATTTAAAAAATTATAGCAAACTGTATTTGCAATAAAAATTATAAAAATCTGACAAACATGCATCCTTATGGTACCTTTGCTGCACTTACAAGGGATGAATTAAAATACCATTCTTCAAGTATATTGCATAAATAAATTATATAGAAGAAACATGTGCTTAGCTTATCCTAGTAAGTAAATCCTATATTTAACACACGCATATTAACATGTTTGTGCATGCATTATATATATATATATATATATATATATATAACATACACAAACATAACAGTATATTTATATGTGAATTAGCAACATTAATGTATTCAACATCCATTATACTTAAATGGTGACATCTCCAGAAAAAAAAAAAAAATCCATTAGATTAATTATAAAGGTATACTAAAATCAGCAACTCATTTAATCAGTACACCATTGCAAATTCTTTCTAAAAGATAAAAAAAAAAAAAAAAAAAAAAAAAAAAAAAATCCATTCCTCTATAAGAGTAGCTGCTAGAAAGAAAAAAAAAAAAAAAAAAAAAAAAAAAAAAAAAAAAGGATCTGTAATAGCTAACCATACCCACTTGCAATTAAATTCAGCCAAAATTGATAAGACATGAAATACAAAACGTTTTTCGGCTTGAATTCTGCTGCTGGCACCACAAAAATATTTTTTTTAATGTTTACATAAAATAAATAAAATAAAAATTCATATAATAACAAAATTAAAATAAATTAGAATAAAAAAAAAAAATATTTAAAAATTTAAAATAAAAAATAAGTAAATTGTCCATCCATTAAACTTTTTCACCCCAAACTAATTAACTATGGAATTATATTGTCTGGTGCTGTAGCAGTGCCATTGCTCTTATAGTATTAGTAACAATAGAACCAGCTGTTTCTTTCAAATCTGAAAAAGAAAAGAAAAGAAAATTAAGAAACCTCCTGAATTTGTTACTATAGAATATTATATAACAATTAGACAATTTTAATGCAAAATTTATCTTTATCAAAATTAATTTTAATATAAAAATATAAGCACACACACACATTCAAACACAGAAGTTTTGAAATTATAAAAGAATACTTTGAAAATGAGGATAAAAGCAGATGATATGTAAAACATCACTATCTATTATAAGTATACAAGTTACTTACCAATTTATGACTGCATCTGTGAAAACAATTCAGCTGCAGTTGTTCCAGTGATGGTCTGTCCTGCGGTTTCATATTGCACTGTGCCATCTCCTTGTTCAACAATTGCATGGGCAACTTCTTCTGGATTGGCAGTGTGTACAATAATAATGGTCTCCTGTCCACCTTCTGTTTGCAGTGTAGTGATGGTCTGATTTGTAAGGTCATGAGTTCCATCAGTTACAACTGCTGTATAGGTTCCTTCTGCAACAGAGCCATCTGTTACTGTGGCATATACAGCAGGTGATTCAACCAATTCAGTGGCAACAGTCCCCTTGTGCAGTTCTTCTTCCATATCTTCATCAATTTCTTCAAATTCATCATCATCGTCATCATCATCTTCATCTTTAATAAGAGGAGCCATTTCCCCAGCAGCAACATGAACTTTTCCAATGTGTTCAAGTAACAGTTTCTTCCTCTTGAATGTTTCCTGGCACATATCACATTGGTAAGGTGATAGCTTTTTATGCACCAGTTGAATGTGGGACATAAGGTTAGACTTGTTATTAAAGCAACGCCCACAGTCAGTACACTTATGAGGTTTCTCTCCGGTATGGATGAGCATATGTCTATCAACATGGTACTTCTTGGTAAACCTTTTTTCACACACAGAGCAGATGAAAATCTTTTGGTTAGGAGATTTCCATCCTTCATGTACACGCTTAGTGTGTCCAATAAGTGCTCCTAAAGTTTTAAATGCAGCTTTGCATACATCACACAGATATTGGCGGGTGTGCAAATGCATGCCTTTAATGTGAGTGTTAAGATTTCCACGGAATGCTGATGAATAATCACAATGAGGGCATTTATAAGGCTTTCTTCCTGAATGAACAGTGCGCATATGTGAACTAATTCCAGTTCTCAAGACCACCTTTCCACAAATTGGGCAGGCACTTTGCATTCTATTTTGTTGGTGGAGTTCTTGGTGACGTTTCATATTCTTGGTCACTTTGCCACATTCAACACAAGTTTCTCCTGCCTCTTCCCCTCCCTGTGTAGAGACTTTCATGATGCGTTCTCTCCATTTAGCATTACGCATCTCTTCATCATAATCAGGCTCATGACTGTGTTTGCTTTTTATGTGTTTAACAAGACCAATGAAAGACTTGTCACAGAAAGGACATTTCAAAGCCTCTTCTGTATTACGTTTAACACTTTTTCTTTTTGGCTCATCTTCAAAAAGGCCAAAATCAGAGTCTTCCTTTTTGCAGCGGCGTCTTCTATACAATTCTGCATCATCTGGGTCTATTTCTTCAATTTCACCTTCCTGACCAAGTGGTCCAAATTTCTTTTTTCTAAGCCGTGGGTCTGTCTGAGTTTGCACAGATCTCCTGCCAGGTGACTCAAAAACTGTTTCTACTTCAACAAACTGAGGAGTTTGTGGTGTTCTAGGAGATTTGTCTTGCTGGGCAGCATTTCTGGCAGCAAGAAACTCATCTTCATCAATCTGGTCAATATTATAAATATCATCTTGCTTATCACCCATTCGTCGTCTGTGCACTCTAATTGGTGTAATTTCTGCCCCATCTTCTCCATAGATAATCTGAGAAAGAGAATCTTCTTCAAGCTCAAATATTTTTCTATCTTCACGATCACCAATACAATTATCATTTTTATCTTCAATATAACTTTCCATTTCATCAACTTCCATTTCTAGTGGTTCTTGTTTCAAATCTTGCATTGAAGTTTTAAGATGTGTATATGACATGGTTTTCTTCCTTGGAGATGCAATAACTGCTCCTCCATATTCATCACTGTCTTCTTCCTCTTCACTTTCACTAGCTGCCTGTTGCTCTCCCAGCCCTTCTTCCTCACTCTCATCATAAATGGTACTAGTACCTACTGCAACTGCGGTATCTTCAGCATATCTAATTTTCTTTTTAGATGGTGACATAGACAGTTTTTGACTAACATCAACTCTGGTCAACTCGGGTCCACCTTCATCACTTTCCTCAGATAACACCTCTTCCTCATCTTCTGAGGAGGCTTTTCCCTTTTTTACATATTTAATACCAGATGTACTTGCCACTGGTTCACCCTCCTTTTCAACTGCTTGTTTTCCTTTACGAGTGGATTTTTCAGATACTTCATTATCAGAATCCTTCTTCTGCACTTTTGGGGTTTCTTTATTTCGTGGGGGTCTGCCACGTCTTGGGGGAGTTTCATCTGTTTTTTTTGATAATGTAGGAGATTCCTGATCTTTACTTTTAGAAGATACCTTATCTTTTTTCTTTGTGGGTGTTTCAGGAGTGTTCTTTTTAAGTGTTTTATCTTCTTGCCCCTTTTTAATTCTTCCAGATCGACGCCTTCCTTCATCATCATCATCGTCATCATCTTCATTAGATGCTTTGTGTCGTCGAGACTTTGTTTCAGGAGAATCAACTTCGCTAACTTTTTCAATGGAAGAATCTTTTCTCGGTCTGCCTCTTTTAGGAGTTGGAGTTTCTGTTTTTTCAGCTTTCTTAGAAGATTCATCTTTTCGAGGTCTGCCTCGTTTCCGTTTAACACTTTCAGTTTTTGATTCATTAGCACTATCAATATTTTCTTCAGATATATCTGCATCTTTGATAGACACTCTCTTTTTAGAGAGTTTTGAATCCTTGTTGGCAGTGGACTCAGATTCATCCCCACTTGTTTCTTTACTGCGAACCCGTAAGGAACGTCCTCCAGACTTTGGAGTTTCAATTTGATTCTCTACATTTTTGGAAGCTGATTTTGGTGGTCGACCTCTCCTTTTAAGAGTGATTACTACTTGTTGCTCTTTCAGATTTTTTGATACAGACTGATCAGCAGATTCCTGGTCAACCACTTCTGTTGAATTTTTAGAGGGTTCTGACTCACTCACTACAGCTGACTCTTTATCTTGCATAGTTGGTGCATTTATTTTGGAGGTGATAAGAGAAGTAGTTATTGTAGTTTCAGCAGCAGTAGTTGTACTAGTAAGCATAACAGTTTTAGCCTGGTCTTTTTGTAACTGAGAAGGCTTGAACTGTTTAGAGGATGAGGATTGCTGGGTTTGAACTTGAGAAGGTGATTTTATGGAAGATTTAGAAGACATATCTACTTGTTTAATAGATTGGGATGATTGGTCATTTTCTTGTGGTTCTTGTGGCTGTTCGGATTCTAACACTTTATCCTCGTGATCTTGGGGTTGAGATGGTTTAGATTGTGCTGGAAGTGGTTTCACCTGTGGTGGTTGTTGAGGCTGTATTTGTTTAGGTTGAGCGATAGCTTGAGAAATTGGAAGTTGTTGTGATGGAGTTGTGGTAACAGTTACTTCTGCTTGTTGCTGCTCTGATTTTCTTTTTTCAGTCTGCTGTTCAGCATCTCTGAACTTGGAAGCGTTTTGTAAATTTACAACAACAGAGGATGAAGTTGTAGCAGTAGTTGCTACATCAGGGCTAGTTGTGATGCTTATTAATGCTGCTGTAGGACCCGTAGTATTTTCAGTTTGTTGTCCTGTTTCTTTATGTTTATCAGCAACAGAGACAAGTGTTGTTGTTGATTGCTCAGTTGAACTGAGAGATGACTTGATTGTTTCGGTGTCTACAGATGCTGTGCTACCAATGTCCACCATTATGACCTCAGCACCTCCTTGAATATTTGTGATGAGAAGTTCATCATCTGTATTCTTTGCCACAGAGTCTATAGATTTATCTATATTTTGTTGATCCTTTGGCAGAGAAACAATGGCTGTACCATCTTCACTTTTTATTTGAGAAGCAAGAGGCACAAGACTTTTCAAATCCACAGGCAACTGTTTCATTTGAAGAAACTCTTTTTCTTGATTGTCATCAGTAGCAGCACTTTCTGTAACTTGCTGAATTACATAATAAGGAGGTGATTCTGTAGGCACTTTGTTTATTGCATCGTTTTCTGGGTCATTATCACTCTTACATTCCCCAATACTTTCTGCTTTGATAATTTGTTCAGTTTCTATCTCCATTGGGATTGAGTTTTGTACTTCTGTTTCACTTAGATCAATGACGAAAAATTGAGTACCTTCAGTTGAAGTTTGCAGAGTTGCCTTCTCAATGTCAACATTATCACCTTCTTTTAATACATTGTGACCAAGTTGAATATAGGTTTCTTTCATTAGTGCTTCTTCAATCACAGGTGTTTTATTTTCAATTTTAGAACTATATGTTTTGTCCCCAATTTGTATGCTAACACAATCAACAGGGGCACAAACAGCTGACTTATCATCAGCAGTTGCATATGTACTATTCATTGACAAATTAATATTGCCAGATGTCGTCACAAATTCTGGTGGCTTATTAGACATAGAAGCCTTTTCTCCAGTGGGCATTAATGTTGCAGGTACCTGATTGTTAGGATCAGGGACAAGAACAGCATGCTGAACAAGCTGAGGCTTTCCAGATGTTTCAACTATATTTTCCTTTTTATCTTTATCCTTTTCATTAGGTTTTGTTTCAACTGCCATCACCTGTAGTGCTACATTATCCACAACAGGAATCAGTTCTACATCCATGCTACCAGTCTGACTGGTTAGCAAAGATTTGGATGCAACACAAGCACCTTGAGCTGTTAGTGTGCTATCCAAAGAGTTATCTTTAATAAGTGCATAAGTAACACCATCAACCACTGTAGTATTACTGACTTCTGTTTCCATGGTTTCTGATGTAGTAGGTTGAACTTGAGGTAATGGTGTAAATAGTTCTGAAGAAACAAAAACTGTTTCAGTTTGTTGAACACCAGTGGATGTAACTAAAGACTCAGGTACAGTTGTTAAATGAGTCCCTGGAATTATATCAACACTTGTCACTACATGTGCTTCTGAAGGTAATGTCTCAATAACATGAGATGTGGGTATTGATATAGTACCATCTTGAGTTTGTATGCTTGTTGGGTTAAGTGGTTGAGAAAGACTGCTTTTTGACACTTCCATTATTAGTTTTAAAGATTGTTGTGGCAATATAGTCAGTTCATAAAATAATTTTCAACTTAAAACAGCAGTCAACTCAATTTTCTGTGTATTCCCATTAATCTAAGACATTCTTAAACAGCAGTACCAACATGACAATGGTAAAAAATATGCAATCCAAAATGGTTGAGAATATTTCCTGTTAAAGAGAGAGAAAAAAAACATTAAAAATACAAGTTTGTAAAACATACTGCACATTAAATGATTCAGAGGACATTTTCATTTACAACCCAAATTACAATTTATAGGCAAACAAAAGATAGATAACCACCAATGTTAAAGTTATTCTAAAGTTCAAAAACAAATCAGGATAAATTTAAAATATTTTAATAAAAGGTACATCCACAAAATAACTGTAAAAAGAGAATACTAGGATGAAGTAAACTATATTTTATTGTCAAATTCTGTTATTAAGAGGAAAGATCAACACCATATTTAGTTATATTTCTTTTAATCCTTTTTAGAACATTCAAAATTTTGGTTAAAAAATTGTTTTTTTTTTTTTTTTGCATCAGTGGATGGACTATAAATTAGCATAGCAAATTTTTACATTCTTGCAAAAATAAAATAATTGTCAGATTTTTAGTGAAACTTTCAGAACTTATTTACAAATAAAAGAAATTTATTAATATATATTAATTGAAAACTCAAAAAATTCAACAATTTTTAGGGACTATATTACTTAAAAGTAGAACTCCCTGGAGAATTAAAATATTTTTTTTGTAAAATAAATGCAATAATAAAAAAATTGCTTAATTAGAAAGACTGAATTGCTTTCATGAAATACACTGCTGCCTTAAGATTTTTTTTGCTAAATAAATTTTTACAAGATTTGTTTTTCATGTTTTTAAATAAGATAATTTTTTTTTTATAATTATGAAGATTTTAAATCTTAAAATGCAGTTTCAATGGTGTAATGGTTTTGAGAACATTGTTATTAAGTAAAACTATATTAATCATAAATCAAACAAAAAGCTTATTACAATTTCACTTCAGGTATCCCAGTATTTTATTAGGTTGGTGCAAAAATAATTTCGTTTTTTAACATATGTTACTATGTGAGAAAACGAAATTATTTTTGCACCAACCTAATAAAAAGAACTTTGAATTGTTCTTGTATGCGTAAGACATGCCGATTTTTATAGATATTTCGGTCATACACATTATCTGAAAATAAGGATAACTATAGTAAATTTAAAGCCAAATTATCTAAAATGCAATAAAACACTATGGAGAATATTTTCATAAATTTTAAGGTACTTCAAAATTATATATAAAAGGTGTTCAGTGTTCACATTGTTTTCTTCAATTACTTTTTATGGCTAAAAAGAAAACATTAAACATCCATCTGTCACCAAGCTGTTATGTCAACAGCTTAAAAACAGCTACCACAGTATTAAAAAAAAAAAAAAAAAAAAAAAAAAACACAAACAAAAAAAACGCATTTCTGCGATATTTCAAACTTAAAGTAAAATGTTTCAAATTATATCAGTTATTACCTTAAATGAGCTAAAATTCCTCAGATAAAGTTTCAAAAAGGCATATTTTATTTTTAAAAATTTATGACGGAAAAATTTGTAAAAATTCAAAACGAAAATTAATAAAATTTAAATTAATTTTGATTTTTGAAATTAAAACTAAAATAAAAGCTTCGAGGAAGATTTTTCATTTATTAAATCTTAAGTATCGCGAATCTGTGGAGTACTATTTTAGAACATTTTTAAATAAATTAGAGATTAGTTAAAATTAGGGAAAAAAATAAAAAATAAAATAAAAAAAGGGGGACTATTAGCTGACCAGAATTATCAAAAAATTTGAATTCAAAGAAATTTAAATTTGTATTTTAAGTCTGATCAAGTCATTATTCCAATTTTAAATTATTAATCAATATATTTTTGAGACGCCAAACTAAAGAGAATTGCTAGAAAATAATTCTAACAAAAAATGCAACACGGTTTTTTTCGGTGATAAACATTAAAATAGTAAATTATCTATTTATAACATTATTTAAGAAAAAAACAAAAAAAACAAAACAAAAAAAAACATGAAAATATCAAATTTTATAATTTTTAAAACTTTCTGAAAATAAACCTTAGAAGTGGCGGTATAATTATCTTAAGTTTTATTTTTTTTTAATATCAGAAAGCAATATTACAATCTGTTTTTAGTAAATGATGCGAATCAATAACAGATACGAAAAAATACTTAAAATGAGTTTCATATAAATTTAATTTTCTTTAAGAGCGATAACTAAAAAGGTTTGACCATCAACTTCTGGTTTGAACAGAAATTTGAAGTATTTTAAGCTTAAAAAAAAGTAACCCTAAATTATTTACTAAATTTTTTTACGCAACCTTTTGAAATTCAAAATAAAAATTAAAAACTTTAAAAAGTTTCTTTTTTGAAATAATGGTGTTTTTTGTTTAATTTTAATAAGTCAGTATTAGAGAATATAAGATCCCTTGGTAATTAACGTAAAAAAAATGTTATGCCACAATAAATCTATTACTTATGTTTTGGTCAGAGCAGAGTAGCACGTGGGAGAAAATACTAAAATAAAAAATAAAAAAAATATCACAAAACAGTATAAATAGTAACCATATTTAGTTAAATATAGTTCACAAATTACAGAAATAAATTATTTCACTAATGTCACTTTCAATGAAAAATTGTTTTTTTAAATTTAAAAGCTTTTAAATACGTTAAATTATTTCAGAAAAAGATAGTTAAAATGAATTAGTTACGTCCCCTATTAGAGTAACTCTTGTTTGCTCGATTCTCGTCAAAGGAAACATAAGAATCAGAGCATAAGTCATCTTCAAGCAAATAACTTGCATTTTTCTTAGAGATAAACATAAAAAAAGAAGTTAATTTTTTTTCCAAATTTTCCAAGAAATATCCACAAATATGCAGAACAAAAATAAGTTACAAAAAATATTCTTTTGTTAAGGAAAAATCTTTAAATTATTTAATAACACTTTTTAAAACAGTATACAATTTGTACATGAAACAATAAGTTTGACCTTGAATCAGTATAAAAAGAACATATTTGAAAAGGTCAACAGTTCACATTTATTTATGTAAAATGCATAGCAGTAAGTTCCCCCACCCACACAATCTTTGAAGAAAAAAAATTGATACGCAGTAGATGGATAATTTACCAAATAATTGTTACGAACCAGTTCAAATTAAGACATGGAGAATATACTCGAGTTTTTTTTATTTATTTATTTTTTATACCGACAATAAGGTAACCAAACGTTTTAAGTAAATATATACACTTGTAAGGTAAATAACCAAGTGAAAGCAGTAACAAATCATGTCATGTATTATAACGATATAGTTTTATACTGCTACTACACTTTTAAATACGAACATGCTATCTATCAGCATCACGTCGCAACTTCATATCGGTCTATAGATTTTAAAAAAAATACTGTAATCAATACTAAGAATATGAGTAGATGTTTATTAAAAAAGGTGCCAAAAAAAACTAAAAATGTAAAACTTTTGTCTTGTGCGATTGAAATAAATTATCAATTGCCAAAAAGGAAGGTAGGTGGGACTGCCAGTACTTTGGCGGGAAGAGGTACAGATACTGTGATTTCGACAGGATATACTTCTTATGACGACTTCCGTAAACGATTGGACTTGGCAAAGTATACAAAGAAAAAAAGCAATCAGAAAGAGACTAACCGAGAGCGTGTTTTTCTATTGTGAGGTGAAAAGGAGAAAACGGGTCACAATGTTAGAAATTCATTGAGGAAAAAAGCGTGTACTTATACCAAGCAAGCATAAAGAATGAGGATTAACAGTAACACTATCAGTAACACCAAGTGACTCGAGCGGTATATATCAGACAATTAGTAATTTAATTTACTAATGGAAAATTACAACCGATTGCAAACGGTGGCAAGAAACTTCAGATGAAAAATTATTGTTATTTCAAGTGTTAGGAGTCCAATGTAGTAGTTTTATCGACAAAATATAGAAGAAACGAAAAGCTAGAACAATAGCCTCTTAATATTAAAACATTTTAAAATTAAATCTTTATTGCAGATATATATTTCAAGTTACTAAGAAATAAAATTGATTTGTAAAATTTTTATGGGATTTACTTATACAACTAATTTATATAGTAAACAAAATGATGCTACAATAACACGCACACAAGTGATAATTCCCAGCGCCAACTGACAAGTAGAACTATAAACTCTAGGACATCCCCATTCCCTGATGACAACTATTTTATGAAAATAGGAAATTTACTTAATTATATGTTACTTGACAAACAAAAGAAACAAGCTTTGAAAGTTATGACAAACTTCAATAAAGATAAACAAGAAAAATATTAATTACTTTCATAAGTGATAGTTCAATAGAAATATCAAATTAATATTTTAACTTGGAAAAATGATTGGATTTCATTTTTACCATCAGTAAAATTAATTTTAAAATTAGAAAATATAACAAAATGGAGTGATTTTCCCTCTCACAATGAGAGAGAATATGAAATGAAAGAGGGGGAGGAGAGAGAAAAAAAAGTCAATGGCGAATGCTATTAATTACAAGATATTAAACAACGAATAAGTCGTTTGCAGATATTCTAAGTAGTTAACGATACAACATTACTATTTATATTCATTACATCCACACTCATGTATATATAATCACTACTCCATATATACGCACACACGTACACAGATTGCTATCTGGAAAGACAATTCAACGGAGAGTTGGTAGCCGCCATTTTAATCTGAATTCTATTTGTAGGATCCGGCTAGGTAAGACAAAGTGAACGAGAGGAAAAATTCTTTTAAGTGTGACTCGCTTAAAGGTAATAGCTAGATGCGGGTCCTATCTCATTATGTAGCAAAATGAAGCCCCATCTTTGGGGATTCAGCTTGCGACCAAATTAGCGTGCTATTTTCTGAGCAAAGCCGGCAAAAACTGACACAAAAATTGTCGCCCCTGCACAAGGGCAGTAACCGCGTGACTTCGCCATTTTGAAAATACAAATTCAATCTTAGTTATCGCCCGTTATAACGCCATAAATATGCAGCAAAGAAAGCAAAATCGACGCTACTTACTTCAGAGAAGGGTTTGCAAAGCGTCAGGTTCAGCTTCTAGGAGAGACCCAGCGTCCAACAAGAGAAAGATTTGCAACTCTTGCCAGTCAAACAATAAAGGACGCCATTTGCATCATCACTGATTCTGGAATAAGCTAAATATTACCCATGATGCACCAATAAAACTTTTCGTTGAGTTTCGGCTACTTCCGTGATATGGTTGCTAGGTCCTAACATGTAAGGCAGCTATGCTGGCTGCTGGCAGTAATGGTGGTGGTGTGAGTAAATCTGATAGACGTAGTTACAGTA
This sequence comes from Acanthosepion lycidas, assembly GCA_963932145.1. Classification (NCBI taxonomy): domain Eukaryota; kingdom Metazoa; phylum Mollusca; class Cephalopoda; order Sepiida; family Sepiidae; genus Acanthosepion; species Acanthosepion lycidas. Next base: position 46,633,166 of record OZ010616.1, read on the forward strand.
GCAGCAGTAGGGGAAGAGTGAGCAGCTGTGACAGAAAAAGTGAAAAACTAAGAAGAGATTGTTAAGGGAGTATAATAAAAGCATGCAAAAGATGGAATGAAAAGAAAAGAGAGGAGGCTGGTAATGTACTATAAGAATAAATGAAATGAAAGTAATGAGTAAAGGGAAAATCTACACATAAAGACAAGTTTTTTTTTTTTTTTTTTAAAGAATGGCAGATGAGGGGGTGGAGAAAGGATTGGAACCTAACTTAAAATCATAATTCAATACTTACTTTGTAGTGGTAATAGTAGTAATATGGGCGAAAGAAAAGGTGCGTTCAAAAGAAAGGAAAGAAAGCATGTAAAAGAAACTTATTAAGTGAGCGAGATACGAAGCATTGTAGTTTTAGCAGCAAGCATTAGCGATTTGTTGTTAGGAGTGGTCTTTTACATTTATGAAATTTAGAACTTTTACCAGACATATGTTCGAAATATTCTCCCTCCCAATAAAAATAAGTATTTCAAAACCTGCACGTGCGTTCCACATGGCTTGGGATTTGAAACCTACTCGTAGGGATATATAAATTTTACAGGTATATAAACATTGTTTTGTTTATGCTTTTCAAAAGGCTGTTTTCACCAAAAAAATATGTTGTTAATTAATAGCTTACTTTTCGACTTCGTTATGTTAATTTTCTGTAAATGATAAAAAAAAATAATCCCAAACCCCAGTTATTGGTAGATTAAAAAAAAACAAAACAAACTATTGTCTTGAGAATGAGACAAGAAATAAAATTAGAATTAGATCGCTACTTTTTGCACTAAGTCATCGTTTTGATAATGTATAAAATTTAATATGCAAAAATAGCAAAATTAAGCAGAAGCTTCTGCTTAACCTACTTAAGATAGGTGACAATAAAATTGATTTTTCGTCGTTCATTTTTATTATAAAAAAAAAAAAAATTATTTCTCATTGACGTCATTTAAATTTTTAACGTAACAATATACTTTAACTTTTTAAAAATTAAGGCAAGGGTCCTTAAGGAAAATTGTATTATTTAGGAAACTTCATTAAACACAAACGAAAAACCCAATGAGTTACTAAAACTCTGTAGTATCAAATTCAGTACCAATAATGAACTTACAAGTACACAGACTTACACTAGGTATCTTTGAAATTAAAATAAAAAGTCAAGATTAATAACCTGGAAGATTCATAATAAACACTAAACAGTATTGTTTTAATTAGAGATAACCCTAAAAAAAAAAAAAAAAAAAAAAAAGTATATAATATGCTGGATGTATTTAATTAAAATTGTAAAATTATAATCTCGTTAAAAATAAAAAAAAATATATATTTTAAGCGTATTTTTTTATTTGAGATCAAAGTGCCGGAATAAATCTGACTGATTGTGTCCCTCAAATTTAAAATTAACGCACGAGGCTACAGAGAGTGGTTTCCCTTCGTTCCCTATTTTAACTTACCAAACTTTATTAAAATAAATAAATGAAACTATGTAACTTTAAAAATAATTTAAAAAGAGGTAAATACATTACTGACAACATAATTATTCTTATATGGTAAAATAAATAACAGTAGCAACAGTGATGTATGCTGACAGTCATATGGTCAGTTAATAATTACTGCCTATTTAAATCAAACGTAATTATAGAGATCTATATTGTTTGTCAACAAAGTTATATTCAGAGAGCACAAATAAAGATAGTACTTAACACCCTAAATGCTAATCGGAGCACTCGTGACCACTTAATTGATAGAGTTATTATATCCAATGAAAATATACATCGTATATCAAATATGCATAAAATTTGTATGCATAAACAAACAAATGAATATAAAATTATATATAACTTTATTTACTTAACAAAATAAATTTAAAAAAAAAAAAAAAAAAAAACTGATGGAAAAAATTAGCTCGGGTATATAGCAAAATAAATGGAGTGCATAATCAAAAATTTGCTAATACAAAACCCACACAAAGCTTAAGTAGCATCAAAATTTAACTTTGAAGAGAAATGAACAATTCAGTTTTTTTTTGGTTTTTTTTTTTTACACTGAATATCAATTTTCTTAACTACTGTTTCAGAAAATGAAAAAATTGAATGTTCAATTGTGGATAGAATTTAAGTTTTTCAAATAAAAAATCTGTTTACTTTCTTGTATGTATCTCCAAGTACATTGTTAAAATGTCAGACTGATTAAAAGTAGGGAGAATGGGACATTTTGTTAATTTTGTTCTAATCACACAACCATAGTGCCTGAAATATGAGCAAGACATTTTTTTTGCAAGTTTTTCACATTTAAAGATTTTATGCAAAACTAGCCATATAAACTACAAAAATGTATAATAATAATGTGCATTTTGCATTAATTTCCTGGTCAAGTTATTTATCGTAATTTCAATTTTTTACAATTCATCTGACATTTTGACTGTTCCTAACAGTAATAATTTGTATGAGATTTTCTTATTAAAACAAAAGTACCAGAGGTATTCAGTCCTTGTGAGAATCAAAGCAGCAGTATAGACATGCAAAATAGGTAAAACATCATTTAATCACATTGTGAAAATATACTCAATTTTTTTTCCTTAAACAAGAATCAAATAAAAAAAAATTACTAACTTAATTAACCTAGTAACATAAATTTAAAATTAAACTGGGGAAAACTTAATGATCAAAATATTTTCAGAAAAGTTAATGATTGTGTTGAGAATTAATTTTTATGTCAATCCCTAAGAACAGTGTTAGCTAAATGACATTATATGAGACAGTAGGTATTATGAGCAGAGGAAGATGATGTTACTATTGACATCCGATTTCAATTTAGCCTCTTAAAAATTTCATTTGTCACACAATTCTAAGTTCATATAGACGCTAATATTCATTTGATGTTTGGTAGTCAATAATAGATAAAGATCAAACATACTATACTTAATATGAAAATTTTATTATAATGACCTGTTATATAAGCAAAAGGAAATAATCATTAGTTTTCATTAAAAAAAAAAAAAAAAGTTTAATTAAAATTTATAAGTAAAACAAAATTCCATCAAAATATTTAAGAAATAAAATAGTAATTTTTCATTTTTTGTCAGGAAAGATAAAATATATTGATGTGAAAAATTGATCATTATACTTAACTTTATATTGTATAAATTATCCTTTTTAAAAAGGATGCAGGAACCAATTATGTTTCAAAATATTAAAAATGTGTTTTACTGGGTTTACACTAGATAATACTATCTTATTCAGAGACTACAATTTCCAACATTCTATCATTTTTAATTTATAGTCTGTGCAAGCAGTACAATAATTAAAGTGTAATCAGTAAGCTGAATTCAAATTCTGGTCTCCTCTTCACTTTTACATTCATATCCTTGGGAAAGGCATGAATCAATCTTTTCTTATGGCTTGTATGACATTCAGTCTAGCAGAAGTTACAAGTGAATTCCAAATCATAGAAAAGGTAATGGGAAACCACTCTTTTCCAAGCAATCAGCACAATTTAGATAAAGAAAAGAGATTGTAGAGAGTTAGCATTGCTATGTCGCAAAATAAGACAGAAAAAATTCTACTATACAAAGAAAACTAGCAAATATTTTCTGCAGTCACTTTAAGAATTGAAAATATCTTAACTAATTCAAGATTAATTTGAAAGAAAAAAAATTTTTTTTTTCATGTAAATTGTCTAAAAGCTAAAAAACAAGAATGAGCACAACTCCAAACTTAAATGACAAGTTTTCATTTTTGGAAATTTATATGTATGAAGCAATGTAGCAATCATTATCTTAATTTTTATAAAGTATTATATTGATTTCAGAGACATAAAATTATATAACAGATTTTATAATTTAAGTAGCTGACATGCCATCTTTTCCTAACCTTTATTACATCCATAATCATACAACTTCACTATTAAATGGATTTTATTAAGCAATATTCCAAACAGTTGTCTTCTGTTTATCTTTTTCCTTTAAATTACCGTCTATTTGATGATTCATGATTAGAAAGTTCATTCTACAATAAAAAGATTTAAATTGATTCCTTTATGAAAGGTTGTACAAAAAATGTACAAAGTGCAGTGGAAAATTTTCTTTAATCTTTTAACAATAAATGCTTATATGTAATACCTTTTTCTTTAAAGAAAATCAAGTGTATATTCAGAATTAGATTAAACTAGCTTAATGTAATCAAAATTAGAAGGAATTAACTATAATGCTTAAATTGAAGCCATCAATGTTTTTAATTATTGAACAATATACGTACAAAATCTTTTGAAAGGCTATATATATTTTATGGAATCTTGTATTTGCTTTATTGAACTGTTACATCATATTTAAATGATAGGAATAAATTAGAAATGGTTTATCATGGTTTTTATTACCTTAATATGTTGGAAGAAATGTTATATGTATATTTTCACTTTTCTTAAGACTAATGTAAAATAAAATTAACCTCAGGAATAATTTTCACTTGAAAGAGCATTAAATAAATAAAAAAAAAAAAAAGAAAACAAGTGATTTTTAATCATTGGTGAATATGTAAAATTTCACAATATCATATGCTTTATTCACACAGTTCATAAAATGTAAATTGCCTTATTTAAATATTATAGTTGAAATGATTTTTGTACTTGTCAAATAACTTGAAAGCTAATATCTGCATATAATAAAATATTCAATTAGACCGAGAAAATGATTAAAAACACAAATGCTTTAAACTTGAATTGTAATTTGATAGGAAACAGAAAACACTAAGAATATTAACACTAAAGTAAAACCTTTTTGGAAGGTAAGTACCACTTTTAATAAATATCAGTTTTTTTATAACAAAAAAAAAAAAAAAAAAAAAAAAAAAAAAATCAAGCAATATAATAATTTTCAACTCTAAACATTTTTCATGAGTAGCATTTGCACAATATTATCTGTATCCTTAACACTGCACGATAACTATAACTTTAAAAAATACTTATTTATATCTGGAATTGCATTTCTCAATATTTGTTTTGTTTGTTAAGTCAATTAGTGTTGGATATTATTTTATTTTAGACATCTTCATAGTAAACTGAATAAAAATATGCACTGTAGCATTCAGGAGAATCATTTTGAACTCAATACATGAAGGTCTGAGTAAACAGAAAAATGGAGAGATGTTCAGTTAGGGATAATTTTTCATCAAGAAAAGATTGAAATTAACAGCTGAAGATGAGTGTAAAAGTATTATCATTTAACAACATTTTTAATGTTTAACTTTTCATTCTTGTAGACAGTTTACCAGGACAAGTGATGTTTGAGATGAAACTATGAAAAAGAAATATTCACTTTCTGATAATGTTTACATTATCAAATCTAAATAGATTATGACATTCTCATACTACCAGAAATCGTTAAAAGTGTGATATTTAATTAATAGCCAATCAAAATTCACATAACCCATTATTTTAAATGTCATATATGGAAAAAAAAATTCACCTATATATAATTTTAAAAAAAATATTCTAATTTTATTTATCCAGCAGAATTATCTAAGTTTACAATGATATACCTATAAATTTAAAATAAAATTAGGATATCTTTGAATCTGAATACTTTAAATTACAAATTAATTCGATACTTGAAGCTATTAAACACAAATGAAGTTGCTGCTGCTGAAAATGAAGCAAAAAAACTTAGCTGGGTATTTAGATTATAAATTCAGAAGGAAGCAATAACTAAAAATTCATTTTTTTTGCACTTGATATTAAGAACATTTTATATAAAAATTGAGAGAAAAGAGACACAGAATTTCTTTGTTATGTAACCATTTTTGAGATATAGTATCCATATTTAGTTTTAATTTAATAAAATACAGCCTGGTTTTCCATAATATTAAAGACTGAAAAATGAAAACTATACATTTTCTTTTTAATAATAAAAAAATTATTTCATGTTAAAAATATGGTACATTTTAAAAACTAAATTAAAGTATTACTAAACATGTTCATACCAAATTTAAACCTTAGTCTTAATTTTACATTCCATAATTTACTATATTTTATTTATTGGTTATAACAAGATGTAAATTTCCCTTTCACTAATACAACCGAATACAAATAAACAAGATTTTCAATTTTAAAATTGTTACATAGGTACCACACACACACAAAAAAAAATCCTGCAACTTTAATTCCAACTGAATAGAGTAAAGCCCAATAAGCAAACTACTTTAGTGTATTTTAAATTAAATTTAAATTAATTAGAATTTTTTTTTCTTCAACTTACCAGTAAAAAATCTATAAATTCATCCATATTGACAGATTTCTTAATAATAATTTTCTTTATAAAAAAAACAAAAAAAAAAAACACAACAAAACACTTTAAAATTACAAGAAAAGCATTAAAAAACAAAAACAATGCAGGAGGTGTTTTTCTGGGGTTCAGAAAATTTAAGTAAAGGGAGCAGAACTTAAAGAAATTACTTGAATATATATATATATATATATATATATATATATATATATATATATATATATATATATACTTTTATTAAAGTAATTAAAAGCTTTGCTAATTAAAAAAAAACAAAAAAAACTTAGTTTTTTTTGTATTTATTTTACTAATCAGAGCAGATTCTCTTGGGAATCCTTTTTTAGTAAAACATTGAAGATTTAAATTTTGTGAACTTGTTCTTATATCAAATAAACATTAAACAACACAAAAAGGAATTTCAAGATTTCATAAAAATGTGTGTATGTGTGAAAGTGGTAACAAATGTAAAAAAGAAAAAACATTTCCAAAAATTTCTTAAGTTTAAAAAATAATTTCCTCTTATTTCTGAATAAGTCAGAATGTAAATTTGAGATTTATTTAATTTTTTACAAGAATTTCTAAATCAAATTTACCACACAAATTTATGGACAATCCATTGAAAAAAAAAAATAAGCAAAAAGTAACCAAGTATTTTCCAAAATTTAAAAAAAAAAAAAATGTTTTTTGATCTTTCATCTTAATAAAACAAAAATTTTAATAAAATTATATAGTGATAATATGTACCTCCAAAGAAAAGCAATGCCTAAAGTTTAAAATGCATTTTTAAAAATAAAAATCTTTCTTGAAGCTTTTATTTCAAGTTAATAGATTGAGTATTTCCAATAAGCAAAATGTTTTTCTGCATTTCAAACTGAATTTAAATTTAAACAAATATTACTTTTAGTTTAAAAACTCACAGAAAATAATTTAACATGAGGTGGCTGTTTTTATGCAATGCAGACTGATCTGTTGATAGCTTAACCATTGGTATTTTTAAACAGAGGGCTCATAACTGTAACAATTACTTCAAATATAACATGAATGCCTTTTTTTTATAGAATTTTTTTTTTTTAACTACTCAGCAATCTTAAAAATTTATGAAAAAAGTAATCTAATATTAGGTTGGTGCAAAAATAATGTCGTTTTCTCTCATGTGAGAAAACGACATTATTTTTGCACCAACCTAATATTTCATTGAATTTTATGTACTCTGGTTTTATAATCTTACTTACAAAGACCCTTGTTGAGTAAATGTTAGATAATTATTACTAAATTTTAAATTTACTATAGTTACTGCTCTTATTTTCTGATAATGTCACGTATGACTGTCCGTATTTACAAAAATCAGCATGCTTATACACACAAATTCTAAATTATTTTTAAAATATTGGGAAGAAGGGTCACTGAATTGTAGTAAGCTTTTCCATTTATGATTAGTAAATATAGTTTTTACTTAATAACAATGTCTCCTAACTGCTACAAATACAGAATTTTAAGATTTAAAACTTTAATTAAAATTTTACAAAACAAAAAAAAAATTCATTATTCATCAAAATTTTTTTTTTTAAAGACAATGTTCATATTCATAAAAGCAATTGAAATCTTAATCTAATTAAAAAAAATAGTGTCTTAGTTTTATTGCCTTTTTATTTTATGATTTAAAGCAGACTTTCTTTAACTGGGGGGTAGTTTTAGAAAAATGAAAAAAATTGATTTAAATTTTCCAAAGACTTGTGCTTATAACTAATATAAACATTAAATGCTACAAAATTAATTTCTCTAAATTTTATAAATTAAAATAAGTGTGTCGGGGGAGACGGAAGATGCTAAAATTTCTCATACTAATTTATTGATGCAAGAAAAACATTCCGTTTTAAAGATTCTGAAAGATAATAAAAAATATAATAGTAATTTATTTCCTAATAACATAAATTTTGACAATAAAACTTTTTATAAATTTGGAGCATAGTAGGCTCACATTTTTTTAAGTGAATCTTTGGAGGTATCCATAATGTTTTAACAATTTTTTTCATGATGTAGCCCTCTATTTTAGCGAAGTTTTGGAGATGAGAAATTTTTACGTAAACACATTTTTTAAATATTTATCGTTTTTTCAATTTTTTTTTTTTATCAAGATTTACCAATTTTCTTGAACAAAATATCCTCCTCTCCACGCGCATAGTTAACACTGACATGGGTACCTCCACAAAATCGCTAAAAAAAAAAAAAAAAAAAGAGCATAGCTTGATGAAAAAGACGCCAACCTTGCCGAAAACAAAATTTTATTGTCTAAATGCTTATGTTATTATTAAGAGGAAATACCAAAGTTTTTTTTAATTATTTTTAAAAAATTTTCCTTCTTTTTAGAACATTCTAAATTTTGATTAAAAAAACCTTGTTTCTATTTTTATCAGCGGAACTAGTAAATAACAGACAATTTTTAGCACATTTTTTTGGTATGACACACATTAAAAAATGAAATAATTGTCGGATGTTAATGAAACTTTCAGGAACTATTCACAGATGATCGAAATTATTATATGTTTTTTTTATTAACTCAATAAAAGAAAGATATTTAATTTCAAATGCTTTTATTTGCTTTTAGTTGTTTTTATGAATATGAACAATATTTTCTGAAAGCAAAAAATTTTTTTCGATGAAAAATGAATTTTTAATACAATTATTTATTTCTTTAATTATAATAGATTTTACATTTAAGTTGTTAAAATATTATAAAATTAGTTAAAAGCCCCATCGGCTTTCCTAAGCGTCTTTATGAGATAGATCTTTTTTTAGCGCGTTGTAAATTGTATCATTTTGACTAATCAGAAGATCCACAGTAATTAAGAAATGTAATTTTGTGCTTATAACCGGGCTGTAATTATAAAGTACGGAAGACCAACCAGAATATAATTAAGGCCTTTACTTTTGCGAAACATGTGTGGAGAAGTTAATTTGATTTTTCAATTTCAACTGATACCTACAAGTATCAGTATCATCTTATGAAATTTATATGATTCTAATTTTTATATTAATCTCAGTTATGACATTTTTCCATAAATGAAATATCAAAATTAATAATAAAATGAATGCAAATACAAATAACAGTAAAATGTAATAAATGTACATAAAATTATAGTATTTTATGTACAGTTCTGATAAAATTTCATAAGAAAGGTACCTATAAATTAATTAGATACATTTCTTAGGAAATATGAAATTTAATGTCACTCTTAACAGTCTTATTTTAATTTCTTTATAATATATTTTCCATAAAGCATCATAAACGTAAAGGTGAAAGCTAAGTACAAAAAAAAAAATTAGACCACTGAAAGTTTTCGTTAAAAATAACGAGGTAAATAATTTGTTCACTTAAATGTAAATTATTTCACTTTTCTCCTTCCGTAGAACAAATTAGCCTCATGGAATTCGGAAATATGTCATTCATCACCTGTCAAGAGACTCGAAAGTTTATGACCTGCTTTGTTTTATTTTCAAATTACATCTTTTTGGCACAAAAGCTAAGTTAAGTTTGGTTCAAAATATTTTAAATAAACATTATAATTTCTGATTTTCTTAAAATAAGTTTTTAAAAAATGATGATTGATATTTAAAAGAATTTCAAAGTGAGATTTCCAGTTTTTTTTTAAATGGAAAAAAAATGGTCAATTTTGCTGACTCAAAAAAAAAAAACAAAAAAAAACTAGAGATTTAGGACGTGCTAGGAACTATTAAAAAATGGAAAAAATACCCCAAAAATACTTTGATCTTTTCTCTTAATAATAATAACAAACATTCAGACGATAAAATTTTGTTTTCGTCAAGTTTGGCGTCTTTTTCATCATGCTATATATACTCTTTTTTAGCGATCTCGTGGAGGTACCTACACTAACAGTAACTAAATTAGGTAGCAAAATCGTCTATTTTTAATACTAATAATAACTGTACTATTAATTTTTAATAGTACAGTGTACACAAGAATTCAGAGTTAAAATAAGAGACCTTTTTAAAAGGTCCTAGAAGATTAAAAATATTCTTTTTGGGGGCAATGTTGTTTGGGATGCTAGAATAAGCTCCCTCCCCACTATCGCTACCTACATGTCTATCATTTTTTTTCACTTTGCAGTATTTATTCAAGGATAAAACTAATTTTTGCAATGTGCTCGCTGATGCTATTTTTCCCGTAACATTAATCATTATTATACAAATTACGAAAGAGTCAATCAATAATAATCTACCATTTAGCATGATTAATATGAGTAGTTTAAAATGTACTTACTTAGAGTTTTTTAGTAATTAACTTCTTTCTAAGCTGTTCTGAATCATTGATTCGCGGTTATACCCGGAATCATTTTCGTTGTAACTGTTAACGGAACCACAATCTTTTTAAATACTCTAAGTCTTAAGAATACGTATTTTATTTTCTAACACACTTGTTCATTAATAGCTACCATTACCAATCTTTAAGACATTAAATTTTTCAGCTATTTTATGTTATTTCTTTTTAGTTTTCACTTTTCACTGTCAACATGTTTTTACTTTCAACCTAAGTTTTCCCCCCTTTTTCTGACATATTTTGTCGATGTTATGGTTTTAAAAAATCTGGCGGGTAAAGTAACAAAACTTTAAGACAGATTTAATACTAATTTTTGTTTAAACAAAATGCCTATAATTTTATTTTACACCAAGAAAAAATTAATTCATAGTAAAATGAAAATGCAGTATCTTAAAATGAAACTGCTACTTTGGAGGTACTTTTTTTAATTTCTTTTTTAAATATTCATTTCATATTTAATTTTTAGACATGAAGAGATTTTTGTGTAAAGAAAAACGAAATACTGAAAAAATTATTTTTACTCTTTCTTCACAGGGAAAGTGGATATTATTCACTCATAAAAATTATTAAAAATTGATAAAAATAAAATTCAGTTTACCGAGTGAAATGTTTTTAAAAAGTATTTTTGAAACTATTAAAATTTCGTAAAAAATAAAAATACAGAATTAAAATAAATTTGTCAATGGACATTCGAACTGGCGTTTTTTTTTTTTATTATTATTTTTCTGTGTCACGTAAAAAAACAAAAAAAAAAAAAAAAAAACAACAACATTTTCTTGTGGATCGAATTTAAAAATATCTAGTATTTTTAGTTTATTTATAACTTAAGTAAAAATAAAATAAACTATGCAGTGTGTTTACTTTTTAGTTTCATTACGGTCGGGTAATCAAAATCAATCTTTCTTTAGTTTTGAAGCACTTATTTGTTAAGATATTTGTAAAAAAGCGAACTGTTAATCAAGTGTTGAATTTTTACGTGTAACCGTAAAGTTTTTGTTTTCAAAGAAAAACAATGCAGATGTTTTTCAAATAAACAAGAATATTTTCTTTAAAGATAAATACCGTTCCTCTTTGCAATAAATTATTTTCAGAATACAACGGCAAATAAGTCCGAAAATAAATGCATTTTTCCAGAGTTTTTTTTAACCGCTACATAGAGTAAATGATTTTATTTTTGTATATAAAATAGGCTAAAAACATCTAATGCGACCTTGTCACTTATACTCAATATATTGAAGTCAGGGTAAAATTGTCAAAGACAAGATAGGGGGGGGGGAGAGAAGTTAAAATTGACATTTTTAAACGAAAAAGAAAAAAAAGCTAAATGCGTTTCAAAGAACAAAAAACAGTTCTTGCAAAAAATGCTAGTCTCAATTTTAGTGGCAGAATTTATGAAGATGTAAGCAAGAAAGAAGAAAAAAAAAAAAAAAAAAACTTGCCGTCTGGATTACGTTTCATAAAAGCGAAAAATACAGAAATAATTAAAATATTTTTAAAAGTCATGATACTAATCATAATGAAGTGCATTATTTACACGTGGTTTAGAACACTATACCAAAAATTACAAGACGAACAGTTGTAGCATTTTCTATTTTTACGGAATTAAACATTATTGAATTGAACATGCTCGTTCTTGAATTTTAAAATGCAATATTTAAAATTTAATATTCAAACTTACTAATTTGTAACAACTTTTTATTTAGAGTCAACTCAAATGTTTCAAAGTTGAATTTTTCTGATGTAAGAAATTATTTTCTCTAACGAGAGTTTATGTGCACAGTCCTAAAGGATTTAAAAACAATAAAAAAACCAAATATATTCAAACAATTTTTGAATACAGAAAAAAAAAAAAAATAAAAAGTTCGTATATCGAAAGTTTCGAAACCAACATTAAAATTCAGATATAAAAAATAAAATTAAGAAAAAAAAAAGTCCAAAATTTGAAAAGACAAAAACGAAAACTTAATGGTACAATGTATTCATAATAATTATAGTTATAAATTACGAAAAAGCTGGTGTGTGGAAAGATATACTTACGTTATGTTTTTTATGATCGTTTGGATGATTTCACGTTTCGATTAAATGAAAACGATATGTGCGTTTTTTTTTTCATTTCACACGTGAGCAAAAGCAAAATTATAGTTCTTATTCTTTCTCTCTTCTACAATGACTGTTGGCGCTGACACAGTCCACATGCGACTGACTTCACGAGCAAAAGAAAGGCGGTTAAATTTGTTTACAAATGAAAACTCGTAAGAAGGAAACGTTTTAGCATGTATTATCAAAAAAAAAAACAAAAAAAAAATGTTTAGTTAAGTGTAAAATGAAGGGAAGTTACTCTAATGTCATATTGTAAACTTATATAAAGTTGAACCCGATTTACCCGTCTTTATTTTTAGGAAAACAATAGAGTGGTTCCCCCTCTATTTTCCCCCCTTTTTTGTTCTATTTCTTCCAGATATACACATCCGCTAGTTTAACAGTAAATTGGTAATCTTTGACGTTGGAGGTTCAAAAAAGATATCAGTTACTCACAACTCGACAAAAGAATACACGTTGCAAATTTCGATATAACTTCCACTTTTTTTCCATTATTATGACAAAAAGACAAATGACATAGTTCTTTCCTTCCTTGTCTCTGAAAAGAGATACTAACTTATAATATTTTAAAAAAATCAACAAAATAAATAAACTTCTGAATACATATTGAAAATGAAAACAAATGAATCAATTGTTTTGCTTCAATTACTTAACATTTCTACATGAAATTAGATTCATATTACTAAAGTTAAAGTATGTTTATATATGCAGTGATGGTCAAAAAAGAAGCGTGGAACATTCCTTAAATAAATATGCTCTCTTTGAAATACATATCCAGAATATAGGTTTTTCTTATAGTACTTTGTAGCAGAGTAATGATTATCCAACTGGTCTCAGATAATCATTATTGTAGAAATAGACCTCTAAATAAATATTAACTTTGGGCTCCATACAAGTTCTGTTCTCACTGGTGAGTCTTTACAATTGTGGCCCTTTACTTAGACTAAGCTTAGGATCTGTATTTTCTCAAACATTTTTGGCTATGAAACAAAACATGAAAACTTTTAGTCTCATAATCCTTAAGATTAAAACAGTTTTAGTGTTTCTCCATTTAGTGTTATCCAATAAAATTCAATGAAATTTAATAATCAGTAAATTATGATATTTCATTTGTTGATTAGAAGCACATCATGAAATTGCACTATTTGTATATTACAGCAAACCAAAAAGTAACACCAGAAATGTGCAAGAAATGATACTGTAATTTAATCTGGCTTACCTGCCTTGCTAAACAAGTATTAGGCTGAAATATGTAAAAGTTTTGTATTATTTTAATTTAATTAATTTTTTTTTTAACACTGATGTTCACTGTGTACAAGATTCAAGAGACATTCAAAGTGGAGGGTTACAGAGTAAAAAGCATAGTTTATGGGAATATGTAGGGAAGATAACAATTAATCTGAAACAGTTTAATATTGTAGTGATTGGGAGTCGATTTCACAAAGCAGTAATTCATGGGAAGAAGTTGTTTTGATTGGAACTTTTTATATTAAACTTTTATTATTCCCACCTATCTTCAGTTTCAGAATTTCACTGTTGATTTATATTCCAAAACTGTGATTTAAATATTTTATTATCTTTAAACTTTCTTATTTTCTCATTATTATTATTATTATTACTAGCTTAAAAGCTTCCCTATTGGGCAGCATTTAAGCTAGCTCCTGCAGAGGGTTTTGATTGGGCCTTCATCACAATAGGTGGGGAAGAGTAGATGCGATAGGTAACAATAAACTTCAGAAAAACTCAAAATTGATCTCTGCATTTAACTATTACATCAATATTTAAGATTACCTTTTAAAAGTTCAACAATAATTCTTCTGCCTCCACTTGATTTAAAGACAACTTGATGTACATAGCTCCTTACATTCTGTACAAACAATTATTTTTATTACATGGGTAATTTTTGCTAGATTTCACAATTAATTTTGATTATTCCCAAATTTATTTCTAAGTCATAAAAACTGTTATCAAAAAAATTTGTCACCAAAATTCACATACAAAAATTGCCAAAAACAATTGCTGTAATAAAAACTTGGAAATCCAAAATTTCTAGATTGCAGATCTTGATCTATCCTGGAATGTTTTTAATTTGCTCATGGGGTCAGCCTAATTCCAAAATGCTATAATACGTTGGGCTCTGGCCTCTAGGAGTATAGTTGAAAAAGTGTGACACAGTGGCACACTGACATCTGCATTTATTATATTATATAGAAGAAGAAGATAAGCTACTGAAACTTAGAGAGTTGTGTCACTTTAATTGAAAAAGTGTGCTGCAGTGACACACTGATATTTGCATTTATTATTGTTGTGGATTCCAGGTTGAAATCCGGTACCAATAAATAACAAATGCCAGGAATGAATATATGAAAATAATGTATTAATGTAATAATACAAACTGGTAAAGCAGGTTAGTAGTTCCAGGAATACGGGTTAGTAGCAAAATATATATACAGTCTTTGGTATTGAAGTATTGCTGTATGACTTCTTACTGAGTCCACGTGCTCACTCACTGTGACTCCTACAACGCTGTTACCTCCCCCTCACTCTTCCAGTTACCTACAACCTTTTACTCTGTCACTCTGGACTCGACTCTTTGGTCTTGCTCTCTCTTACTCTTGTCTCACTCTTGCAGTAGTATATGTATATACTGGGTGAGTTCATTTGCACCCCTCAACAATTATATAGATTGTTATTGTTTGGGAATGGAGAATAACAACAAAGTGAGATTAGATTACAAATATGCAAAATTCAATATACCTATTATGACACACAATCTGATAAGGTTATGCCACATACATGCATCATAGCTAGTTATGTGCAATAGGGTGTCAAGTTTTGCTAAAATTAGTGCATAAACTTGCAAATAGGACCCAGTTAAAATACCTCTAGGTTGAGTGACACAGTCTGCTCAGATGTTCTCCTATTGAGGGTGTTCATGTGTTTAGATATAACTTCCTAGTTGCCTTAGCCTCATCTATTATAACTGATAATACTTATGATTAGTGATGAATAGAGGTACTCAAGCAGAAACATAATAAATTGTTCCCATAAATTTGATCTGTATATGTGATACTAAAAATAATGATTAAACTGACAGATCTTGTTTGAATATCTATTTATATGTGTGCGTGTGTGTCTGTTTCTTTCTATCTATCTATCTATCTATCTATCTATCTATCTCTGTTAATATTTGATGTCACAAGCAGTGTAATTGGTGTCTTTCTCAAATTCATCCAGTACATAATAATCCATGGGATTACAATCAGGGTATTTAGGGGGGGGGGTGCAAGATGTTGGGGCTGATGAACTTGTAAAAATTTTTTGACAACCACTTCTGACTTCCAGCAGCCACTCTCTTCAACCAAGGCCTGGCCATAATGTTCAGCAACTCCACATAGCCATCCCAATTGAGCCTGATGTGAGGTGGCATGTCATCATCCTCATTGGAGAAACACCCCAAAACTATCACAGTTTTGGGAAACTTGGAATGTCATATGGATCGCAAGCCATCTGTGAACAATTGTTGGTGAAACAATATGCTTCTGCTTTAAATAAATCACAAAAGATTGATAAGCTGTAAAAAAACAAATCGAAAGAATAGGGAGGGTGATCAACCAATTCAAAACTGCAGTCATGCACAGCAAGCAGCTATTGAAACCAAGGTATTGTGTGCTGGAGCTTTGTCCTGATGAAACAAGTCCCCTTTTGTCAATTTTCCTGGGTGCTCATCGTATTAGCCTTTCATAATTGCCTCAGCAATTTGGCATAATACACACCATTGACGGTGTGGTTCCTTTTAAGATAATAAACACAATGCCTTTTGAATCCCCCAAAAATGTGGCCATCATTTTCCCCACAGATGAAATGACCTTGGCTTTCTTTGGAGCAAGTTTCCACTGCATGATTTGTCTCTTTGTCTTTGGCTTAGTGATGAACCCAGCACTCATCCTGGGTTAAGAAATGCTCAAGGAAACAGATGGATCTACTTCAATTAATGTTAAACTTTCCAATGATGTGATCAGGTATCAGAAGACATGGCACCCACTGAACAGAAACCTTTGTCATGCCAAGTTCATTGTGCAGAATATTCACAACTCTTTCATGGGATATGCTAATAGAATTGGCTTTTTGATTTATAGTCAATCACCTGTCATCCATTACCATGTGATGAATATGATCAATGTTTTATTTGGTGGTGGCAGTTGTATGATGGGTCACCTTCAAGATTCTCCCTTCCCCTCCCAGCTGCCCACTTTTGCACTGTTGATAAAGCTGGAGCATCATCCCCTAATGTAGCAACCTTGATAGCATGAATGTCTTTGGGAGCTAAACTATTTTTCTGCAGGTACATAATAATACCATGATGCTGAATTTTGTCCATTTTCAAGATAAGTACTAGTTACTTTTGAAGTCTTCTTTGAACTGTCAGATGTAAGTTTACCTGGAAAGATAGAATGCAGTTATTAATAAGAAGAGTTGAAATTAATGTATGCAAGATTTCACAGCTCTACCATCATTCCATCATAGTTATATGAAGTTTTCAGCCCACCCTTGTACATTTTTCACTCCATTGGCAATGTTAATTGTTTTAAAAAATGGATGACAAGAATTTTAATAAAACCTCAAAATTTAGAAGTGAATTTATACAGTTTCTTTATTCTTGAGAATTGACAAAAAAGATATTAAACACTAGATATTTATTATTTATTATTGTTTATTTACAAGAATAATTTTATATTTACAAGATTATAAAAATATTCAAATTAACTATAATGAAAAATTTATTATTTTCCATTTTATAAAGAAATAAATATAAAAAGAATTTTTTATTTATATATTTATAAAAAATCGAAAATTAAAATAATCTGAGATATAAAATAATTTGAGAAGAAAATTTATAATGTCCAGAAAATCATGTTTATTCAAATTTTCTTGTTCTATATTTCATAGATATTTTTATAAAATTATGAATAAAAAACTTATTTATAAAATGGTAAATAATAAATATTGCATTCTTGTTGGTTTACATATTTTAATAATTTTGTAATTTTTTTAATAAAGTTTTAAATAAAAAGATTTCCTTTCAAATTTGTTTCTTTATAAAATGGCAGATAATAAATTTTTATAAAAGGCAAATAATAACTATTGCATTTTACTTGGTTAACATATTTTTATAATCTTGTAAATAAACATTGTGAGGGAATGAAAAGTGTATATAGTAATAATATGGTTAGCAAAGGAATAAAACCAATCTGGTGAAGGAGCCTGTTTTGGCTCTGATAACTTGACCATTCAGGTTTTAAATTTAGAGTTGTCCCTCTAGACTGGTTGCTACCAAAGGCTATAGGCCCTGTCCTGATATTTACCCATAGCAAAGGGGATAAGAAATGGATTCAGACCTTTTTCAAGGGTATTTATATGTAAATGAATGTAAAAAAGTAAACTGGAATTCAAACTCAGCTCTCCAATTCCTCAATCCGAGCTGCTATCCACTGTGCCTCCACCCCTTTCAGTTTTAATCTTTAGATACAATTAAAAGCAATGACACATGTATACTTTCTTAAAAACCACATGATTGATAAATTTATTTCTATCTGCCATTATACATGAAACATTTTGTTTTTAGTATGGATGCCTTTCAAATGTTAATGTTTATACTATTATTTTGTTTTCTTTATCTTTTTATAACCTGTTACTTATATCTTTCTTTATTATTTTAATTATTTCTTTTATATTCTTAACACTTTTGCCTAATATGATTACTTGAGGCTCTAAACAAAATTCAAAGTGCAGTGTGATTGGTCCTGACTTGGGGTCTCAACTCCAGTCACTTTCTCATCAATGTAATGTGGCTTCCCTCTGTCTTTTCTATAAAGTTAGGTGGCCAGATGTAAAGAGTAATGTGTTTACAGAAATTGTCTGACAGCCATGACTGTGTTCTCCTGCTTGTGTGACATGGTTCAGAGTCCTGTTGCCAGATATAGTGTCTTCCAGCAGCCACCCTTTTGACTCAGTACAGCATTACCTCCTCAAGGCACGTGATGTAGACCTCCATGTTGAGTCTGAAGCTCTGTGGAAAGATGAATGGGGGCATAATGTAGCCATCACTAGTGATCACTCCAAGCACCATGATATTAACTGGATATATCATTCAACTCTTTGCATATCCTCTGCTCTGTCTTCAGATTGACTCACAAACACTCTGACATATTTGTATTGGAGCTGCCAAGCAGTACAGCATGCCGTTTCCAAATTTCTGGAAGAGTGAATTGCATCATGGTGCTCTTTTTCTAACAGTTGGTGCCCAACTGACCATACTATACTGTGCAGTCGACAAAATCAAAAACAATGCTCATGTGTGAAATTAAAAATATAAAATGGCGTCAATTTACCCATCGCACACTATATAGTGACATAGTAAATACTCAAAATGTATATAGAGATTTATTACAAATTATCTTTTATAGAAATGCATTAGAAATTAATTACTTAACTGGCTGCCTATATAACATTACTGGGTGGAAGGCTTCTTAGACTGAAGTCAATAGCCAGACTGGAATGTTTTCCTTGATGGAATCAATGACCACAAGTCAGAAGTCATTGTCTATGGTTTGACATGAAGAGGGATGAGCTCTATTTTTCCCAAAACATGCTACACATGAATGAGTATCTACTGAGATATGTGAAGGGATCTGGTCAGGAACTTTATTCTAATAACTAGTGACATAGCAAACACTCAAAGCATATATAGAAATTCGTTGGAAATGATTTTGCATTAGAAATTATTTATTTAGCCAATTGTTTATATATCCAATTATATGTTGGGTAGAATTTATCAAACAAATGTGTCAATATTTTTATTTTATCTAATTATTATATATGTAATGACAAAGTAGACTTTGTTGTTGGAGGAAAAAAAATAGTATTTGTGATTGTATTTTAGTGCAGAGTTCATTTGGAGCTGGTTTCTCCTCCATCTACTTCAGGATTTGGGAAATCATGGCTCTCCACAAATCTCTTAGCAATGTTTGTCTTTTTGGTATCTCTCTTAATTCCTGTTTTGCAAACCATTTACACAATTTCATTAGGTAAGTTATGTGCTGCTTTCCTCTGGCTCTCTTGCTTTCAATATGTCCTGTGAGTATTATATACTCCAAGCCCTCTTTTGTCATTATGTGCTGAAGAAATTTCAATTTTCTCTCTTTTTTTTTACAGTGATGTTCACCCTGTATTAGGCCCGAGAGAAGGTTACAGATTAATAGTCACAGTTTATGCAGATATGTGGGTAAGATAATGGTTAGCCCTAAACTTAAACAGGTTAAGATTGTAGTGATTAGGAAAACATCCTCTTGGGAATCTGTTCCACAGAGCAGTGCTTCACAGGGAAGAAGTTGCTTGAGTGGAACTTACATCTCACCAATGGAATACAAAAGGAATGAGGGTGGTTCACTACAATGTGTGTAACATGGTGGGTCTTAGATTTGAAGGTTAGAATTAGTGAAACTAAAGAATGTAGTTCATCTGAGAATTATCCATGGAAATAGCAACAGAGCAGTGAAAGGCTTGCAACATTTCATCTGTGAGAAAAGGAATTGTAGTGTGGAATCTCATTGTAAGTATAAATTTCCTTTTTGTTTCCATTTTTCCTAAAACTTCCTTGTTACTGACATGTTCAGTCCATGGTATTCTCAGCATCCTTCTGTAGTGCAACATTTCTGTTATCTTAATTCTCTTCTCCATCTGTGAGAAAATTGTTCAGCTCACACTCCTCTCCTGTCTTTTAAACAAGAGTAGAAGTTTATTCTTTCTTCCTGTTTAGGATTGGGTTTCTGGTTTCTTCTAAAGTCTACTTGAACTCTATGCACCTAACACATCTCCTTTCTTACACTGACATAACTCCACACAGTAACCCTCTACACTGAATAGCTCTTGAGCTTTGTATTGGGTGAACATTAGTAACTCCTCATCCCAGAAATTCAGACAAAAGATATGCTGAAAGATTATCTATTTCTATATGAAAAATTCATACCTGTTCAAGTCTAGAGTTAACTGTTATCTTCCCCTCCTGTCCATATAAACTAACCCTTAACATAACCCTCTATGTTGAGTGGCTCCTGGGCCTTATTGTAAAAAAAAACAATAGTGTTTTTGTCTTCTATTTCTACCAGACTAAATATTTGCATACAAAAAACAAATCCAATATTTTCTACTGCCTTTTTTATGTCATTTTACTTTTTTGTAATGATTTATTATATTTTAGAAGCAAATATTTCACAGATACATGATCTTAATATTAGAATGTTAATATTAGAAATTTATGACCTGTTTTTATATACTATATTCATAATGAAAAGAAGCAAAAATGACTTTATTGTAAGCTCAGCTTTGTTTAGCCAAGTGATTTTTAGCTTGTGGGCACATGCAGCCTCAAATATTGGATAAGGCAATTTCTAAATCTAGTAAAGAAAGCTTTCTTCAAGTAATTCTTTTGTTGATGAATAGATATCTTTGTTAATCAGGATATTTTTTGTACTAAGACAGAAAGTGGAAATCCCAGTTAATACCAGGGAATCAGATGTATAAATTATAGATAGATTACATTTAAACCCAGTAGACATTACTTCTATTTACAGAGGGAAGGCTGTTTAGACTTTATATAAATGGTTTCAAGAATTTCTAGATGGTAATCTGGATGCACTTTATTGATTATGGTGAAAAAATTGCTGGAGAAGGATGAGTCACAGATTGCATTTATGAGGTGTTCAGCAATGTTTGTTTTAGTTTTATTGATTTCAAAAGAAGAAATCATTGCTATAAAAAATAATCAGATATCAAACATGTATCTTGAAGTAAAATTAATAATGGACAGTTTGTTTGCATTGCAGATCCAGATATCTCCAAATCTAGTAAAGAAAGCCTTTCATCAAGTAATTCTTTTGTTGGTGACTAGATACCTTTGTTAATCAGAACTTTTCTCTTTACTTTATATTTTAGCAGATAGAACTTTTTGCTAGACATGTATATATTGAGAAACTGGGAGCATGCATTCTACAAATCCCAAGATTCCACTTTCACTTGAGGCCAAGGTCATGATAGGATGCTAAAATTAGCACTTTGTGCAATAGATGCACATAGACTAGACAATATACCTCACTGACTCTTTAACTCACCAACAGAATAAGTTCAGATTTTTCCTCATTATCTACAGAGACTCTTATAAACATTGCTTAAATTTGTACTTTCTTTCAGAAGCATTTCTTGTATTTTTCTCTAAACAAAAAGTTCCCAATAGAATAAAAATTTCTATCTTGTTTCATTTCACTCTCTTGTTTGTTTATTTTCTCAACCAATTCAACACTTTTAGTTTTTGTTGTTAACACACAAAACCTTGTCAACTTCAAATGACAACCCCTAACCTAATAACAACAATATAAAGACATTTAAAAAGTCTACATCCAGATGGTAGTCAGTACCAAATTATGATGCATTTAGCCTTGTGATTTTTAATTTGGGAATGTATGCAGCCTCAAGTAGTAGGGAAGACAATTTTTAAATCTAGTAAAGAAAGCCTTTGAATAATTTTTTTCTCTGTGACAAAATATCTTTGTGAATAAGGATTTTTATCTTTACTTCATATAAAGAAAAAATCTAGAAATTCAACACTTAGATTGCAATCAGCTCTAAGAGGCAATGTGGAGTACAAAATACCCAATTGGAATTCCAATTCTTTAACTCAAACAGAAGTTCTTAGTTCTATGTTCAAAGCTCATATCATGATTTTTTCCAGCTCCACACACCCACTTCTGGAATACCATCCAAAATGCCAGGATCATATGCCATCTTTTCTGATCAATCAGAAGAAGCACATGTGTTTTTTCACAGCAGCTGTTTCTAATCCACTGACTCATTATAAAACCAATGCTGATATCACCCACGAAGGCAGGTCCAACTTGACTGGCATTCCACAGCAGGTAAGATTAACTGAATATAGCAAGCTACATATTTACTCAGGCCATCAGCTATGATACCAAGGTACTTCTATTAACAATGATACCTTCAGTCTATGATGTAATCATCACCAGCAGAGATTAATTCTCAACTATTACAATTCAATAATTCACAAAATATTTCTTCTATGTGTCTATTTCACTCAGTTACATATGTGTGTTGATTTTCTCTATGTGTCTATATTGACTACTACCTTGCATTATATCCCAAATGAGTTCTTACTTTCCTACAACTGATATACAATATGTCAAAATGACAAAATGATCAAACTTTGTAAATCATGGAAAATAAAAATTCTTTTACTTACCTCAACCATGTCTTATTTTCATTTTGTTGTTTTTTTATTTCCACTTTTTATTAACTTTACTAAGTTTTATATACTTTTATTATTTTGAACTATTGTTCTCTTTGTTGATATAGATATTATTATAGACACAACATTTCAACTAGGTACCTTCTGGCCATCATCAGATGTCCATTGTTTGGCTGATATAGGATATCTGTTGATTCTTATGTTGTCTGTCCCTATGATGCCAGTTTTTTTTTTTTTTTTTTTTTTTTTTTTTTTATGACATATCCAGGGATTGAACTCACTAGATGATAGTAATATATGATTAGTACCTATATCCAATGTCACTCTCTCAAAGGACATTACTGATGTGTTTTTGAATCCTTTATATTTAATGTCAGATTGTTTTAATATTTAATTATAACGTTGGGATTTTACTAATAATTTTTACTTTTTAAATTTAAATCTTTACTCTTGAGAGTTTCAAACAAGTTCAATAACTATATGTTGAGCCCAAGGCTAAATTAGAGAAATTAGAAATTGTTTTGCGCCAATCTTCCAAGTAGGGAAGATCTTTAAAATTTCAAAATCGACATTCTAAAATATGAATTTTGCGCTCTGACCACAGGCATTAATTGAAAAATACTACTTTCTCCTATAATTTTGCATACCTAATCCACAATTGAATTGAAACACCAGTATGATCACCAAAGTTTAGCAACATTGAGCATAGTCTGTACCTAGATGGCTGACTACTTGAGAATATCATGTGCTGTAAGCTTGGATTTGCAGGTAGTGATAATGGATAATGGCTCAGAATTTTTAATCAGAGAGCCGAGTTCTAATTCCAGTAGAGTTCTTTATATTCACTTACAGGCAAATACCCATGGAAAAGGTATGAATTCAATTCTCTTCACAGCTATTGGTTAATTAGTAAGATTTGTATCACTAAACCATTATTATCTCAAAAAAATTCTTACAATCTAAAAATATTTTCTGCCTTTAAATAACCTGCAAGAGGTTGATAAGCCATAAAAAATAAATCAGTCAGTCAATCAATTGATTAAATGTAAGGATCAAAAGAAGCTTACATTTATTTGTAAATATTTTAAATCAATGTAAAAAATAATTTTAGGTTGTTTATGTTTTGAGACTTGATATGAAATATTTCAGATTGCGGTCCATTTATTGATACCATAGTTGGTGGTCTTAGAAGTTGTTTTTTTTTGGGGGGGGGGTTGAGTCGTGGTTTTCTATAAGTAAGCTAGGCTACCCATAATTTTCAAACCTCAAAGTGGAATAATTTTCAATTTTTATTATAAAATACACTTATACATACACATATATACTGATAGCATATATCTCGAGTGAAACACAAGAACAAATACTGGTAAATATAGTAAGCCTAGGTAAATATAGTAAGCCTGGGTAAATATAGTAAGTCTAAATAAATATAATAAACCTGGGTAAATATAATAAGCCTACGTAAATATAATAAGCCTGGGTAAATATAGTAAGCCTAAATAAATATAATAAGCCTAGGTAAATATAGTAAGCCTGGGTAAATATAATAAGCCTATGTATATATAATAAGCCTAGGTAAATATAATAAGCCTGGGTAAATATAATAAGCCTAGGTAAATATAGTAAGCCTAGATATGTATTTATATTGTACTCATTTCAAGTAAAATAAAAATAAAAAAATTTTAAGTTTAAATATTTTAAACATAAAAAATAAAGTAATAATGTGTTCTGACCTCTTTCATAGACACTTGTTGAGTCGTGGCTTTTTAAAAGTGGAAAAATATAAAAGAAATTTACCTTAGAATCAATGAATAAAACATTTATAAAGTATAGAACAGAATATATCTTACTTATATTAGATGAAAAATAAATAGATGGTAGGGAGATATTAAGATAATAGATTACTAATGTCATAAAAATACAAGTGCATTTTATATATATATTTTCCAATTATTATTGTTATACTCTGTACTTTCATGTAAGCAGTTGTATTCATATTTAAAGATAGTTTATGATTTACTCTAGTGGGGGTGGAGTTTGGATCCCTCCTGACCCTAGCTCTAGATTGAGGCCTGTTATTATTCTGTTTATTTCTATGCATAGCTATTATGCTTTGCAAACAGGACTGGACTTGACAAATGTTGCTCAACCAAACTACAGAAGTGTTTGTTGTTAGCCTCTTTCTACAATCTTACCTTACTGTACAATTTACCAATTGTTATTTTATTTGTACCCTCTATAGCTTTCTGCTGAAATAGAGTTATCTCCCTTGCACTAACGACTAATTTGTGATTTTTATTATGAAAATGGCAAACTGTTCAAAGATGTTTATGAATCCAGAAGGTGAAAAATCAATTCCATGAAAAAGTAGCATACTAATATAATAAGTATTGCTGTTATAGAGTTATCTTCTTTACAATGCCAATTTCAGGGGACAGTGATTTTTTATAACAATGCCTAAGATGTTTATTAAGCCAGGAGCGGAAAATACTGTCTACAGTAAAAGAGCAAAGTATTAGCAATAACAATTTGAAAAATTTGAAAAAATATATTTAAAATGCTAACATTTTTTATGGCTGGCATAAATTTTAATCTTAATATCTCCTCCATTTAATTTCTCTTTCCTTATCCATATCTTTTTCTTCATTTATTAAGTTTATATATGTAAATATATATATATATATATATATATATATATATATATATATATATGTGTGTGTGTGTGTGTGTGAAAAGTGTGTGTATATAAATATAAATATATATATATATAATTATATATATATGTTAAATATCCAGTAAGTGCATAAACATATATAAAAAATTTATGATGATTTTTTTTCATCTGTCTGTATTTCTGAAATAAGCTATTTTCACTATTTACATGTTTCACACTGTTGTCGTCATCTGTATTTCCATACTTACAACGTTTCAGCTGTTGTACACTCTGGAATTCTTCAAGTGATACTTGGAATTTTAAACTGAACCCTTTATCTAATCCATGGGAGAAGATGGTTCTATTTCCATGTGCCATGCTAATGGATATCTCAGTTTTAACTAATTCCCTTAGTTAAACTCAACTCTCTGCTTTGAACTCACAAGTCGTTGCACTTTTAGATCAATCAACCAGTGCTTTTTTCACTGGGACATGTGAATTAGAACAGTCTACTCTCATGGATTAAATAAAGGGTTCAGTTCAAAATTCCAAATATCGCCTGAAGAAGGCAAGAGTATACAACAGCTGAAACATCATGAATATGGCAATAAAGATGAGGACAACACTTTGAACAATGTAAATAGTGTAAATGATTTTTTTTAGTTCAACACATAAAATTTCCTTTGATTGCATTTAGTTCTTCGTCTTCATCATCATATATGCTTCTGTCTGTATTGTGCATAAGTGGTTTACATACTTGTGATATTTAATGTACACACATGCACACACATGGACACTTATGCATACATTTTGACCAAGTTTGAAATAAGTCACTAGATACGTTTCTCTCCACCACAGTTCAGTCAACCGTTATTATGGACTGAGCAATAAAATCATAAAGTAGGAGGCAATGAAAAAAGAAAGAAGAAAAACAAGAAAAACTTATTAACAGCTTTATTTCTGCCAAATTGGCTATAAAATAAAACAAAAATAATAAAAAATAAAAATGATCTCAGGTTTTGTTTGTCTTACCTACAGTGAGAGTGCTTTCATATCTTATTGATAATTGTTTCACTTTGTTTCTATCTATTGATATCAATTTATTCATCTCCACCAATATATCAATCTATTCATATCTATCATATATCAATATCAATTTATTCCTATCTATTCATTGGTACCTAGAACCTGACAGCTTAGAGATAGCCACAAAATAAATATCATGTTTATTACTTT
Source organism: Acanthosepion lycidas (assembly GCA_963932145.1). NCBI lineage: Eukaryota > Metazoa > Mollusca > Cephalopoda > Sepiida > Sepiidae > Acanthosepion > Acanthosepion lycidas. The sequence goes on from OZ010616.1 coordinate 46,660,101, forward strand.
TGACAAGAAAGTGAATTTCAAGAAATTAATAGCAACAAAAAGTGGATTCAAGTAAAAATTGTACAAGTGAAATGAGAAGAAAAATGGTACAACTCATCTCTCAGTGAAAAATCCATTAATTTCCCATTCTGTCTGGGAAACAGGAAAAAACTATAAACCATATAAATCAAAATTTGTGGCACTTTGAAGTAATTTTATAACTCCTCTATTTAAACTGATATATTACTTTCTAATAAATATAGTATTTTAAATAGTCAAACAATTTAGATTTGAAACTTGATTATTTTGCCATGAGCAAAGCAATGGGGACTAAACTAATTTATACTAAAATACAGTCCCATCTTCAGATATATATCTAATATTACCCCAAATAAACCTTTTAGCAAATCTCTCTCCTCACCAGTGAATCTAATTAGTCTTATGTACATCTTTAAATAATAATTCTGGGTAAATATGGATACTACTGAGAACAGATTTCTTCTTTCAGTTTTAGTTTTATATTAAGTAGATCAGAAAGTAATCAGATTTTTAGAAATAAAATAAAAACCCATTCAGACAAATTTATTTATCAAGAATATTATTATTATTCTATTTATTGTTCTAATTTATCCAGTTCAAAAAATTCATTAATCACCTTTTTTTTCAGTGAGGCAATGCAAAAAGAATATGTCTGTTGCAATATTGTTTTTCAATTTTGAATCCACTTTCTGTAGTTTTATTAATAGGGAGAAAATGAGGGCTGGCAATAGTATGTATAAATCCATATTGTAATACAAAGTCATTAAAATCTATACTTGTGAATTGTTTTTCATCATCACTCACTATTTCATCCAGAATACTGAAAAATGTTTTTTAATTTTCCTATTACATATATGTTGGTTAGTGAACATATGTGTTATTTTTATGTCATGAAAAATAGTCAATTACAATTAATTAGTATTGATTCTCTAGTTTTAGGATGTCTGTTCTTAACTTTTCCATGACCTATCCAGTAATTTAGTGGATTTTAGAGTCTTGTGTGGATTTGAAGAATGCTGTAGGTTACAAAATTTACATCTTTTGATGAAATCTTCTATTTCTTGGGATATCCTTGGCCACCATATTGAGATGTTAGCCATTTCTCAGTATTTATTTAATCACAAATATGCACTATGTATGAGTTGTAAGATTTCTGTTCTAAGTGATTGGCTTTCAAGATTTGTGTTCTAAGTGATTGGATTGGTTGTTTAGTAGGATATCAATGCTTATGGATTATTTAATGCCAGAATCTAAATATTCTGTACATAATTTTATGCCTTCAACTACTGATAATTTTATATACTTTTATACTTTCAGGATACACATATACTTTATAGATATATAATTTGTAGATTATAGATAATTTACTGTAGGTGTTATATGTTTTGTTATATTTCTTTAAGGTAGGATATTACGTTATATTCCTTGAAGTTTTTATGCCTTCTAGAGGGCTAAGTTAGTACATCCAGTTATTTCATGTTGTACATATTGGTTGAGCTTCATTCATTAAGCACCTAGATGATTGGGGAATTATGATGTAATCTTGATAAAATTTTGGTGCACTGATACTCCATTCCAGTAATTAGATTAAGTTTTAACTCCATTTATTCATTGTTCATTTTTTGGCTACCCATTTAATGTTAGATGCATTACTTCTTTCAAAACTCCACCCTTACAAGTAGCATTGCTAATTTCTTCTAATTTCCTATCAACTCTTGATATTGTTTTCATTATGCTATCTATAAAAGGTTTTGACTCTTCCCCTCTGCTACTAACTACTTCATTTAGGAGGCTTCTTGACAGTTTATCAACTATTAAGAGTAGTCTTTTGTAGACATGCTCAATTTTAAGGTTGTATCTCTTGTGTTTCATTTTTGATATCTCAATAGATTATTTCATTCTTGAGTATTAATTAGTAGGATGAAAGAACCAACTGAAGAAGAGCAGTCCATAAAAACAACCTTTAAAAACACCGGAAGACAAATAGAAAAGATGAAAAGAACCTAATGAAAAGCCAGAGCTCTCCATCCTCTGAACCCTCTTACCATACTATGTGGTGGCTGCAGATTCAACATGAGACTCCTTTCACACAGAAGGAAATATTGATGAGTACCTCAATACTTAGCAATGTCTTCCGTCTATGATGATTAATTAATGGGTCTAGAGGGGAGATTGATCCTGTCCAAGTTATAAATATATCCATCGATATGCTTTCTAAGTACTCTTTTTTCCATTTGAGCATATTTTTTGGCTGAAGATAATGGGTAAGATGAATATGCTATAACTTTTAATTTTCCTTCCTCTAATTGGAAAATAGTTACTCTAAGGCCATAGTTGCTTGCATCAGTACTTATACTTATTGGTTTTCTGATAAGAGAATATTGACGTTTGTGTTAATTTTTCTGAATGCCTTTTCCTGTGGGTCATTCCAGTTACAAACTGTATCCTTTTTTAATAGTTATAGCATTGTTTGAATTGTGTGTGCTAGGTTAGGTAAAAATCTGCTTAAATACTAAATTATACCATTAGTTCTCTCAAGTTTGGGATATTGAAATAGGGGCAGGTAACTCACATATTGCTTTAACCCTTTAATAACTAGGTTTTATCCCCTTGTTTCATGATATATCCAAAGTATTTGCTTTCATTTATTTGAAATTTGCATTTTTCTTCATTTAATTTAATGCCTGGTTGATTTGTCCATTTTACTGCTCTTAAGTGTCTTTCATTGCATTCATCCATCATTTTGCCATAAATTAAAATAAGGTCTATAATTACTTCTATACCTTCCAAATCTGCTAGTAATTCAGACTTGTGACACTAAAAGATTTTGGGTGCACATGAAATACCAGAGAGTAGATATTTAGAACAATATTGCCCAAATGATTTTGTTAACAACAGGCTTTCTTCATCTGATGGAATCCACAACCTACTTCCAATTTTTAAAAACCTTTGAATGAACTAATTTACATATGTTATCCAAGTTGGTAAGCATATAAAGTTCCCTGCTTAATTTAATTTTTCTAGCTCTACACACAACTGTATGTCCCTGTTGTGCTTTTTTTACTGAAATGATAGAAGTGCACCAATTTGTAGGCTGTTTAACCTTTTCTATTATATCTTTTTTTTCTGAGCATTGAAGCTCTTTTTTCACTTTAGGCAGAATCACAAAAGATATCCTTCTGGCAGTTGATCTACAATATAGCACAACTCTGTTTTTTTGAGTAATTTTCATGGGGTTGCTCTTCATATATAATGTATTACTCTTTCCATTTTTTATGTTTATTCTATAACACTAATCAGCTCCATATAATACACTGTTTTCCCAACCAAGACCAAAAGTTCCCAACCTTTTTTGCGCCATTGCCTACTTTCACGTTGGTGAATGCTGCCATAATTCTTACCTTCAGTTCATTTTTGGTCTCTCACTCAAGTGTAAGTTGTCGTCATTTTATATTTTTAATTTTGTACATGTGTGTTATTTGTTTTTGATTTTATTGACTTCACAGTATAGTACAGTCAGTTGGGCACTGTCTGTGAGGAAAGGAGTCCCATGATGCAATTCACTTCACCAGAAATTTGGAAACGGCATGCTGTACTGCTTGGCACTTGCACTGGAGGCTCCAATACAAACATTTTAGAGTGTTTGGGTGTCAATCTGAGGACAGTGCAAGGCATTCAGGAAGAGTTGGATGAGTCTAATGGTGATTATGAAGATACAGCAACTCAGAAAACTCACTTTGATTCTTCTGATAAGAAAAGTTCTGAATTTGTTGATGAGGGTCTCAGACTCAACATGGAGGTCTCCATCAAATAGCTAAAGGAGGTAGTGCTGTCCAGGTTCAAGAGGTTGGCTTCTGGAAGACCCTATGTCTAGACTCTGCATCCTGCCCCACAAGCAGGAGAACCCAGTCATGTCTGTCAGACAATTTCTGTAAAGACATCACACTTTACATCTGCCCACCTAAAACCCTAGATTGCAACCCCCTTAATTATTAGGCATGGGACACTGTTGAATGAGAGACCAAAAATGAACTGAAGGTAAGAATTATGGCAGCATTCACCAACTTAAAAAAGGAGACCATCCAGAAGAGTTACAGGAGATTCTGAAGTTGTCTGGAGGTCATGGTTGAAGCCAATGGTGATTTTATTGAATAAATTTACTCTTTAGTATTTCAAGATATTTTTGTGTGATTTTGGTAAATATATCTGTTAAAATGAGATGTCAGTGTTATTTTCATTTTTGCACAATTTAGATGACAATTTATCCATTGCACCCTCTATACATGTGGTATTAAGCTGTGTTTCACTCATTTCCTCTTTTGATGTTACATGAAACCTCTGAAATTTTGGCCATCCCTTTGATTTAGTGAACTCAAACATCTCTGGTAGTTATAGTCTGAATATTTTCTAAATGATAGTGAAATATTAAAAAAAATATTTTTTTCTATCTTGAAAAAAAGATTTAATCCATTGTTTTCTTTTTTCAATTCATATTTCACTCCTGTCACCATGTTTTATCTTGAGATTCCTATTGCTTAAAGTTATCCAGTTCAGTGAGTTTAATAAGGGCCTGGGCCCTAAGACTGGATTATGACCTTTAGGGACCATAGACTAATGAAATTATGGGGCCTCACTCAGATAGACCCACCCACTAATTTACTTGCACATATCTTGAACATATTTTATTTGTAATATATTTTGATAACTTGAAGTAAACTTATTGCAAATTCTTTAAATAAACTAGAATAGCTATCTTTCATTTGTCAATAAAAATATTCTTTAAGAAATAACACTATTTTACTATTTACTGCAAACCAAATTAGCACATATTTCAACACAACAATAGTAAAAAAACAAAACAGATTTTTTATAACCAACATTATAACAATAAAACAATCAAAATAAATATGAATTTGTCATAATCATATTATTTCAGTTTATAAAACTATTTAGTAGTTGTAACATCTGGAAAGTCAAAATCATTGCTTTATAAAAGCTTGAAGGGTTCTAGGCTGCAGCTTATACTAGCCTAAAGGCACTGCTCAAACTTCATTTTGAATTAGGCAGTAGTAACAAGAAATACATGTGTACAGTTCAATAACAGCAAAAAAGTAACAAAACAAAAAGAAGCATAACTGTGGTCCCGGAGGTGCTTCATCATTATCATTACTAGTATTATTAATAACTATCATTTATTTCCACAAGAATCCTCATTATTAATGTCTTTATTCCTTGTTATAAAAAGTTGGTATTATAGATGAAAAACTTAAATTAACATTTGAACTAACATGTCAGGTCTTTGTGAACAGTGGAATGTCTTCATATTCTAAGAGCTTGTAATAAACTTGTTTTGGTCATGCAAATGGTCATTTGCTGGTTCTTTTTCTTGCTTGATGTCATTTGAAACATAACATTCCCTTTCCCTTAAAAAGATTAGCAGTAAATACTTTCATTCAACCGTCAAAAAAAAATCCAGCAACAATCAGAAGCAGCTTATTGCAACCAAATTCTTTTAATCTAGAATTTCTGATTCTTTAAGTCATTTTAAAATTTCTAAATTTCCTTTACTTTACTTAGTTTTACAACTTTATAAAAGTTTTAACAATTAAATGATAAATAATGCTGCTAATAAAAATTATCAAATTATCCTAAGTTTGAATTTCATCACATTTTCAAAGACTCTTAATATGCTATGACTGAATTATTACAATGATTGACATGTACTGTGTTTTTTCCTTTGACATGTTCTTAATCATTAAAATTAAAGTGGTCTTTATAGGTCACCAGTATAAATATACTGAACAACTCTCAACACCAGTCTAGTAGAATGAGAACCAGCACACAGTGTTGAATCTTAATATCTACATTGTTAGTACAAGCTTCAATGATTTGGCAATGTTTAAGCATCATGATCATAAAAAAATAGTATGTTAAAAGAACAGTTATTTCCTTGATGCCACTATTATTGTATACACTTTTGACTCTCAGTAATTTTTATTGTTTTAAAAAGCAATTATTAGAATGTTAATAAAGCCCAAATATATGAAAGTGAATTAATATCTTTTCTTTATTCTTGAGAATTGACAGTTATTAAATACTATTTGTTTATTTATTAAATTGCTTATTTATAAAAATAATTTCATATTTACAAGAGTATTAAAATATATGGTGAGAGCAAATAAAAGAAATACCCAGAAAATGCATTTTTTAAAATTTATAATTACATTTACTTGTTATGTGTTTAACATTTTCTTGTTCAAGGATGAAAAAAAATTCTTTTCTTCATAATTCTTATGAATAAAAAAAATTATTTTCATATTTCTTTCTTTATGAAATTGTAAATAATAAATATTTCATTATAATTGGTTCACATATTTTCATAATCTTGTAAATATAAAATTATTCTTGTAAATAAGCAAAAATATATAGTGTTTAACATCTTTGTTGTCATTCTCAAGAATAAGGAAAATGTGTAAATCCACTTTTATATGTTTGGGTTTTATGGCTTCAAATTTAATGTTACAATAGGTAGAGAGCTTACTATTTAACCTACAGTTGGGAGTAGAAGAGACACAGTGATTTTCTCAAGGATATTAGTATGAAGTAAACACAAATTGTCTTCGGCTGGCATTTGAACTCTGACCACTGGTTCCATTTTCTAAGTTGTTAACCATTAAGGCATCTTCACCTCTACAATCATATATTCTTTTACCTCCATATATTAGATATGGTTTTGTTAAAAAAAAAAAGGATTGACTTCTTTTTCTGGGGTATGCTAAAAGAGAAGGTGTACTCAATGAAAATCACAGATGCAACACACTTGATTGAACGCATAAAGAGTGAATGTGCTAAAATTGACAGCAATATGGAGATATTGCATCGAGTTCACATGAATCTTGCAAAGTGTATCAACTTTTGCATCACAAATGATGGAAATCATATTGAAGATATTATTTGTTAACATTCCAATCCAATAAAATATTGCAGAAAATTTAATTTGTTGAAAAAATGCATTTTTGTCTAGGGTGTCCAGACTTTATGGACGCCCTGTACAATAGTAACTGAAACTTACATACAACTAGGTAGATATATACATATGGGAGAATATGGCATATAAATTTCTACATATTAAAACAATACTGGGTAGTAGAATGAAAATATGAAAAATATTTTATGCAACACATTTGCACTTCATAAGACTAAAATAATCTTATTGATGGAATTATATATTGATGTAATGAATATGCATACACCTGGGTTCCCCCTCACAGTAATATGATTGGCTGGTGTCAGCCATAAATACAGACTGATGTGGAGGTACAGGAGGATGCCTATTGGCTACGCCTATAGTCTTCACCTATTGGCTATGCCTATAGTCTTCACCTATTGCCTACACCTGTTGCCTACCACTATGATGAAGATCAGTCCATTATGGTTACCTGCTAGATTGTCCTACTCGGTTACAGTAGTCCAAAACCACTTTGCTACTGCAAACAAATATATCCCTTTTTGGGACATATCATATATATATATATATATATGTGTGTGTGTGTGTGTGTGTGTGTGTGTGTGTGTGTGTGTGTATGAAGGAAGTGTTGTGAAAATATAAACAAAAACATTGGTTATAATTATGCATAGAGATAGAGAAAAATATTGAGGATATAAGGATGTTAATTTTTAAATTTTCTGGCATCCAACATATCTAGATACAAATACTCAGCTGATTTCATTTAGTTCCCCAACACTTTTGTTTTAGTTTTTATTACTGTTGTTTTTAAATAACTATGATAAGTATTTCAAGTGAATTTAAACCTTACTTAATAGATTCTTATTGTGATCCTTTCAGTGGATTGTAGAGGTTTGGTGATGCCTGGGCCAACTCTTTGATTGTATGTCCCTAAAACTCTAGTAGGTATTTGGGTGGGGTGGAGTTCTGTAGTATTATATGATATAGGTATGTAACAACTTTATTATAAAACATGATGTCAGAAAAGGATTTGCTGTGTTATCTGTAGAATATTTAATTCAATACTTTGCTTCTTTTTGTCGTATTTGCCTAAATTTTCACTTTGTTTCTTGCTTCTTCATTACTCACTAATTCACTCACTAGCGGATAATGGAAAAATTGCCTGCATCCAAACCACTTAAATTTGACCATGAAAACTTGTCTGAAATCTGGAGGAGATGGAAAGAGAAGCTAATAAAATTTTTACTGGTAACTGAATCTGATACCCAGAAAAGTCCAAACTTCCATTTTACTAACATGTAAAGGAGCAAAAAGAAGAGAGATTTTTCTGCATTCAGGTTTGAAAATAATGGCAATAAAGTGAATAAACATGCCTTAAAACCAACTACACATGTCTGAGTCATTGTAACCCATCCACGCTCATAATCAAGGTATGTAACACATTTATCATATAACATATAGGGCTTAGTACTTAGAAATGTGATAAAGGAAGACATTCTAAATATGTAAAAACAGATGAAATATCCCTACATACAAGCCACCAATCTGCCACTGGGTGGTATACCAGTAGCATTTACAGCTGGTGGTCCACTGTCGGATTGCCAGCATGTTCAGCCCAGCAATGTTACTACTGGTGTACTGCTAGAGGCCCACAAGTTCCATGCCAGTAGCTGTCACCAGGGCTGTCACTGGTGTTGTCATCAGCCACACACCAACGGTCCACTAGCGGCTTGCATGTAGAGATGAAATAAACACTTTATTTTAAATTTCAAAAACTAAATTTTTATTTCACTCTTTGATTGGATGCCCTCCTGATATGGATGTTCAGGGTGGTCATACCACTTGCCTGCCTTTCTACATGCTACTGGATCCTTTGCTAGTAGAGGTTAAGTTTAGAATATATGCACACTAGCAGTAGAGCCCGGTATTGCCCGGGGATGTAACAGTAAGAGATAGATCAAGTATCGACCATCATAAAGACTGAAAAATAAAATTGACAAAGATTATTGTTTTCAATCATTATGAGTCTACTGATTGAATAGAATTTTATTATAAACAATTGTCTTGTAAATGGAATTTTTAAAGCATTCTGAATGTAAAAATAAAGAAAAAAGTTTGCAAGACAATAAGAAACACTACCTGCCAAAAAAAAGTGAAGTTTTGTTGAAATCAGTTGAAAAATGTAGGAAATCCGATCCCATATATAAACGAACACACACACACACACACACACACACAAACAACCAACCTGGGTTTTATAATAAATATAACTCGATAATTCGATATTAGTAAGTATAACTCGACATGAGTTGTCCCCCTTTCATTAATGCCTCTTAATCATGTTTTCAAATTGATTTTGTGCAAAAACAATTGTGTTTTTCCAATTTTTGGCACTGTCAGAACCACCGCAAGGTAATTTTACATAGTCCTGTGAAGTTTTGTTGAAATCGGTTGAAAAATGTAGGAAATCCAATCCAATATATAAACGTACAGACACACACACAATCTACGTTTTATAATAAGTAAGATGTGTGCATTTAGAAAGGGATGTTTATACATGTGGATGTGGGCATGAACACCTATGTAAATTTATGAAGGCCTTTTATTGTTGAAAATGAAGATATATTTAATTCTCAGAAATCAGGTCATCTGTAGAATGTTTCTAATTTTGAGCTGATTTATGTTCTTTTGAAGCCACAAATTGGTAGATTTGTGTAATTAGATTCACTGCAGATCACTTACATTCATTTCCATAGCGCAATCATAACTTGTTGGCCTATTTACTGCTTCCACTGCTCTTACTCATCAAAATTACTGCTCACTATTGTAAAGCAATGACAACTGGGCGATATTTTTTTTGATAAGTGTAGTTTCTTTATAACAGAAAACCTAAACCAGGTCATTGCTTTACAATAGTGCACAGTAATTTTGATGAGCAAGAGCAGTGAAAGCAGTAAATAATCCAAAAAGTTATGATTGCGCTATGGAAATGAATGTAAGTGATCTGCAGTGAATCTAATTAAACAAAGCTGGTAATAGTGGGCGAATGACTGATTAAATCCGTTTTTTTCATGGTCGATAACTCCAAAATGGTAGGTTTTTATCATAATTTTAATTGTTAATTCAAGTTCAGCATGTACATTTATATGGAAATATAACGATTTCGAGAAATATTAATAGATATTTAACTTGGGGATTGAAAAGAAAATTTACCCAACATTTGACAGAGGAAAAAAAATACAATATAGGTCACATGATTTATGTTGTATGTTAAATATATTTAATTCTCTTAAAGGAAAATATATTATATTGATTTTAGTTAACATATGATTTCTCTTTTCTCTTAATTCTTAATCAATGTATATTTCTTTAGTAAAAAACCATAAGAAAAAATGTATCTTAGTTAAAAAGGCAGTGTAAAAGATTTTGCATAACAAATGATCAGATCTCTTTTCTCTTATTTCTTAATCAATATATATTTCTTTAGTAAAAATGCCATAAGTAAAAAAAAGTATACTAATTTAGGATAAGAAAAGTCATAACCCCTGCTTCTCGATTAAATTGAGAAAATAAGTCCTTATTTATTTAATTTATAATGACAAAATAATACTTGAATCATTTTTTATTCATATTTTCATCAACATTTATCTATTATTCAGTTTATATATTATTAATTTTATTACTATAAATTAAAATATTGCTTTTTTCTCAGAATTTTTTCCAGTAATGTTTTAAATCTTTGTTTTTTTTTTAAAGAGGATATAAAACTAAACAATGATATTAAATTTTTAATAAAACCTTTTAGATAAATAAAATGCTCTTGATAAACATGATTTAACTTAAATTTTCACTTAAAAAAGTAATGGATAATTATTAATTCATGGATATGTCAGTGGTATAATAGTCAACATTGCAGAAAATGGAACTGACAAACCATGTTCAAATTCTGGCTGATACTTTTATATTCAATTAACACTAAATCATTTGAAAAAGACATAAATTTATTTCTTCTCTCATCTTAATGGATAATGAATTTAATGGATTTCTTTGTTATCTTAATGGATTTCGTTCTTATTTTAATGGATAAAACAGTTGGGTAGACTGGGCCCTTTAGCTTTCTTAAGAACAAACATGGCAATATACAGTTTACAAATATTAAAATAAAAGGAAACTGTAGAGAGCTATATTATCATATCATGAAGAGACATCATTTTTTAGTAACTTCATTTTACTGTAGAAATGGCTAGATGCAATTGTATGTTTTATGCTAAGCTTCTTTTTTTGAACTTCTCACTTGTGTAACTTTCTTCTGGCTTCTTGCTTCCCACTCAAGTTTTATCTTTGAAAATGTAAAGTCAATGTCAATTGTTATCTTCTGTCTCCTTAATTTATTTTCTTTTAATGTACTCCTCCCCTTTTATTGTCTTATTTTTCTTTTTTCTCATATTCTTTCACACTCAGTCACCCCACTCCATCTTAGAGGCTTTGTTGCCTTGCTTGGGGTGCAATGATTAGAAAAACCAGACAAAAAAAATTACTAATTAAACAGTTAGCTATAATTGTTTCTAATTTGATTGATTTTTGATTTAAAAAGATGATAACTTTTATAAATGAGATACTTACTGATAGATTTGCTTAATATTTCTATACTATGATATAGAGATAACAAAGATGATGTGAACCCAGAAATGCTGTAAATCAGGAAAGCTGATTTGTGTTTTTTTAAGCTTCCAAAATCTCTTTTAAAACCATTTGCATTTTGCAACTGATATTTTCACACAGCTTGTTGCATGGTCCCATGTTGGTATTTGATTACCATCATCAGGATAACCTTAAGTGAAAGAGTCTGATGTTGGATAAACTGGAAACTCCTAAGGATTCTAGGGCAACATCACTGATGATGTAGCTGTGGTCACCTTACAGATGTATTTATAAACTTCTCATGCTAACTTTTCTGATAAACTTTCCATTTTGGTACCTTGACTTTATAGTACTATAGGTCTTATCATTTTACAGTTGAAATTGCTAGATTTTTTTTTTAATCATTTTGCCTCAAGCAAAGTGATGAAGCCTCTACAAGGGATTACTGAGTGTGAAAGAATATGAGAAAAAACAAAGCATTATTAAGGAGAGAAGCCAATAAAAGAAGAAGATTCAAGGAGATGGAAAATGATAGACATTATTTTTAAATTTTTGGAGATTAAAGTTGACTAGAAAGCAAGAAGCTGAAAGAAAAGTGCACAAGCAAGAAATGCAAAGGAAGAAACTCTTAGCATAGAACTGATGGTTACATCTAGCCATTTCAACTATAAAATGATGGGACCTAGCTGCCAATCTAGTAGTGCACTTAAATTCATGAAGTTAAGATACCAAAGAATAAATCTCATCAAAACAATTACCATGAAAATATTTATAGAAAAGAGAAAGGAAGTTGTTCTATACTAACAGTTTCTTCACATGCACCTGTTGCATTACTGATAGAATATTATTATATATATAATATCTATATAATAAATGCGAATGTCAGTATGTCACAGTGTCACACTTTTTCAACTTTATTCTTAGCCCAACATATCATACCATTTTGGAATCAGGCCAACACCATGAGCAAATTAAAAACATTCCAGGCTGGATCTAGACCTGCAATGCTGAAATTTTAGATACCCAAGTCTTCATTACTGTGGTTGTTGTCACCAATTTTTTTACATGATTTTTTACAAGAAATTTTTTGTGCGATAACAATTTATATAACTTGGAAATAAATTTGGGGATAATCAAAATTAATTGCAAAATCCAGTAAAATAAAAATAATTGTTTTTATGGAAAGTACATCAAATTGGAGCTCTGGAATATTTTTGTGTGACATCATCTAAATAAAATATCACATAATCTGCTCTAAGATAGTCATTACTTTTGTGGTGATAGAGAAATAAGTAAGTAAATAAATAAATAAATAAAAATATATAATAACAAGAACACCAAAATTTCACCATCTCTAAAAATAGACAGATAATAAAAATCACCAGGCAAACAAAATCATAGTTCAACCAAGCAATCAGAAAGCTTTCACAAACATATGTAAGAAAAGAAATAAACAAATAATAACAAGGAGACTAAAATTGCTCTATTTCTAAAAATAGTGTGACCAATCAATCAGAAAATTTTCAAAACCAGGATGTAAGCAAATGAGAAGTGAGCAGACTTTTTAAAGTGGATTTATAGTTGTGCATATAAACAGATGGAAAATCAACCAAAATCAGAGTTAATAAATTAATTTTGTCTATTCTTTATTGCTGCGGTCATCATAACATACCCAGAAGCAAAAGATGGTATCTGCACAACTAGCTGCTGACTTTAGATGACTAAACCATTCTTTCTGTTTTCTTTTCTGGACACAGAGTGTGTAGAAACTGTTCAAATGTTTTGTAATTATGAGTGCTTTTGGCAATCTTTTTTACCCATTATCAAGGATGATTTTATTTTTGCTTTTAAAAAATCATCCTTGACTATAAATTGTTTTTGCTTTAATTCACTACAAAAGTAGGAAGAGTCAGGACAGAAATTTCTCAAGAGACATCTTTTCTGACACCCTAGAAAAAAACATCTAATCTTGCCAGCCACACCAAGAAATTCTTCATGAAATATTTTTCTAGTCAGTCAAAGAAAATAAATTTCTCATAAAATATCTTACCAGCAACTCTAGAAAAAGAAATTTCTCATGAGAGATCATGCAAGTCATATCTGGACTATGAAATATCTTGTCAGCCAAACATGGATAAAGAAATTTCTTATAAGATATCATGCAAGTCATACTTGGACTATGAAATTTCTCATGGAATATCTTTCCAGCCACATCTAGTCTAAGAGATTTTTCATTATATATTTTTACAAAAAAAAGACATGTTTCATAATATATCTTACCAGCCACAACTGGACATGCAAGTCATACTTAGATGATCAAATTTCTCATAAGGATATTATTATTGCCAGCCATTCTAGGAAAATACATTTCTCATGAAATATCTTGTCAGCCACTCTAAGAAAAGAAATTTCTTGTGAAATATCTTGCCAGCCACACATGGTTTCAGGATTGTGTGCTCTAGCCTTCTTCAGGTATTTGTCAATCTTGATGATCTTCAAGGAATCTTTAACTGGAATCCGAATGATGTGTTTCCTAATCTACAAATACCATTGTGTATACAGTTTGTTGTTGCCGTCTCTGTGGCATCCTGTGAGTGCTCTTTCAACAAACTAAAATTAATAAAAAAAAAACTATTTCCAAAACACAATGGGACAGGAAACCTAAGCAATTTGGCTTTATTAAGCATAAAAAATGAAGAATTTGGAGCTATAAATGTGGATGGTGTTATTGACAGAATTTTTGACCACCAGCTTTATGATTTAAAATAGATGAAATGAATTGCTTTACTTTTGACATCTTTTAATTCAAGTTTTGTCAATGCACAGTGCTTATTGGTAATAGTGGATAAAAAAAATGTATTTGAATTATATTTAAATATTTTTCAGAGCATTTGTATTTGTGTGAAAAAGCAGTTAGATTTTAAATTTTGCCTAATTTCAGAAGTATTTGTATTTGTTTCTAAATTTTTTGAATCTGGAATAAAATTACTTGTATTTATATTTGTAACTCCAATTATATCAATAAGTATTTGTATTTGAATTTCTAAAAAATTAGCATTTGATCCGTCCCATATTGTTGGCCACTGGTTGTGGCTATGGTAGAGGATGCTGACTCATGCTCTTGCACCCCCACCCATCGCACAAGACCTCAGCATACCACTGAACCAGACCTTTTATTTAATCTACTGGGGAAGATTGTCTTCATTCCACTGACCATGTCAATGGTTATTTCATCTTGTTCTTATTGACTACTCTATTTCTGTTGCTTAGTTATTATCTGTCTTATTTGCACTGCCTGGCCCAGGGATTGAACTCACAATTACTATGTCACTAAATTGATATACAGTGTAACTCGGATATAAGAGAGTTGTCGGGACCGGAGAAGAAGTCTTTTATATCCGGGTTTCTCTTATATCTGGGTTTGGTCTATTTTGTTTAGGTAAGTATGGCTCTAATTTGGGACCAGATAAAATCTCTCTTTTATCCGGGTTTCTCTTATATCCGGGTCTCTTATATACAGGTTACACTGTATCAGTAATTTAGGTAAAAATGACACAGGTGGAAAAATAGGAAAAAAATTTCCATCTGATAGTAGTTGATCTTATAATCTGTTTTTTATATATGTATCCTTGGAAGAAAATCTTCACTATCCTTTATTATTTATGACTTCCATGATGGGGTTGTGGTAGAGAGCCAATGGTGTGTACTTGATGCTTCCCAGATAACTGAACCAGAAGTAAATAAACAACAACTGTCCTCTGATTAGAAATTTAACTTTAAATAGCTTAAAATTGAACAGCTACTGGTCTTTTTTTCACTTGTGCTATTTTTTCCTATTTTTTCCCTTATGCCATTACTACCTGTGCCATTATTACCATCCACCATCAACCAAGACAACACTTTAATCCATTTCCTATTTTTTTTTATAGAAGTATCATGAATCTAGTAGTAAATACATTATTTGGTGTGACTAATAAGTAAATATTGATGATAAGTCTCATTTAGCTTATAATTAAATTAATTTTTTAATAACACAATTTGTTAATATAATATTTTATTACTATAAATTAAATTTGACTAATTTTATCTAGAGGTATTAAATGAAAATATTACATACTTATTTAAAATATTAACTATTTTAAAAGAATGTTTTACTTTTTATTTTTATTTTTATTTTTCCTACCCACTAGACAAAGTTACAAATTTATTTCTTGTGACTTTTCCTACTTTAGTAAAAAGTATCTTCTAATTTCTGTTCAAAAGATCTTTATGTTTGTTTAAGACATATCTACTAATATTTACTAACAATATAAGATTTCTTAATTTTTAAAGTTATAATTGGTTAATCATTAAGTAATACTGATTTAATTACATATTAAAAATTAGGATACATAACAATATAAAATAGGCCGGTGTGACCTAATTATAATTTTGTTTATTTGAATCTTGTTACTACTGTTTAACATGAAAACTGTTTGGGAATAAGTAATTGTAAAATTTTTATTTCAAAATATTTAGCTCTAATTATTAATTTTATGATTAAGAAATATTATCAATCCTGTAATTTGCAAAAATTTAAAAAAATAGTAATCAAAAATGAATTATTTTTTATTTTGTAATAGTAAAATTTCTAAAATATGCATCCAGTTGCTTAATGGGATAATGGAATAAAATAAAAATATAAATGATAATGATGATGATGATGATGGTGAGTTTTAAAAAGTTTAAATCTCATTAATTTTGTAATAATTCCAAACTTATTGGAAAAATTACTATTTTATTAAAAAAAAAGTTCCAGAGTTACGTCCCCTGGCGTTCAAATGACCTAAAAACAAAAAAAGCTAAAAGGGACGTCAAAACTAAGGCAACGTATTTTTATTAAAACAAATGTAGTTTGAAAATATTGGGTAAAAAATATTAATAGTTGTAGTTGGTTGGTGTTTTAAGCTTTCAGTTATTTGACTGAATTAAAAATGTTTTTGAAGCTATATATTAAAAAAAATGTAATTAATTTTTGTGTTAGTTTATCTATTTTCGTACATGGATCTAATGTGCATGAGTAGGTTTTGTTTTATTTTATTTTTTTTTTAAATAATATCAGTATTTTATTTTACCTTTGTAAAAGATGATATAAAATCTGTGCTAATAAATTTTCATCTTTTAAAATATTTTTTATAGTCATAAAATTTACCAAATTTAAAATCAGACAAAAATCAGTATTACAATTTTTAAAGGCATTTAGTAGCATTTAAAAATATTAAATTAAATAAAATAACCAAGAATAAATAATTAAAAATATATCCAAGTATGCCTGACTAACAGAGAGGCTATAGCCAATCTCTGTTACAGATGCATTTTCATGCACATATGTGTTTGTTCAACACCCACAGCCCACTTGTGGTTTATAGTGCAAGTATATGAACCTTAGTTACTGTTTCTGGGAGAGAGTGCATTATCTGGCATGATCAACATTCTGAACAAGGCCAGTATGCTCAAACCCTCAGTCACGATGACTTGTGAATGACTCCCAAATAGTTCTGTTTATCCAGTTTCCCACACAAGGCTTGGATCAATGCGTGGTATGATTTTCAGGTACTTTCCAAATGTGCAACATGGTAGAATCACTGGGGATACAAAATAAAATATAAATATTACTTAACATCTAAAATGTATTTTTAATATCTGTCAATTTTATGTTTAATTAATAATAGAGGTTTTATATTTTTAATTTTTCATTATCAGTCTGTCAGCTAAGTGCCATATCTGATACCATATAACAAACCCAACTGGAATTCAAACTCAGCTCTCTGATTTCTTATTCCAAACCATTATCTATTACACCACCCACACACCCAATGACTAGGTATGCAGAAGATTTTCTGTTATGTATCTGCATTGTATCTAGAAATTCTTGACAAAATCCAAAGAAGAATCTACAATGCTATCAGTCACTTTCTCATTCTTGTAACGTAGCTTCTCTGTGCTTTTTCTATATTTTCATGGTAATTGTTCTGATGAGCTTTCATCTTTGGTGGTACCTCAACTTTATGAATTTAAGTGCAGTACTAGATTGACAGCTAGATCTCATCATTCTACAGTTGAAATGGCTAGATGTAACTATAAGTTCTATGCTAACAGTTTTCTCTCTTGTACATTTTTTTGAACTGAATGTCACTGTTGGATTCTGGTCAAATGTGGTATCAATGAAACCCAGTTACGATGGTGATGATGATGGAAGCCTGGAGTGGATAGTGAAGATGTTGAGGTGTTAGGAATCACTGTGTTTTGCATTGGGAGCCCAGCAGTGTTGAGGCTGGCCTGTTGGCTGCATTCTGTGTGTGACAAGTTAGGTGTGATTAGTGAAGCTTGGGCAAGATCACAGTAGTGATGAGAAAGGTGATCATAGCATTGACAGTGACAGTATACCTGCATGTTGACAGGTGGCCTTTCAGCATGCAACTGTGTTGGTTACAGTGGTGGGAAAGTGATGGGAATCAATATGCCAGGTCAGGACCGTTAAGATCACAGATTCTTCTTTGGATTTTATCAAGAATCTCTAGATACATAGAAGAAGCACTAGACCAAATATGATAGCAATATTCAATGCATGGATGACTGGTATAAAGTTGTAAGATAGATTTTGGTGACAAAAATTGCCTAGAACAACACACTGACCAATTTACAGTCTGAAGAAACTATTACTATAGATGAGACCTAGCTGTCATTCTAGTACTATGCTTATTTTATTTTAATTCATGAAATCAACATACCAAATAGGAAAGCTCATCAGAACAATTACCATGAAAATATTTAAAGAAAAAGAACAGGAAAGCTATGTTATTGTAGTGGGAAAGTGACTGAATATACAAATGACAGGTCAGGACCCATAACATTGCAAATTTTATCAAGAATTTCTAACTTCATAACAGAGGCACCAGACTAGATGAGGAGACAATATTCAATACACGGATAAATTATAAATATATAAGATAGATTACTATCTTTTTACTCATTGAATAATTTTGCCAGTCTTGTTCCCAACCCTATCAAAATAGTAAAGGTTAATTGTAATGATACTCCCATTAATATACTCTCTTTCTCCATTCCTCTATTTAGCCAATTTAGATGACATGTATATAAAAATAATTCTAATACTCCCATGAATACATGCAATTCTCCCCTGCTCTATTTTATCAAGGCCACAAAAATTGTAAATGATAACTCTCATGATAGTTTCATTAATATCTTGTCTTTTCCTCTTCCTCTATTTTGCTAATTTACTAAACAAATTACTAAAATTTGACTGTAATTATACTCTCATTAACATCATCTCTTTCTTCATCTATTTGAAAATAGTAAAATTTCACTATATAATACTCCATTAATATATCTTCTTTCTCTTCTGCACTATTTGACTCTGGTTCTGACATCAATCAAAATATTAAAAGTTGACTATAATGATACTCCTGTTAATAATGCTCATTCTCAAATCGATTTATTTTGCCAGTACTAAATTTTCTAAGGACATGCAAATTGTAAAATTTAATTGTAATAATACTCCTTATGTTATAGACAAGCGTATGGTTGCAAGAAAGAAATATGACAACAGCAGAAATAGATTTACGTGGTTTATTTCAACATGAACGTGAGGGTTTGGGACAGCTACCTTGTGGTATAGTTCGTAAGTCAGCTTTGGATCTAGGTCGATCTCTCATAGTAGTTTACACATGTTGACGGTGGTTGATGCTCCCCTGCTGACAGCTGCTGACCACTCGGCCTGACTGTGACAGGTCTGTTCCCTGGTCACCTGTGACTGCCTGTTGAACTTCCGTGTGACCCCTTTTATAGCGTTTTTTATGGCTTAACAGGCTTGAAAAATGAAGCAAGTATAATTAGAAGGGAAGCATTTTTATTGGATGAAAAATAGAACACTTTAAATATTATTTTATTTTTCGACCAGAACTCATGTGTCGGGAACATTTGTAACTGAAGATAATGGTCATTTTGAGATGGGGCTTTGTCCCGTTCACATCCGGCTCTCGCTCTTGAGTATTTTACCTGTAAATCAGCCGAGATATGTCTTATTTTATTTTATAACACTTATAATGATACTCCTATTAAATTTTCCTTTCCTCCATCTTGTTCCCAAGCCCATCAAAATAATAAAAATTGATTGTAATTTCTGTCTGAATTTCTGGGATGATGAGTAGGGCCAGTGTGTCTTAACCTGAAATCCCCAACCTTGGTGTGCTTTTTTTGGGTTACATTATGGCTTCTTTTTCAACACTATTTTATGGTCATCTGCCATTTTTAAAATTATTTTTAAACTGACATTACATTGTCAGTCATCAACTAATGATATAGATCATGTATCTGCATGACTGGTGTGATGCATACTACACAGGAACCCCTGATGAGCCTGGAGCCCCAAAACGGCTAGTTTTCAGTAGCATTTTTTTCTTTTTTTTTCTTTTTGTACTTTTTACTTTTTCTATCTAAGTTATATTGTAAATCATCAATTATAATAATCAAAAGGGAAGGTGCTTACTGTCTCTAACCTTTCAAACATGTGGGGGCCCTATGCCTACTGGGGAGTGGGTGGTGGACAGAAGTGCTAATTTCAGTAATGCTTATTTTTTTAAATTGTAATTTTCTTTTTGAACAGTTCTTTTAAATTAATTAAGAGAGTGATATATCTTGGTAAAATCATTTTTTATTTCCAGATCATCCTATAGTGGGTCAGCCAATTTGTATTGGTTATAAATAGAAATAAAAACTGACCCTCTACAATTTTTACAATATCAAATGTAACAAAGACAACAACAAGAGAAATAATCAAGTAGAAGAAATTATGAATTTGTTCAACAATAAATATTTTTTTATAAACACAACAAATACATAATATATAGTGCAAAAGTTGATAAACACAATAGAGTTCTTTGGTGTGTGTTACTGAAAGAATTTGAGTTACTGTACTGTATGTGTGAAAATGAGAAGGTGTAGTTAGCTATAATTGTTTTTATAGGAAAATTAAATAGTTGTTTTTGTTTTTGTATTAAACAGAAAAAAGTATTGTTCTGGACTCGCTGATTGTTATGGAGTTATCGCTCATTAACCAGGGATTCTTCTTGTGGAATAGAATATTTTGTGGGAGTGAGTGTTAAGCCTGGAAATGGTTGACAAGGTTTGTTGTTGTATTGAAGATAAAGTCGCGTCGAAGTTTCATTTTTATTAGTTCTCTTGGTCATGTGAGGAGGTTCGTGAACATGTCCTAATTAATATTTTTTATGGCGTCAACTAGAGATCAAAATTTGGGTTGGTACCTTCGGACGTAGTTGTCGACACCTAATTAATATTTTACAACCAATCAAAATATATCAGTTGTAATATTTGGTTGGGAGCCTCTATGTATTTAACTTGCACAAAATTTAAGATTTTAAAAAATGTAGCAATCTGATTCTACAATCCTCTAAGGAGGATCTCTGATTTTTTTTACTAATAGTAAAATCAGAAAATCCACAGAAAAAACAGTCAACCACAGCTAGTAATTAAAATAAAATTTCTAATCTGTATTTTTTAAATTTGTAGAAAGATAAAACCAATAAAATGATCATTTAAAAAATAAAAATGTTTAAAGATTTCAACACATGAAAAATTTTCCTGAAAACTGAAATACTGTTTTTAAAAGAATTTTTAAAACAATCCCATGTGTGCTGTGTTGGAATCTTTGTAAAACGTTTTTCAGTAAAGATGAGCCAGCGATTAATTTTTATGAAAATGTAAAAATTTGCAACTTAAACATTTTTAGAAGTAAAATTTAGTCATGAAAATATTGGTGATTATTACAAAAACAATAATACTTTCTCAGATTTTTTTAAATAAAAATACCTATTCATTATAAAAGTAAATAATGAATATGTACAGAAATTTTTATTTAAATTGGATAATTCTTTGATTTTTGATATTTTAACAAAAAGTGCTACCCTTCACCCCAATTTTCCTTTGAGGGTTTGTGGTCTCCATGTTGGGAAACTTTGAAATCAACATGTAATAGAGAGGAGGGC
This sequence comes from Acanthosepion lycidas, assembly GCA_963932145.1. Lineage (NCBI taxonomy): Eukaryota > Metazoa > Mollusca > Cephalopoda > Sepiida > Sepiidae > Acanthosepion > Acanthosepion lycidas. Next base: position 46,681,791 of record OZ010616.1, read on the forward strand.
CCCATATCAAATTTTTAGGCAGGGTGGGGTGAGACCCTAGCACTGGTCCTGATGATGAGTTATCATTATTTACACTATTTACATGCAAGCTATTGTTTTCATTTTTGTTATTATAACATTCAAGTGTCTATTGATCCTGGTAATCTACAAAGAATTCCAAACTGGACCCTTTATTTAATCTGTGGGGGCTGACTTTTTTCATTCCACTGCCGATATCTAGGGATATCTAGTCTACAGACACCATTCTTCCAACTAGAGCCTGACATACCAACATGAGGAAGGTTTGGGAATGGGTTCACCATTGTCACCAGTGATGGTGAACATATACATGGTATACTTTGAGAAAATGGCTTTAGGAACAATACCACTAAAGCCAACAGTATGACTGAGATACACAGATGACACCTTCATACTTTGGCTTTACCAGGGTGCTGTATAAATACTGCTGGGCCATATGAACTCAATATGACCTTTGATCCAGTTCTCAGTGAAAGAAAAATTAATAATTAGATAACCTCCCTGGATGTATTAGTAACTTTCATGGAGAATGGGTTCAAGATATTTGTATATCACAAGCCAACCTTCACCGGACAATACTTGAACTTCAAATCCCACCATCCATACAGTATTATCCAGTACCTACAACACCTGGCAAAAATCGTTTCAATCCAGACACATACCAGCAGGAAATGATCAGCATCAAGTGTACCCTTCAGAATAACAATTAACCTGCAAACATAACATCAGTGTCTGCAGGTGAAAACATAAGGGTTGAGGAGGAAGACCAGAAAATTGATATGGTCTGAATGCCTGATATCAAGAGCTCCATACAACATCAGGATAATATTCAGAAGCAGCTCTACTCTGGGGAGAAATCTCTATCAAGTAAAGCCTAACATGGGGAAAATGACCAATAACACTATTTCTTGCAGTGGTAGTAAATAACTGGATATAAAGATGAAACAACCCCTTCCTAAAAGAAAGGCTGGAGGAACATCAAAAAGCTGTAGTGAAAGGTGAAATTGGAGGGAAAAGGGTAGTCATAAGCCTCTGTGGAATGAAGTGAAAATACTGGACAAAGAAGAACACTAGAGAGTTAGCCTGAAAGAATCAGCATATATACTAAGCTACAGAGAACTCCTGAATAGGCCTAACATAGAAAACATGCTATGTGAGATGCTAACAAAAAAGAAAGACAAATGATAGCAAGTCTACAACAGCAGCATCAACAGCTGTGACAAAAGAGAAAAGATTCAGTGAATACAGTTAAGCATGACAAGCAGATGCTGGTCACATCAGCAGGTAGATTAGGCTTAAGGCTCCAAGTTTTTCACAGAGAATTGTCCCACAGGACAATAGTCTAGTGGATTAAACTGTTGGTTCATGAATCTTTTGACATAGAAATTGTGAGTTCAATCCTTGGGCAGTGTGTACTTAGACTCTGTGAAAACAGAGTGGGCAATAACTGAGCAGTACTGAAAATAACTGGATGTGATCTCCCTAGACATGGACAATGGACCAAGAACAGTCTATCCTTATTCAGAATTCTTTGTAGGTTACCTGAATTAACATGCACTTGATGAAGGCTGAAAGGCACAACTACCAAAACGTTGTGATAGCAAAAACAAAATTGAGAACAATTGTCTGCATTTAAATAGAGCAAATATTGATTGTAATTACATTCACATTTATTCAATTGCTTTCCACACAGCTCTAACTTTACTAATCTGATTCCTAAGCCCTTCAAAATAAGTTTTACTGTAATAATATTGTCATTAATAACTCTCTCTTCCCTATCTCCCTGTAGGGTTTTAGATAGAAGCAAGCAAACAGATAACTTTATGAGTTAGTGCCCTTGGCACTGTTAGTGGGTAACTGAGATGAATTAACATCCTTGGCACAGTCAGAGAATTAGTCTGGACCTGAGAAGGAATTGAAGCAAGACTTTCTGCAACTAGTTTCCAGACTTATACCAATGAGAACAACAATATTTCTAGATGGTAGCTGATGACCTAACCTCACCTTAACTTAAAGGTAGTCATTTTTTAGAGAGCAAACCTTACCTGCTGTAAGTATTATGTTTATGTCCTTTTTTATCATTGTTTTGCATTGTTACAATTAATAAAAATAGTAAACGTATTTTGTCACTTCTCTTTTCATTTCCCTTTAGTACCATTTTCATATGATTGTGAGTTCCCTGAGTTAGGGAGCAGTTATAAAATAACAGCCAACACCTCCATCTTGCCAAACTCCTTCTAAATATCTAAATGTAATAATACTGATATTAAATGCTTCTCTTTTAAAAATTTGTCTTAAGTGCATTGAAATATTAAAAACTAATTTAAATGTTAATACAATTAATCCTTTATCTTTCTTTATCTCTCTGTTTTATCCATGGATTTTGCATGAGGATCACCATAGCAAGAGTTTTATCATCCAATATCTATGAAAATTGCATTGAAATATTTAGTTTAAGTTATAATTGTATAGTTGATTCTTTCTGCTTGACATCCTCTATCTTTCTTGCAAATGTAACATGAAGTGTTTACTATCCTTATGCGCAATAACAAAATATTGAATCATAAATAATTTCTACTTTTGTTTATCAACTTTATTCTTAAAAAATAAAATACAATTATGTTTTATTCAATTATATATTCATCATTATTTGTAATGACTTTTTGCCAATTATTATTTACCTTTTGAATAAAATTCCACAAGTTTTGATGTGAAAAAGTTTTCAACAAACTCTTTGATATGGTTTTCATTAGGGAAAGTTTTCTTCATTAAAGCAGCAGCAGTTGAAAATGGTAATAATCATTTGGTTTGAAGTGTTATAAATATGCATATGATAGAACAGAAGAACAAATGAAACAACAGTACTACAGGTCAAGTGAAAGGAAAAAAAGACAAAAATTGTAAATCTAAAATTCTTTTGTATTGTTGATACAGCAGATGTGAGTAGTATGTCTCTAAATGTAGGTAAGGGAGATGGATTTGAAGGAATGGTAAAGTTGGCAAGGCATAAAGTTGCATCTGTTGGATTGGTTAACTGAGGTCATGGTAGTGATGTTGAGAGGCTTGGAGTAGATTAGTGAAGCTCACTACAAATACAAATTTGATGATATAGTGTATGTTAGCAGAATGTCTATGTTGGCATAATGTAGGCATTTAGAGGAGGGTGATATATGTGTCAAGTCAGTTGACTGAAGACACAGTGGTGATGTTGAGAGCTTGCCAGTTGTCAACAAGTAGCCTGTTCTCGTTCCTTCTGTTTGCTTCTGTTCCAGTCATTATTGATCAGCTTTCTTAAAAGCAAATCTGGTGACTCCTGAGCTAATATTTTTTCTTTGATAGAAATGTTCATGATTGGCTTCTTTTATGTTGTAGATTTTTTAGGAGATTTTTTTTTTTTGTGGGCCAGATGTAATGCTTGGAGCTAATGATATTTTATTTTTAGCTTTGCTTTCTTAGCATTGACATCCAGCTTATAATGTAGAGTGAATCAGAAAAAGATTTAATTTGCAGTAGAGTATAACAGCTCTCCTAGATGTCAATCTGATTCATAGATAGTGAGTGGATATAAGCAGTAAGAATGGGTGTATTTATTTGTGTCAGTGTTTGCACTGCTGATATGATGAAGTCTTTGAAATGTATTGGGAGTTGTCCATGTGTTTGTCATTTTGGAATTTGTTTTGCAGCAGCTGTGGGTGGTGTTTGAGTGGTTTCACCAGATCTAGAGTCTTGTGTCTATATGTTCTCCCGAGACAAAGTGGAGGTGGTGACTTTAATCATGGTTGAAGATATATCATTGACATATGGCCAGTGAACAAGATGAAGGAGGGACTGCAGAGGAAGTAATCAAATTTGGTTATGGCTCATTTTTTAGTAATTGCTTCACACTCAGTGATAGACCAGTTTTGTTATGTTGGGCAAAAAGTATGGGAAGCAACTGCTATGATATTTTTATGCCCATTTTCAGTTTCTTGCATGAGAATTGCTTTGCATGCAATGTTGCTGGTACTGATGGTGAGTGAAGAGTTCAATAAAGTCAGGAAACAAGATATAATTGGTAGTAAAGTGAGGTGCTTTTTCAGAGTTTTTTGAAAGTTTTATTGACTCTTTTGAGCCAGCCAAATCATTTGCTGTCCCTGTTGAGTTCATGTGTAGGAGCCATAAGGGTGAAGATTGGATTCATTCATGTAGACAGGTCTTGAGAAATTATCAGATCCAAGATATCTGATGAGGCATTGCAGTTCTTTTTCTGTTGTTGGAGAGTTCATTTTGTTAGTTTTACTTGCTATACACTGACACTAGTTGTTATGATATGATTCTGGTTGGATGGGTGAACAAACAAAAATAACAATAAACAACCTGTGTGGCGGAAAGAATATATAACAAAGTTGTTAATATAAGGTTCTTTAGTTGCTATGGATAAAGGAAGCAATTTGGTATAAGGGTGTTGTTAGTAAAGGAAGTGATATTTGTAGAGGGGCTGAGTTAGTAAGGCCTGGAGTTGATGTGTTTGTCAGGTTGGTTGACCAAGGTGGATAGTAGTTATGTGCAGAGAGTCCTTGAGTGGTTTAGTGAAGCTTGCCACATATCTGATACAGAGGATACAAGTGGAATATCTATGTGAGCATGGTGTAGGTGTTTAGTAGAAAATTGGTCTTGAGCAAACATATATGTTAAGTTGATTGACTGAAGTCACAGAGGTGATGTTGCAAGGCTAGTGGATGTCAGCAGTTAGCCTATTCTTCCTGCCTCTATTCCAGTCATTAATGAGCAGCTTTATTAAAAGAAAATCTGGTGACTCCTGAGCTTATCTCTTTTCTTTGGTGGCAATGTTTGCAATTGGCTTCTTTTATGTTGCATTTTAGATTTTTGAGGGGATTTGTTTCATGGGCCAGATGTGATGCTCTGAGCCCCTGCACAGGGAATGATTTTTTAAAAATGTTTGGCTTTGCTTTCTTAGTATTCGCATCTGGCTAACATATAGAGTGAATCAGAAAAACATCTAATTTGTAGCATAGTATAACAAAAGTCAGGTGAATTTGATGGGTGGAATAGAACAAACCAACTTTCCTATCTTCTATGGAGCTCAGCTTTTAGTGTTAGTTGTGTATATTGTCAATTCACTGCTTTTGTGTTGAACACTGTCATACGTAGCCATTTTTTACCTCATCTGTCACAATATATTCAAATAATGGTTATTTAGGATGCTGCATCCATCACTTCAATTGGTTTCCAAAAATGGAAATGGAAAAATGATTAAAATAATTATTTGCTATACTGATCACATCAGTTAATTATTTTTTTTTCTTCCCTGGAATATCATGATAATTAACCTAGAGGTTAATTATCATGATGTCAAAGGTCAGGAAAAAATCAATCATTTTCTCAACCACCATTCATTATACAAGTATGTCTGTGTATGTACTGCTATCAGCTTTTGTGGATTAGAACTAATAGATGATAAATTCACAGTAAGAGTCAAAATTATTTTGCCTGTTTGAGGAGGAAGACAAGTTTGCCAGTCTGTTTGCCTTACACCAAGGGCTTATTGGAAAAGATCTGTGATCTATACAACATCAAGACAATATTCAGAAGCAACTCCCCTTTACAGAAAAATCTCTACCAAGTAAAGCCTAACATGGGGAAAAATGACCAATAATTGTGTGTACTCTATTTCTTGCAGTTGTAGCAAAGAATATAAGATGAAACAAATCACCCCATAAAAGTGAGGATGGAGGAATATCAAAAAGCAGTAGTGAAGGGTGAGAATGAAATCAGATATGGCTGATCATTTATGGAGGGAAAAGGGTAGTCATAAGCCTGTATGGAATGAAGTGAAAATACTGGTCAAAGAAGAACACTGGAGAGTTAGTCTGAAAGAATCAGCACATGAGTATGCTAGGTTATGAAGACCTCCTTTGTGGGTCTAGTATAGAAATAAATATATTATGTGGGGCTTTAATAAAAAAAAGACAAATAACAGCAAATCTTCAACAGCAGCATCAACAGCTGTGACCAAAGAGAAAAGATTCAATTAATGCAGTCAAGCATGACAAGCAGTATCAGCATCTGCACTCATCAGCAGGTAGGTTAGGTTTAAGAGTCCAAGATTTTCACTGAGAATTGACCCAATGGAAAATAGCCTAGTGAATTGAAACATTGGTTTTTGAATTTGCTAAATCTATTATTTTCTCAACCACCATTCATTATACAAGTATGTGCATGTGTGTACTACTATCATCATTTGTAGATTGGAGCTACTAAATGATAAATTCACAGTAAGAATCAAAATTATTTTGCCTGTTAAAATCCAGATTAATTGTGCCAAATGCTCTTATTCTATCTGCTACAAGAAAGTCAAAACCAAGCAAAATCTAAATTCTAGCTATTTCAACAAGTGACATGCAGAGTTTTGTTGATGTTTGGTGATTCCCAGGGCCAACTCCTTGATTGTATAACCCTAAGACTCAAGTAGGGGTGGTGGTGCATATAGGGCCTAGTACTGAGAAATGTGAGAAAGGAAGACATTTTAAATAATTTTTTATATAAAAACAGATGAAAAATGAAGTAAACTCAAATTAAATATTATAATAACTATCTTGTTAGTTATTGTGTTATGTGGGGGCTTCCTTACTGTGCTCGATTCAGCAGCAGCAGCAATGGAAGTAATCAGCAGGGAACAACAGGAAGTCCCAGAACTCATAAAAATGCTGAGTGAGCTTTATTCAGACTCTTTTTCCACTTTTTTTTTCAATGGCTGTTACATTCAAGGCCAGCTCAAAGAACAACTCACAACCTTTGCTGCAGAAGACATGTAGCAGTCCTGGCAGCTTGAAACTGAGATCTTCTTGTTCTTCATAGTGATAATCAAGGGACTATGAAACATCTACTCAAGGAAGAATTGCATTAATTGGGAAACCCAACTTATTCCCCACAAAATACCACTATTTTTCATTCTCTTCTCGACCATGAATAAAAGTTGTTAGGAAGTTATTTCAATCCCTGGGTTTGTTCATTCCACTCTATACATTGCTAAACACACACACACACACACACACACACATACACACACAACTGGGAAAATACCTACAATATAAACTAAATTTTTATTTTACTCTTTGATTGGATGCTTGGTGCCATCATACGATTTACCGCCACTTCTGCATGCTACTGGTTTATTTTAAAATCAATTCCTGTGTTACATTTTTGCTTTCGACTAGTTTCAATAGCTATAATATTATCTTTATTTAATTCTATTTTTAATCAAGACATTAATCTCCCATTGTTTGTTCATTGATGTAGACTTATACGTCAGGAATACTAGTGAAAATCAATAATAATAGTAATAATAATAACAATGGTTAACAATACCTGACCTAAATATAAAAATAAACATGTTATAATTGCTATTAATACTAAAGCTGAACAACCTTTCTTTTCTTTTTGCACTGCATGAAAATTGTGAGTTCAAAACAATGAATTATATCAGTTGTTTGTGTGAGTTTGTCTATGTGCAACTGCTGATAAATAAATATAATTAAAAGGTTAATGAGGGCTAAAAAGTTAGTCTCAGAATTAGTGGTGGGAAGTTCATGGTCATGAACCTTCAACCCAACAATCAGATAAACTAGTTATTATATTGCAACAACTACTTAAAGAGATGGAAATCTTCCAGTATCAAAGCAGTAACATCTGCAACAATAATGAAATAGATCACTTACAGACTTGCCAAGGCCACTGCATTCTTTCAACACCTCTGATATGCATTGGAGTCAACAGAAATCAAACCTTACATCAAGATGAGGCTCTATATTTTAATAGCTAAGATACTTGAGATTGTATTATTTTTTAATTATTTCACCCAAGCAAGGTAATAAAGCTACTAAGATACAAGGGGGTTACTGAGTGTGAGAGAATATAAGAGGAAGAAAACATTATAAAGGAGAGACAACAATAAAAGAACATAATGATACAGTGTTCATTGACTTAGTAAATTTAAGAAATTGTATTTTCATTATTTGAATTGACCCTATGGGCTTTTAACTCTAATATAACCCCTTTTCATACCATTTCTGCCAGTTAGTTCATTCACTGTTTCCTTAATGAGTTAGAAGAAGCCATTGTAAAAATGCAAGATAAATAACACGAACAGAATTAATAAAGTTTGGAATGTAAAGAAAAAGAGCAAAAATGATGAAACCGCAACATTAATGCAAGCAAGCGAGCAAACAATATAGCTAAAGCAAATGAAACAGGTAAGAAGGCAAAAGAATTCACAAACTATGAGTTGGTGCTTGTACACAAAAGCAAGGTCGGACAAGTGAATGCAATAGGTTTGTCTAGCAGTTAAAGCCGATCTGGACTGAGTCATGTCAAAATGCAAGCTGTCCCATTTTACTGGCTGAGAAAAATATCCCAGCAAGCATTTTGTGTATTTCTGACTATAAGAGAGGGAGGGGGAAAACTTTTGCAATCATTCCCCCATCTTCTGCAAAATCAACACTACACAAGTTTATTTTTTCAGGTGTTTTATAGCATCTATAATGAAGCATACCTTTTCATTGATTTAATTTTCTTGTTCTAAATCTACTGTCTTCCTGAATAATCTTCTATTGTTCTCACTCCTTAGTAATGTTTCTGTTTTCTAATTCTTTCATACTCAGTAACCCCTTGTATCTTAGTGGCTAAATTGCCTTGCCTGGGGTAAATCTGACTAAAAAAATATGCTTTTTCAAGTGCTTTTGTTTCTTCTAGCTTTCTTGAAAAGTATCATTTAAACATTTGTTAATAATAATAATAATAATCATAATCATGATGATGCCTGTAAAGAAAACATTCCAGCTTGTACAGAAGCTTTATTCAATGCAATTTCTTTATTGCCCATAAGTGAGGTTCAACTATTTCTTTTATATTATATTTTTTATAGTCAATTAGTTTGAAGGGGAGACAACTATGATTATCTTCTACTGCAATGTCTTACATATATTTGACAATAATTTGTTTACTCTGGTAAGGAAAAAACCAAGAGAGCTATGGTGTTGGGAGTTTATCTCCTAGCAAGATCCAACCTAGCCCCACAAGGTCAATGGGTAGGTGATACACAAATGTCACCTAGAAGAGCAGACCCCAATGGCAAAAAACCTAAAATGGGCAGGAGCTCACTAGTTACATAGCACCAAAAGACCGATATATTGGCTTGATATGCAGTGATCAATGACCGGTAATAAAAGAACAATCAGATACAACAACATGTATCAACCTATTCTAGTTACCTGAATACAGCTGTTGCAAGTAGTATCACCACTAGTACTGAATCATGAAAACAACTGAAAGACAACATGACTAATAAATTCATTTCTATAGAATGATACTTGATACAATAATATAAAAGTATCCTCTCATCCAGTTCACACTCTTCCCTGTTTTTTTGGACAGGAGCTGAGTTTCATTCCTTGTTTCCTATGATTCAGGATTGGGTTTCTGGTCCCTTCTAAAGTCTACTTCAACTGTATATTTCTAACATCTCTGCCTGAACTGAAATTTTATTCAGTAATTAAAACTTGACCTCTTCAAGGCTAGAATTAGTTGTCTATTTTTCTGTTATCTAGCCCTTACTCCTCTCTATCTTGAATGACTCTTGGGCCTTGTATTGGGTGAACATTTGTAAAAAGACATATATATCAAGTGTAACAGCAAAATTGTTTAAATCATGTAAGAACATAATTGTCCATCCCCCAAAATATCTAAAAAAACGCTAAACTAATTAAGTTTCTTTTTTTCAGATTTCAGATAAGACATTTAACCATCTTGACACCATTTGTCATAAGAATCACTGAAAAAACTTTGAGTTATTCAGCTAGAAATAGAACAGGTTAAAATCATTTTGTGTCAGCCCTGTGTCTTCCGAAATGAGCAATGGTGAGAGGAAAAAGATAATTCAGCCATTCAGTAATGGTACCAACATTCATACTCTGGCTTACATCTTCAACCATCAAGAGAACAGTGAATAAGTTTAAAAAGAGGGCACAGAAAGGAAAACTGAATCAGTAGATCACAACAAGAAGAGGGGGTCATCATTTCAACTTAGAGCTAAAGAAATCAATTAGAAAAGATCCAATGCAATCCATAAGACGTTTAGCATGTGAGAGGGGAGTTTCAGTTATGACAGTCTAAAGGGCAGTGAAAAAAGACATGAAAATGAAATCATTTATGAAATCTGTGAGGCCCCTTGTTACTCCAGGATAGAAGGTAAGAAGGTGAAGATCAACTTGAATAAGTTGGAAAATGATCCTGGAATAATATATATATATATATATATATATATATATATATATATATATATATTTGAACTTTATACCAATCCTTTATGAGCTTCCAATCCTTAGCTATGATTAATTAATAATGAACATGTCATTTTCATTTATGATCAAGTTCATCTGGATTCTTCTGTTAAGCTTGGAGAGTAATTATAACTATTGCTCAAAGGACAGTCTAATAGTGTTATAAAAATCTCGTAGAATTCCAGTAAGATATCTTTAATCATTTCTAAGATAAAACAGTTCAAAGTTTAATCAAACAATTAGACAATTTTGCTTTTACATAATTTGGACAGTTTTGCTTTTACACCTGGTATCTATCTATCTATCTATCTATCTATCTATCTATCTATCTATATATATATATATATATATATATATGAAGAAATATAGTCTTAAGATGTGCTATATTAATGTGATAAAGTGCTCAATATCATAGAGCATGTGTAAATATAAAAGTGAACATAGAAATCAACACTTAGAGGCAGCAGTCTGTTTCATGCTAGATGCAATCGTCAAGCCACAAGTGCTGTTATTTTTTTTGCCTATTTATATATACAGGTCAGTGGTGCATTGTGGGTAGTCTATTTTGGCAGTTATTTTACCGGAAGTCATTTATTTGTTTATTTATTTATTTGGGTTAAATTATTTTGCTTGTTTTTATTTATTTTTATTTTTTATTTTTATTTTTATTTCTTATCTTATATATTTATTTATTTTTATTTTTATTAGTCAGTGTTTTTATTAACGTAGTAAAATAACCGCCAAAATAGACTACTCACAATGCACTACTGACCCGAGAAAAATAACAGCATTCATGGCCTGACGATTACATCGAGCATGAAGCAGACTGTCACCTCTAGTGTTGACTTCTATGTTCACTTATATATATATATATATATATATATATATATATATATATGAATTTTCTTAATATCAATACAAAAACTTTCTACATAAAGTTTTAATATAAACAGAAAAATTTAGAAATTCAAAGTTATAGAAATATAAGGTTGGTGCAAAAATAATGTCGTTTTCTCACATAGTAACATATGTGAGAAAACGACATTATTTTTGCACCAACCTAATACCTCATATTTAAATTAAAAATGTTTTGTCATACTGAATTAGAATATCGAAAAGTTGCCGAGAGGAGAAATTATTTTCTTAAATACTAATACAATTATATTGATGAGATAATATTTATATGATTAAATTATGTTAATTAATATTTTTAAGATCATATGTGTAAAGGTGTAAAAATAAGTAATTGATTATCATCTGTTTTTAATTGGTAACCTGCAAACAGCTTTATTTTTTTCAATTTTTTAATAAAGTATTAAGTTACTTCCCTTGTTCCTAAATTCTTACTTTACAAGACAATTCATATTAGTTAAAAATAATTATATTTTTATATCAAAGAATTTGAATAGTTTAGAAAAAAGGAAGCCTGATAAAGCACATCATTATATAGATGTGTGTGCATGTTATATATATATATATATATATATATATATATATATATATATATATATATAAGATATAAAATATTACAAACACTAATTTTTTCTGCTAACTAGCTATACACTTTATATTTTTTAATTGTGAATTGAGCACTTGTTTAATATAACTGTTTCCCAGACAGTGTAAACTTTTTCTGTAAAAACAGTTTTATTGTAATTCTCAAACCCTCGGCCACAAGGTTTTGTGACTTATTACTAGCAAAACCACCGATGACAACCTGTCAATCCACTCAGGCATGTGCCCATATATATATATATATATATATATATATATATATGGGCACATGCCTGAGTCCACATACATACATACATACATATATATATATATATATATATATATATATATATATATATATATATATATATATTGCTTATAAACTTGCCAACCGAATGATGCTTTGCAGCCGAGTGGTTAGGCACGTCAGGCTAAATGACGGTTCCGTATATATATATATATATATATATACATATATATATATATATATATATATATATATATATATATATATATATATATATATATATATACATATATATATATATATATATATATATATATATATATATATATATATAGCCAATTCTGCTACCTTGGTTTCAACCTTTCAGTATCTTTAGGTGATTTTAATCAATTGGTTTCCTAAGGTTCTATTTTTTTTAAAAATAAAAAATTTTATGAACACTATATTTAAAAAAAATAAAATAAACAAATGGACAACATTGTGCGTGATAAAAAGGGAGGAGGAGTATGTGAAGAAAGAAGGAGAAGAAGCAGGAAGAGAAGAAAAGCAAGTGTATTATAAAAGTATCGGGGTTGAGGTGGGTAATTGAAATGTATTTTTTTTTTATCCAGCCTCATATTGGCTTAAGAGGAATGTTTTGATATGTATGCAAGGACTCAATATTTCAAATTTCTGGTTCAAAAGGTTATTTTTAAAAAAATAATATAGTGTTGATTTTTAAAAAAAAAAATAAAGCATTAAGGGGTCATTTGATAAAAATCACCTCAGGATACCATAAGGTTGAAACCAAGATAGAGGATTCAACTGATGTATTTATTTTTAAAGTTAAAAGCTCTACACATTATTTTTACTTTTATTCTATTTTTTCACACATGTATTGAGCATTTTTCAATACCACTGTTTACAGGTCTGATTCAACTCTAGTATATATTCAATGTATATATATGCAAATATATATATATATATATATGCAAATATATATATATATATATATATATATATATATATATATATATATATATGAAAATATATATATATATATATATAACAAAATGATAACAAAAATTGTGTTTTACTAAAAATAATAGTTGACAACAGTATTTCTGAATGATAACATTTTTTAAACAAGTAGTTTTATAATTATAATGAAAAGCTATGAAGAGATAGAGCATTAATAGTAACAAATAAGATTAGATGTTTACTTATCATGGCTCTGTTCTAAGTTTTATGGAATTTTTAAACCAGTGGATGAAGAGGGTTATGCATAATGGAAAATGCTACAGAAGGCAAATTCAAAAGTATAACAGAGTCAATGGCAATCTGTTGCAGTTTCAGAACTAGATTTTGCATGTCTCATTTAAAATATGCAGACTGGTAGATGTGAGTTACACTGTTTTAAAAACAAAATCAAAACAAAACAAAAACGAAAAACATGGTGACTCCTCAAACATGGGTATCTATAAAGTAATATTTAGTATAGTAAGAATATATATATATATATATATATATATATATATATATATATATATATATATATATTCTACAAGTTAAAGAATGCTAACATTGTAAAATTTAGAGAATTCAATGTAAAATGTACAAAGGTTACATGATACAGAGTCCAAAATTATTAATAACTCTTCTGTTGGCATTAAATAACCCACAGTGGTTGATATGCCATAAAACCCAACCAACCAAATCTTCTGTGTATGCAATCTTCAGGTAGTGGTGGGAAATAATGCAAGAGAAATATATATGCCTATCTACAGTGTTTAAAGGCTTAAATGCCCTGTCGACTCCAAGGGTATCCAAACCAGAAAATGTAAACCACCTTGCTTAATGAAAGGATCAAAAATGCAACTACCTGAGATTGTTAAGCTTGTAAATCAGTCAGTCATAATCTATTTGAAATATGAATGTAAATCTCCATTGGCGCCTAGAAAGACAACTGGTTAATTCTAACATTAATTACTAAAAAAAAAACATCCTAACAAAAATTCCAAGTTAATTCACACCGTAAAAAAAAAGAAAGAAAAAAGTCACATTCCTGCCAACCAAGAAAGAGGAAAAAAAAAACAAAACATCTCAGCAAGACATGGGTCATTCTAAGTATTTTTAAATCAAAATCCTGACTTGGATTCACAGGCACAAAAACCAGTTAATACAGCAAACTAATTGAAGTATATTCTTCTCCTATTATGATTTAGAACATTAACCAAACAATACCTTCATGGCTTTGACATCTAGGCCAACCCAACTAGATTGTGTCAAACTTGTAATGTTCGATTAGACCAGTATCTATCTATCTATCTATCTATCTATCTATCTATCTATCTATCTATCTATCTATATATATATATATATATATATATATATCTATGTATATATCAGGTCATCATAAGTTCTGTCCGAATTTTACCTTTTTTTAAAATGAATGAAATTTAAAGAGTATTTTATAATGTCTAATGGAGCTGAACATTATTTTTATCTTTAGATGCATTTAAACTGATCAAATTTTATTTCAGAGAACAATAAAATTAAATTTTGTTTGATTAAAACACTGCTAGTATGGAAGTACCCAAGAATCATTTGAGGCACATAATGCTTTAAGAGTTCAAGAAAGGAAACTCAGCAGCCGAAGTGGCTAGAAACATTCACTTAGTTTATGGAGAGGAATGTGTGAATGAAAGAACTTGCAGAAGATGGTTTGCAAAATTCAGAGGTGGAGATTTCTCCCTTGAAGATGAAGATCGAATCGAACTTCCAGTTGAGTTTGATGAAAAGCTTCCTGAAGCAACCCTTGAAGAAAATCCTGCTTTATCAGTTGAGAAATTGGCAGTGGTTCTCAGTTCAAACCATACAACTGTTCATCGTCATCTTCAACAACTTGAAAAAGTTCCTAAACTTGGAAAATGGGTGCCTCATGAATTGTCTGAAAACAACCTCAAATCCCGAGGTGACATCTGCTCTTCTCTCCATTCTCGCCAATTTGTTTCACCTTTTTTGGATAGACTTGTAACTGGCGATGAAAAATGGATCTTTTATTGAAATGTTAAGCGTCATAGACAGTGTCTTGGTAAAAGGGAAGGACCCCAGCCACAGCTGAGAAGGGAACTTCATGGGCAAAAGGTTCTTCTTTCAATCTGGTGTGATCGCCAAGGAATAATCCACTTTGAATTCTTACCACCTAATGCAACAATTAATGCTCAAATATACTGTCAGCAATTAGAGCATTTGAACCAAGCTTTGAGGAAAAAAAGACCTGCTCTAGTGAATCGAAAAGAGGTGATGTTTCATCAGGACAATACGCAACCCCACACAGCAAGAATCACATCACAAAAGATTAAAGAACTTGGTTGGGAGAAAATTCCTCATCCACCTTATTCTCCCGATCTTGCTCCTTCAGACTACCATTTGTTTCGTAGCTTACAGAATCATTTGGAAGAGACAGCTTTTGTAACACAGGAAGAGGTTAAAACTGACATTTGTGAGTTCTTCGAATCAACACCAAAAGAATTTTACAGTAATGGAATTAGTAAGCTTGTTAATAGATGGAAGGAAGTCATAGATAATCAGGGAAAATACATTGTTGATTGAATCTGTAATTAAATGTAACATTTAGTCACTTGTTTTCTTTATTCAAAATTCGGACAGAACTTATGGAATGACCTCATATATATATATATATATATATATACATATAAAATAGGTGCATGCATTTGACTCAGAATTTATTCTTTTTATTTAGCAATTTATTTAATATTTTTTTAACTATTTGTAATTTTTCTTCTTATCATTTTTATGATTCCCCATTGAATATTAGTGACAATGTGTGAGTAATTTAGTTTGCCTGTCGTTTGTGATGACTGAAATAGATTAAAGTGCTTGCTTTCATCCAGTCTTCTGGTCTACCAATTGAGCTGTTGTTAGTGAACTCTTATTCTCTCGTTCTCGTTAGTACATACGTCATCACACCAACAATGTGTTCTGTTCTGACCTGTCTTGCTCACAGACTCACTATTTATGCCTGTGTAGGGGGCAACTAATATTTGCATATGAGACTTACTTCTCATTCGTCCGAGACTTCTGACTTCCGATCTTATAAATTTATGCTGGGTTGAATTTTTAGTATTTTTTCTTTTTCATTGTACACCTGCCCGTGATATAAGAATTTTGGAATAATTCATTTTCACTTTTAACACTGGTTGCAATCTTTCAACAAGACCTGACATGCCATGCAAATTTGCTTTGGTAAGTCTTCTCGTTCCTCACACTCCCTCCTGATCTCATGATCACATAGATAACAGGAGAGAACGCCTTTGATGAACACTCCTCTGTAGAGGTGGAGGTGATGCTTCTTGTGGCAGTACTGCTACGTCTATGCTCTGCAGGTCCTTGGCATTTTTGGTGTCATCATGACCTTCCTCGTCATCCGAATCTGTACTCTCTCATACAGAAGGCAGACTATCTGACTACATTGTGCAAAACAATGTTGTCTCTGAATCACTATCAGACAACATATCTTCGCTGTGATGCTCTTCTGAGCTCATGTCGCGGTGAAGGTTTTCACATGGTGTGGCACACCAATGACCCAGACTGTTTGGGAGCTAATAACTCCATCAACTTGTCCTCTACTAAATCTAGTGGTACAACATACATTTGGGGACTTGACCCAGACAAGATCACCAGTTTTATATGGTTCTTTGGTATTCTTTGGAATGTTTGACACTACTTGATCAATCCCCTTTATCTGCTGTCTGTATGTATATATTCCGTTGGTCGGTGCAGTTGATGGTGTTAAATCATCTTTGGGCGTGATGTTGTACCAATATACAGCTTCTTGAAAGGAGCACTGTGTTCTGGCTGCTATCCTTTTAACGCTGCAGTGACACCGCTTCATTATCCCATTACCCTCTGCAAAATGTGTATGCACCTCTGTACCTTACTCATACACCCATTCGACCGCAAAGTCCTGAAAATCTTGGCTATCGAAGGTTGGGATGTTGTCTGTCAATATTTCAATGGGGGACCACATTCATAGAAGATAGCTTGTAATTGTTGTATAATCAATAAAGCATCTTGTCACACCAGTGGGCCCCATACAGTGAAATGCGTCGCGCTGCAATCCGTCAAAGTTAGAAAATGATTGCCATTGTGATGTGTCATGTCCATGCCCAGTCGCCACTAGTTTTTGTCTACCCCGAGCTTGCCCTTGTTCCACTGGACTGGGACAGTGTCCACTGCACAGCATTCCTCACAACCTTGTATGGCTGACCTAATCATCGCTTTTGTCACTGTAGGACATACTTTCTGGACAAAGTAAGTCGAATGTCGAACGACAGGATGAACATTCTTGCTATGTATGGTGTGGATTTCTTTGATGGTCAGCTGGCTCATAACAGCCATGCACATCAGTGGCTCTGATCCCTGTTTCAACATGTCAAGCCATCTTTTTGGTATTCTTATCAACTTATTGGCCAGGTTCCTCTGTGATGTAGTTAGTGTGACATCAACTACCAAACCATATTCTTCAATTAGCTGTTGTAGGTTAGCCAGTCTCCTGCACATTAGCATCTCACTTCCAGCTTTTGTCATCACTAGGCTCTTGGCTGTCAGAATATTCTGTAGCCATTGGTACACACATACTGTGTCCATGTATAGGTGTACCACCCTGGCCCACCACTGTAGTGCCAAATTTATACCTTTCACTGCAGCATCCAATTCGGCCAGGTTTATATGTTGCGTGTCATTTCTTGGTTGAAGCCAGCACGCATCTTATAGTATAACTCCCTGATTTTCCAGCACCACACCTATTGCCAGGGAGCTTGCATCAACCCATGTGTTGATTTCTTCTCCAGTCACACACCAATTTCTCCAAACAGGATTGTCTTGGTGCACTCTAGTCAGCATCTCACTGATCATCTGCGTAAGAGGTATGTCTTTTATAATGTCATGCCATCCATTTGTTATCATGCTTGCTTGTCTTTTTATCATTCCTGTGGCTGCATGGAGCCACCTGCATACAGGAAAATGCCCCACTAACTTCCCACATACGGAAAATACTGAGCTTCGCATTAGTGTAGCAGGGAGTTCCTTGCTTCCACTGCAATATGTTGTGCTCCCCACAGACTTTAAGCCTAAACACATTGGCCCCATCCTTTAATTGAATAGGATCTTTGCTAGACAAGCTGAAAGATTTTAATCTGCACCTGACTTCATTCACCGAAAGTATGTCCTCATTTTACATATATATCATCGACATATGCTGACGCAGCTCTTTTCATCAGCTCATCCTGATCTAGCATTGTCTTAATGATTGATTTCATAATTAGGGGAGCCACATTAAGACCAAACCCCAGACGTATCAAGCAGTACCTTTTTCCGTTGATGATAATTTTTTAGAAAAGCCATAACGTCTCATGGATTCATATTTGAAGATACGCTTTTCACAGGTCAAGCAGTGCCACATTAGCTCCTTGCAGCCACCATTCCCTCATTTGGTACACACGTTCTGCATCCACCGTAAAGGCATCTATATATTGATTTATCTCCCTATAGTCCATTACTGGCTGTACCTTAGCCTTGGTGGCTTGTGAAACGGCCATTAAGGAGATTAATTCTCTTGGGGGCTCCAATCGGTCTTGTGGTATCAGCCAGCCATTCGTGATCCATGTCTCCAGTTCACTCTCGTAGGCAGCTTTGTTCTTATTTGACATCATGTATTCCGCAACGATGTTGCATAATTGACCTGGTGCTTATTTCCTGTCCATTCCGCTGTCCAAGTCTTTGTTCCTTGGTCATATGCGATACAGAAATCTTGTTCCTCAATTGTAATGGTGACACATGAGTCACAATTTCTCCCGAGCTGCATTTCCCCGGTATGCACGACCATAACACCGCCTAGTTTACATATGGCATCGATGAGCAACTAACATTTGCATACGAGACTTACTTCTTGTTCACCTGAGACTTTCGATCTTATAAATTTACACTGGCTTGAATTTTTAGTCTTTTTCTTTTTCTTTTTCGTAGTACGCCTGTCCGCGATATAAGAGTTTCAAAATAATTAATTTTTGCTTTTAATGCCAGTCGCAATCTTTCAACAAGACCTGATATGCCATGCAAATTCGCTTTGCGGGAGGTAAATCTTCTCGTTCCTCACAAGATGATCTTTTGTTCCTATATATATTTAGAAAGTGTAGCATTGTTAGCATATCTTTTTCTCTTGAAAGACATATAATTCAAATGCCTTTCTTTAAATGTTTTTTCTGTTGCTCTGATATGTTTTTTCTCTATTAATACTGTTTGTTACCATATCTTTTTAGATTATACTTTTACAGGGGGCATTTCTACAATTACATGAAATAGTAATTTTGTCATATCATTATAGTTACTGTACAATTACTGCTATTATTGAAATTAATATTGTTTATATTATTAATTATTTTTGTTTATCTTGTTTTACATGTAATTGTAAATTATTTTAGTATTACTTCCATTAGTAATTTTTAATAATTAGTATATTTATCAATTAATTTGGAAAATATTTTCCTATTTTCATTTTCAGTTCCTTGGTTTAAGGTGGTGGGTAAAACCAAATGATATTTTGCAATTTATTGTTTTTGTTTATATTGTTTTCCATTTTATATTCCAATTTATTGTTATACCTGCTTTATTTCAAGCCTAATTCATATTCTTTTTTTATTTTCATTTAAATATTTTAGTATTACTGGAATTTTTTGAAACTCTTGCTTATAGATATAGGCATTTGTTTGAAAAGCAAAGTTGGTGTCAGTTGGAATATAGATAGTGATATTATTTTGTTTTCTGTGTGGTTTTACAAGTGCTATTATTTAAGTTAAAGCTATATCTAAGAAATGTTTTTATTTTTATATCACTTGTGAAGTTTTTTGGAATTTTTATTATCTATTTTATGGTTATGTTTATTAATCTGTTTACACAATGTCATCATCTCTATAATCTTTTATTATTTTTATCAATTGTTGTAGCAAGTTTATTGATTATATAAATTCCAATAGTTTAAAATAGCACCATCATATATACCCATGGTTACATCAAAATTATTTTAGGGGCCTCTTTTTATCCATAAATGTTTATTGTAGATTAATATTGATCTTATGCAATTTTTATTATTTGCATTTCATCAACAAATATATTTATATATTCCTTAGCTAAATCTAGTACCTTGTTTAATATATTTACTTTAAAAGAGGGATAAAAACCTTTACCAAATTGTATAACAAAATAGTCTCTCTTATTTCTAACATTGTTAAACCAATTTATTATGGCTTCTATGTTTTTCCATTGTTTATTATACTGTAAACATATTAACTCTAAACTTATTTTTCCGGTATATATTTCTTTTTCTTTTTAGTGGAATTCAATAGTTTTCATATAGGTTTATTTATAAAATTATCTTTATGATCTATTAATTTATTGAAGGACTCAATATTTGTTATATATTTTTAATTATCTAATTTGAGTTTAATTCTTGTTTTTGGTTCTTTATGTTACTTTTTATATTTGTTTCCTTTTTTGACTTTTTTGACTAATTTATTATATATATTAATCTCCATTTTATAAATTTTTCTCAATTTATGTTTTTTTAATGGATAATTACAATTTGTTATCTCCATTTAAAACTCCTCAGGTTGAACATTGATGGTCCTGAGCATGTGGCACTGGCCATGGATGCAAGAGGCTAGTGTATTGCTGAGAGGCCATGACTCAGTGCTATATAGTAAGACAAAGAGGATAGTGCTGTTGTAAACACATAGCTTGGTGGATGGGGAAATGTGGTTTCCAGAGTGGGGGTCTCATGATACCTGATGATTTCTTTGAAATTTTGCTGGCTCAGTCAGGTACTGAAACAACTTGATGAGGTACCCTACCCAAGTCATTTACCAGTTTGACCTGTCATTTGCAATCAGGCAAGGATCTCACAGCTGTTGGAAGGTCATCATTATTCAGGACCTCCAGCAGATTAATCTGGTGCTGAAGGATGTTCCAATGCTCTCCCAGGACCATGAGAGATGGAGTGACAAGGTGGTTCTCATGAGCTCAATGCTTTCAGGGAATGAGATTTAGCAGTGTTAGCCATATTTAAAACTGAATTATAATCATATTATTTTAATAAAAATAACACAACTGTATAATATTTATATATTATTCTTAATAAAGTAAGACAACTGTATAATAATAAACAAAATACAAAAATTTACTATTAGGTTGGTGCAAAAATAATGTCGTTTTCTCACATAGTAACATATGTGAGAAAACGACATTATCTTTGCACCAACCTAATAAAAGGTTCACAACTGATGAAAATGTAAAGGATCAATTAATAATGTTGTTTGTTGTTAGGATATATAGATGCAGTCATGAGTGTGTATTACTATTTTATTTATTGAATTGCCTTAATCAATATGGATAGTTTTTAATAAAGACATATTTACTAAAATCAATATCGGGAATATGAATTCTAATAGGCTATGGCTGCTTTCTCTCTGCCAAGAATTCGATCTCACCATCACCAACACATGTTATCAGCAGTCCAATCATCACAAAA
The DNA here is from genome assembly GCA_963932145.1 of Acanthosepion lycidas. Taxonomy (NCBI): domain Eukaryota; kingdom Metazoa; phylum Mollusca; class Cephalopoda; order Sepiida; family Sepiidae; genus Acanthosepion; species Acanthosepion lycidas. The sequence goes on from OZ010616.1 coordinate 46,703,473, forward strand.
TGACTTTGATGCATCCCAGATCTAAAGATTGGCATATGATTGATTACATTATCACCAAGAAACATGATGTAAAAGACTTCAATATCACTCACTCTTTGCACAACACTTGCTATCTTTTCAGTTGTCCCTCAACCAAGGCCTACACTGAAGCAGGTCAAGGGTATAAAACAAAAACCACCTGCCCATACCTTACCAATTGTTCCTATTACTGTTGGCAGCAACAACCTCAAGTATGTGAAATCATTCTTGTATTTAGGAACCAAAGTAAATTCAAGTGCTTCTTTGGATGATGAAATAGTTAACCAAATATCAAAGGCAACCAATGCTTTTGGGAAGCTTAAGCATCGCCTATGGGATATTCATGGGATTTCACTGAAAATGAAAATCAATGTCTATTCTCACCACACTTCAGAATCATGGACGCCATAGAGAACGCACATCAATCAACTTGATGCTTTTCATAAATGCTGTCTTTGTTCAATATGTGGTTATACACGGCAGGACAAAATCTCTAACCCTAATCTTTTCATCAAATGTAGTGTTGGTGGTATTGAATCCTTTCTGATGGAATCACAGTTTAGATGGGTTGGTCATGTCATCAGAATGAGTGATGACCAAATGTCGAAAATCATCATGTATAGCCAACTTTTTCATGGTAAGCATAACATAGGCCGTCCTTGGTTATGCTTCAAGGATAAACTTAAATACAATTTAATTGCTGCAAACATCCCTATAAAGGAAATTTCTGCTGTCAAGAACCGAGAAAACTGGAGAAATAACTGCTACCAATGTATAACTAACTTTGAAAAGAATCGTCTCAACCATCTGAGAGAATTAAGAATTAACACTAAATCTTAGGCTAATACATCAGCCCATATGATGGTCAACCTTTCAGTCTGCCGTTCATGTGGATTTGTTTGCAAATCCCGTGCAGGATTGTTGTCTCATGCAAAACATAAACATAAAAACTGAACTGAAAGATGCTCATACATCGAAAACGATGGGAGAGTCCATCATATATATATATATATATATATATATATATATATATATATATTGGGGAAATTGTATGACAAAGTGGAAAAAGATTACTTGTGATGCGTTTTGTCCTTCAAGACTTCACTGGGCTAAATTTGTGTTGGTAGAACTACACGAGTCCAACAGATGCATGCTGGGAATTTTAGAATATTTTTTCTAGCCAAATTCATTTAGAGTTTTTTTCTTTTTCTTTATATCACTTTGGTTTCTATAAAAAAACACTCTAAATGAATTCAGCTAGATAAAAAAAATATTCTAAAATTTCCAGCACCCCTCTATCATGTGCATGTGTAGTTCTACCAACACAAATTTAGTCCAATGATGAATGATGAATTGCGTTACAAGCAAACTTTTTCCACTTTGTCATACAATTTCCACAATATTGTTCTTAATATACAAAAATATATATTTTTATCTCATTCATATATATATATATATATATATATATATATATATATATATATATATGTGTGTGTGTGTGTGTGTGTGAAAAGGATTTTTTTACTGAGGAGAGTGGGAGAAGAAGAGAAGATGTCCATTTTTTTATTATGAATATTGTATAAGGTGCATACACAAACAAACAAAACATGAAACTCCATAGTGAAATTTGAAAGAAACAAACGTTTATTACAATAACATAAAAACAACAGAACAGAATACAAAGTTTACAAATAAGTTTGCACAAAATTTTCTTTTTGTGCAACTTATTATTAAGGCAAGTTAACCAGTTCAAAAAATTGAACTATGGTTCATAAAAGCAAATTTTCAACAATATAAAAATTTGAGAAGGTATAATACAATTCCTTTTAAAAAATGAATGTTCTAATGATACATATTCTTTCAAAAAGATGCTCTTGCTTATTTGAAAGTCAAAATTTAGAAGGTTGGCAGATTAAACAAGTCTTTGGGACTTTAACAAATTTGCTATTTTTTTAAACACAGTTCAATTATTAATTTCAAGAAGTTTTTACTTATCTGATTTCTTTTAGCTTCTGTTTCTATTTCTGTCTTCTTTTGCTTCTTACTTCTTTTGTAAGAAACAGCTTAATTCATCCATTGGTAACATCCAAAATTCTTTGTCCTTCTGAAATCATTATCTTGTGGTATCTCACTCACATGATAGGAGTAGTCATAGAGTAATATTTAGGCTTGTTTTTACAAAGATAAAAACAGGAAAAATAAACATACGCAATACAGAAAAATCATGGTAAATTGTATGTTAATTTCATACAATTTTATTTATGTATTTGTGTATTGGCACATGTATTTTTTTTGCCTTACAATTGTGTTAATGTACATATTATAAAAGGGAGCAATTTATTCTGTAATATTACAAGTCCTATCATGGAGGTGACTTACACAAATGTTGTCATCCCAACAGTTCTTGGGCAAAGAGATTGAATATCATGTCTTTTGGTGTGATGTCCATATTTCTGGCAGGAATAGTTTTTGTTGCATGCTGGCAGTAATTTTATTTTTTTTATTTAATTTATTATAAACAAGATTTATTTTTTGTTTAATTTATTTTAAACAAAGTTTAAATTATTTTATTTTATTTATAATTTTCATTATTATTATTATTATTTTATTTATTTGTAATAATGATAATATCCCTACTCTCTAGATTGTGCCCTTCTAACTTCTTTTGCCCTTTTCCTCGTATCCTGGTTTTTCCAACCAACTCAACTTCTTATATAGGTCCCAAATTAGCTCCTGATGAGTCCCAAATTTTAAATTTGAGTGGGAGGAAGTCTAAAACTTAAAAGTGTATCTATTCTTGAAATTTGAAAATCAAATCTTACAAATAAAAAACCACTTGCTGTTGACTGTGTTTTTTTCACACCATCCTATTTTCTGTATCTTTAAAGAATAAATGTTTTACATAAAATTTATTACTTAATTTTTTACTAATTGTCTGACCTTCTTTAATTATTTTAGATATTTCTCTTAAAAGCAAACATATTAAACAAATCTAGTCTATTATAATATTTATTTATTTTTATCGTTAACCTTTTATTAATCATTTATTTAATTTTTTATATAAATTTCCATATTTTCCTCTTAGGGGAAAGAAAGAGCAATAAACAAACTTAGTTTATTGTATTATTTTTCTATTTTATATTCACCTTTAATTGTCTTACATTATAATCTTTCTTTATATTTTTTTTAATAATGTGTGTGTATGTGTAACAATAATCCTATTATAATTCTGCTTGTCCTTCCCTTAGCTTGCACAACCATTATGCCCTGCCATTACCTCATAAATAATTTTGACTGTGTGGAAATATGAAAATGACATCAAAGATGCTACTTGGTTTCAGTGAAAGAAAAAAGATAAAATAGAAGTGTTTAACATCTTGTGCCAATACCTTGTAAATAATGGATTATTCCTATTTGATTGTGTGGAAAGATATATCAAAGACACTACTTGGTTTCAGTAAGAAAAAAAGAAAGAAAGACAGAAAGAAGGGAAGATAGAAGTGTGTAAAATCTGTTTCAGTGAAATGGAAAAAAATCAATCTTTTCATGATTGTTAATGCAATATTTTGCTACAGTTGTAAAGCTCAAATATTTAACGATGCAATAGGGAAAATTCTATTTCTATTTTTATTGTTATAGAACTCACATAAGCTTATTCAATCATTAACTTAAAAATTAAGAGTCATCCAAATATTAAAATAGTTTGAAATTTTCATGGGGCTTTCTAGTATTGCTAATCACTGCACTGGTACTATTGTTTCTGTTTCTTGTATGAAGATTTATATATCATTTAAATTTTTTTAAAAATGAAAGAGAAAACAAATACTTCAAATCAAATCAAATATTTTGGATGTAAGTTAAGCTGTAGGTACTTTTTATTTTAATGTTATCCTTAAATATATAAGTAATTATTTCTTTCTACTTATTTTATGAAAAATAGAAATAATGTCATACAAAATTAAATAAAAGATTATCTTTTACAGAAAAAATAGTTAAGTTAATTTACTCTGTGAGCTAAATTCATTTTTCATTTATATCTTTTCTCTTTTCATCATCCTATTTCACCATAGAAATTAAAAGTGATATTTACAAATGCACGGCATCATCTCACTTTTCCCTCTCAAAATCTGACCTGCTTGTGATAACAGCAGTAGAATGAGGTATAGGAAATTTTTAGTTCATACCTTTAGGAAAGATAGGCTTACCATATATCTTGGTTTAACTAGGACTCTCCTGATACCCCGATAGAGATAAGCTATTGAATAAACTTTTTTTTTCTCTCTTTTTCCTATACTTTTTTTTTTAAAACTTAAGAAGTATTGGGTCATGAAAACACTTTATTATAAATGAATCTACAGCCTACACTACATAAAACTGAAAATTCTCCTGGCATGAGTCTTGGAAATTATGGTAAGCTTACCTAAAGATCAGTGGAAAATAACACATATACAAACAAAATGGAAGCCATTTTGTTGCTTCCAGTGTTGCAGTTCAATTTTTTTAAAGTTTTAGTATTGCTATGTTTTAAATGCAAATATGTCTGACAGATACATAGTATATTTATGTGCAGTATGCAGGAAAATTTCGTTTTATAGTAATTTCTTCGCCACAGGTGTTAATAAACTAAATATACCTGTGATAAATAAGTTGAATCTGAATTTACATTAGTTAGTTGCTGGAGAATTATTGCTTTATATTTTCTTTTCGTGGATAGTTAGTTCTGCATAGGTTATTTCCCTTGGTCTAGTTACAATATATAAAATCGCTGACTGAGCTAGGTTTCCATTGATTTTACTCTGCTGCAGGGTTCCATTATCCAAGGAGAAGGGCTAGGGTTAATTCCAGGCACCTAAAGTGTTCTCAAAGGGGAAATACCGAGGGAGCTTGAATAATGTTTGTCCCTTGTCTCATGTACGCGTGTGGCTCATACATTTGATTAAATTTAAAAAAACTGACTCAGTTTTTTACTTTTTTGTTCCGTATTCCATTCGAGTGGGCGTGAGGACATTTTTTTTTTATAATTCATTGGATACTTGTTGGAAAACGTTGTTATCTATTTTTGTTGTGTTAAAATGAGAATTTTTACATTATTTGGCTTAGTTTCATTTTCAGAATAACCGTTTATACAAACAATTCCCTTGTAATGAATGGTTTTTGAATGCCCTGACCATGTAATTATGTCCGAGGATAAGCTATCGTCCCGAGTTCGGATTTCAGTCAAAAATTGTTTTTTATAGTTCATGAGAAAATCTGATGGATATTTTACGGATAAGTATAAGACTTGGTCTCTAGTGTTGAATAATTGTGTTACTACTAAATCAAAGTTTCTTTAAAGAAATGTAGAATGAAAAGCAGAGAAATTTTAGGTTTCATCATCATCATTGTTATTTTTTTCGTCATCATCGTTATTTTTCAGTGGCTTACACTTAGTGACAGCCTCTGCAATAATACTCCAACACTCTTTTTAATATTGTAGCCGTTTTCAATAATAATGCCATCATCTGGATGGTTCCAACTCATTGAATGTTCTCACTTAGTAAATGGTGCCTTACACTTGAGACTAAGTGACAAGAAGTTAATCTCCAGTGTAAGGTACCAGTTACTAATGGTGGGAAACTTCAGTGAGTTGGAACCATCCAGATGACGACATTATTGGAAACAGCTAGAATACTGAGAAGAGTGCTGGAGTATTGAAGAGACTTGCTGTCACTTAATCTCCAGAATAAGGCACCAGTTATTAATATGTACATACGATGGGTATAATTCCTGTCAAATAAGTAAAAGGAATTGAGTCTAGAATTTCTTAAGGATCACAAAAACTGGACAACAGAAAATTGGAAAAATATTGCATTGCTTGATGAGTCTTGATTTCAGCTGTGACAGATGGTAGGGACAGAATTTGGTATAAACAAAATAAAAGTATGGATCCATCATGTCTTGTTTTAATGGTTCAGATTGGTGGTGGTTGTGTAATAGTATGAGGAATATTGAGACTGTTGGTACCAATAAAAGATTGTTCAAATGCTGTAGCCTGCTTAGGTATTATGGCTGACCGTGTGCCTCAATTTATGAATATGGTGGACCCATCATTTGGTGGCCATTTCCATCAGGACAACACAGTGTTATAGATGAAAAATATTGGCAGATTAATTCATGGAACAGTTTTCTGTGTTAAAGTAGTTTCCACAGTCAGTGGATTTCTATCTTTATACAGAATGCGATGGGTAAATTGTCATCTAAATTTATGCAAAAATTAAAATAATACTGACATTTCATTCTAACAGATATATTTACCAAAATTACACAAAAATATCTTTAAAATTAATTCAATAAAATCGTTCTTGGCTTCAACCATAGCCTCCAGACAACTTCAAAATCTCCTGCAACTGTTCTGGATGGTCTCCCTGTTTAAGTTGGTGAATGCTGCCATAATTCTTGCCTTCAGTTCATCTTTGGTATTATAAGGAGTTTTGTTGGTCTCACTCAACTGTGACTCACATATAATAATCAAGGGGGTTGCAGTCTGGGGAGTTAGGTGGCCAGATGTAAAGGGTGATGTGATCACAGAAATTGACTGAGAGCCATGACTAGGTTCTCCTGCTTGAGTGACATGGTGCAAAGTGCTGTTTACTGACATAGGGTCTTCCATATTCTGTCCTCCTGACCCAGAGCAGCATTACCTCCTCAAGGCACTTCATGTAGGCGTCTATGTTGAATCTGAGGCTGTCACCAACAAATTTGGGAGTTCTTTTCTAATCAGAACAATCAGAGTGAGTTACCCACAACACTATACATTCGTAATCACCATTATATTCACCCAACTCTTTCTGAATTCTCTGCACTGTCCTTAGAATGACATGCAAACACTCTGAAATGTTTGAATTGGAGCTTCTGGCATGAATGACAAGCAGCACCGCATACTGTTTCAAAATATCTGGCAGAGTGAAATGCATTATGGTACTCATTTTCTCACATATAGTGTCTGACTGACCTTACTCGAAATTGTGCAGTCAACAAAATCAAAAACAATCCACATGCACATATTAAACAGCAACAATTTACCCATCACACCCTGTATAGAACTTTTGGGATGTAGTGGAAAGGGTGGCTTGAATCCTGGGTGTACAGCCAAACAATCTAGAAGAATTATGAGATGCCATAATAACAGCAATGTCTCCTCTGTGTCAAAGTGGCCTCCACAGTTACTGGATTCCTATCCTTATAGAGAACTTTTGGGATGTGTTGGAAAGAAGAGTATAATAAAATGACTGTTGTGTGGAACTAATGTCTTTAATTTAATTACAAAATTAAATTTGTAGCTTTTAGCTTCCATTTTTGAAACATGGTTAGAACTGTGTAGCGAAAAAAAACATATTTTAAATAAATCAATTCATAATATATATATATATATATATATATATATATATATATATATATATATATATATATATATGTATATATATATATATGACCACAACATGTCATACATGCACAAACATATACACACAAAAAAGAGGTAAAAACCATCCTAACACCAAGAATATGCTGATAAATTAATTACATCAAACTTAGTGTAAAGATAACGGAAAATGGGAAAATCTGTAGTCAATTGCTGAAATTTCCTGCAAAGTGGACTAAATCATTGAAAAAAGGTTTATTGATAAAATTTTGGAGTTGAGGTGCTGAATATATTGTCTATCAGCTAATGTTATATATATATATATATATATATATATATATATATAAAATAAAAAAAACATTGTTTTAAGGAATGCTATATGTACAGGTTAAACTTCTCAATATCAGGATAGAGTGTATATAAATATAAAAGTGGACATTAATATCATCGCCCAATGGCAACAGTCTGTTTCATGCTTTAATACAATCTTCAGGCCATGTGTGTTGTGTCTTGATTCAACTATTTATATATACATAAGGCTATTTTATTATTCTAACTGTTATTGAGTGGGCAATAATGGTTATGTTTCAAATTATTCTAAGGTAGAAATGAGTAGTAATAATTATGAATCTGAATGCAGTTTTATGGCTATTTTATTGTGTTATATGCTTTTCAATTTTCTTTACTCATTATTTATTATTAATTACTTTCTTGATTATTTGTTGTTGATTGTTATTACATTTATTTGTGTTTATGTGTGCATTCATAGTTTGTTAATTTGTTAAGTATTTACTTAAGTTGTTTACTTATTTATTGATTTGTATTATTTTATTTTATTGATTTATTTTATTTATTTTTATTTTATTTTATCTAAAATCATTTTATCTAAAATATATATATATATATATATATATATTCTTGCCCATTTCCATTCTTTTCTTCACCTTCTTTTCTACTTCCCTTCCTATTACACCAAATGTCTTTTCTTTCAATCATCATACACCTGTTATTTTTTTTAAAAGATAATTATGTAGCATTCTTTGTGGGTTTTTTTATAAATAAAGCATGAAAATGGTCATTTTGAAATTATCACCCAACTAGACTACCAGGTCCAAACTGTGTTCATATATTTTAATTGACCTCCTGATTTTTAAAGTTAAAAGCTCTACATGTTATTTTTACTTTTACTTATTTTTTTTCTCAAGTGCATTGAACACTTTTTAATACTACTGTTACCTGGTCTGATTCAACTCTGACCATTAACCTTTATATATATATATATATATATATATATATATATATATATATATATACAACTCTGACCATTAACCTTTATATATATATATATATATATATATATATATATATAATTATTTATTTAAAAAAATTACATAAATATGTTATAGGATCACTACAAAAATAGCCATTTTGTTTCAACACCTCCGGTGTCTTATCAAGGGTCACTTTTATAACATATTTATGTTATAATTTTTAAAAATAAATAATTATATCTGCTCTCCTCTCTATTGAGCACTCTTTTAAGAATAGTAACTGTTGGTTATTAGAATTCATTCTGTATACACCAATTATATACTTGCTTATATATATATATATATATATATATATATATATATATATATATATATAAAATAAACCTACCCATAATGCACCATTGACCAGCTTATATAGTTGAGCCAAAACTCAACACAAATGGCCTGAACATTGTGTTTAGGCATGAAACTTATATTAAACTTAATTTTGTTATAATGAATTGTAAATGTTTATTGCTATTTTTGAGTTTTAAGCATTTATGAATTATATTTTTTTATAGCTATTTTGTATTCTTTATAGTGAGAATGTATCTGATCAGGATAAAGTAAATTTATGGTGCTATTATTTCTATTGTATATAGCATTTTAAAAAACTTTGTTTTATGCTGGAGAAGTGAAATCATGTTCTACATTAACCATTTTTTAAAATTTGTTACAACTAGCACTCTTATTTTTAAACTGGTAATTCATGCTGAAAATGGGACAAAAGTATTCTGTATAATGTAGTATTTGCCTTGACACTAGTTCCATTCAATTTATTTAAACTGGTAGTGTATGTTGACAAATAAAAAAATTCTATTTAATATGGTATTTTTTAGACATTAGTTCCCTTGAATCAAATTACTTATATTTGTTGTGTGTATTGATGAATATAGGAATCATTTAAAATGTGTATTTGACTAGTTTCATTCAATCAGTTTATTTAAACTGGTAAACAAATGAATCCTGTGAATTGTGGTATTTGGTTTAGTTCGGTCTCTATATCTTAGTTTAAGATTCACTTCAGTGTTGTCATAGGCAATCTGTTCTAGTAGAAAAGTTGTTTTTTTTTATCTCCTTTTGGAATATTCTGTTTTGATATATGACATTTTGTTTTATGAAATGGCAAAAATTGTGTGATATTTCAGTCACTTGAAAATGCACATGATGAATTGAGCCAACCACTCTTATCACCCCACCTTCATATATATACTGTTAAAAATTCAAATTGGTCATTAATTTTAGAATTTTTATACAGGGGGTCCTTGACTTGTATTGGAGATCTGTTTCTATGGCATGACATAACCTGATTTTTGACATAGGTCATAACTCACCTACATAAGCACCAATGAGCCTGCCTTACACTTGGGAACCATAATGAAGGGCAAAAAGTTCCCTAAAAAAATGACACAAACAAGAAATAGTGAATGTAACACAATCCAATATGGCATACCAACAGTGAAGAAACAATGCTGTCTTCCTCATATAGTGCCACATGACAATGTATTACATTATGGGAGATGGCACTCTAACACCATACATCAAGTCCAACATAGTCTGAGGGGACATTCTGTATTTGTAATTCTTATTTCTTTTTATTAAATGTGTTGGCAGCACTTTGATTGGGATTTTCAAGAGAAAGGTGGGATATGGATTTTCAAGAAAAATAATCTGAATTAGAAAATATACTTTCCTTAAAATAGGGAAAATAGAGCCTTATTGAACTGTGATATTCTTCATAGCTGAGTGATAAAGCATACTGACTTAAATGTTGGTTTCTCCTACAAAGGAGGATGCAAGTTTGATCTCTGCAAGAGAACACATTTTCTTTATTAACATTTCTTGAATGCACAGGCTGATAAACATAATAAACAGTGTTAAAAATAAACATAAAAACACAGCATCTATTTCAAATATGAGTATCTGCCATAAAAATGTTTGAAGTAATAAAAATGTCAGATTAAAAAAAATAAATCCATTAATTCTTTGGAAAGTTTTAGTTTCAAAATTATCAGCATGCATAAAGCAGTCAAGTTGCATAATGTTTTCTTAGTTTGTATTATGCTAAAATTCAGTAATATTATTAATTTTACTGACATATCTCCTTTATGATATCATTAGTTCTGTGTTTACATTATGGCAGATTATACTGAGATTATTTAAATTATCTTGTCTTCTTAACAATACTTCTACAATTTTCTGATATCATGGAACATGCAGGGTTGCTATTAAGCATTACTACCCGAACATCCTAACCAGGAGAAAGGAGTCAAGCCTAATTGGGGATAGTGCTTTCTGACCCTTATTATCTTATCAACATTTGCTTTTTTTTCTCCTACATTTATATATCTTACATTTCTTATATATTTTACAAATTAAACTAATCACAACTATTAAAAGGATGAAAGATTTTCAGAGATTTTGACATCATTATGGGGTCTTATTTTTTTTCAGCCAAATCTGTGAATTTGTTTTGCTCATGCTAAGTCTTAAAAAGACACTATATAAAATTCACTATTTTTTATTCATAATGTTGAATGTGTTAAAATTATCCAACTTTTAACAAGAAAAATCTCAAGATAATGTTAATAATTACTGCAAAACATTATTGATGTACTTAAGATGGAATGATCTATTGTGACAGGTCTCTAATTTGTATTTAGATACATTTTATTTATTTTCAATTTTTCTAGTTGAATTGTATATGATCCATTATTGTACATAATTAGGTTACAATAAAATATGTATTTTATATGAATGCTACCTTATGAAAATTGAGATGTAGTAGAGTTGAGGCTCATATTATAGATGGAGAGGAGTATCATAGATTTTATATGAAAAGAGTTTACATTTTGCACAACCATTATTTGTTATTCTCTGCATTGCCTCTTATTTTTGGCAATTTTTTTTGTGAAAAAATTATCATGAAGCTATTCTAGCAGTTCTTTTCCAGTTTTGTTGAATGTGTAATATTGAACATTTAACAATGTTTAATTTTCCTAAATTAAGCTTTTGAAATTAATTTTTGATTATTTTTTCTTTCAGTTTATTTTTCTTGCTTTTACACCTACTTGTAATAGGCTTAAATCATCTAAAGTTATAATATGAAGCATTTTTAATTATTAATTTTTTGACTATTTTTTTCTCATTTTATTCCTCATGAGTTCTAAAAGAAGAATTATCAATTAAATTTGATATTTTATTATTTTTCCCTTCAGTTTATTTCTCTTGCTTTTATACCTAGTTGCTACAGTTTTAAATCAACCAAATTTCTTATATGATGCATCGTCGTCATTGTTGTTGTTATTATTATTATTATTATTATTATTATTATTATTATTATTATTATTATTAAGCATATAGGACTGATGCTGGTAGATTATTCCTTATATTTAGTTTGAACTACTTATTAATGATCACAAAATGAATTTAGATAAAATTAAATAATTTAAGTACTTGAAGATTGTGTTTAGCATGTTAATATTATATATTATATAAAAAAGATTACTTACCTTTTAAATATCAATTTTACCGCAATTTCAAAGTTTCCTGGCAGGATTTCTGTTTTTCAGCAAGTTCAGTTTTTAATATTTCCAATGTTTTCAATTTCAATTTTTATCTAATTTCAATTTTCACTTTGGAAAATTTTCTGAAATTGGAAAGATTATTAAAAACTGAATCCTCTGACAAATCAGGAAAGTCAGTGTAAAATTGATATTTAAAAGTTAAGTAATCTTTTTTATATAATATATATATATATATATATATATATATATATATATATAGAGAGAGAGAGAGAGAGAGAGGGAGAGAGAGAGAGGGAGAGAGAGAGAGGGAGTGATTTTATTTCAGTTTGTTCATTATCTATATATAAATATAAATAGTGACAAAGATTGAGATAGACAGATATTGAACAGGCCAATATATATATATATATATATATATATATATATATATATATATATATATACAGACAGACAAACCTTTCATCAATGGACTAATAGTGGGGGGTTGTTAAAGTTAATTGTCTGCAGGTGGGAGAAACTCTACTTTGTCACTGATACTTAGGTTTGTATGTTTCCTTTTTATGCTTTTCTTCTGCTTCGATGACATGACGAGGACAGAACAATTAATATACTAATCAAAATAATCAAAATAATAGATTTCTTACAGATACTTTCTCATGTCCCCGTCTTTGTTTACAATTGAAAAACCTGCCACCACTGCCCATCGGTCACTTTGAGAACAAATACAATTCATTCTGCTAAGCACACAAATTTTGAAATTCAGCACCATTGATGGGGGTCCATAGATATGAGATTTGCATTATATGTGTGTGCGTGTGTGTGTGTGTGTAGAGAGAGAGTGAGAGAGAGGTAGATAGATAAATACATAATGAACAGGCCAACATATATATATATATATATATAAATTGTGTGTATTTAGGCAGTATTTTTCATTCATACATATTTCATTAAATAATATAGCCAAAAGCTTAGATTGGATTAAAAAAAAATGTATCAATTTATATATATATATATATATATATATATATATATATAAGTTATTACATTCAAACATTTAAGTTACCACTACAAAAATGCATATTTGTTTGATGCCCCCATTTAGACATCTCATCAAGGTGGTGATCAAAGATGCGTAACTATCGTTGGTTACCACCTGATGAGATGTCTAAATTGGGCATTGAAACAAATATGCATTTTTGTAGTGGTAACTTAAATGTTCAAACGTAATAACTTATAATAAATTATTATTGTTCTGCTTTTATATTGAGCTCTCTTTTAAATTCATGTTATGAATGTTTGAATTTATATTCGTTTCATTCTATTTATGTTTGGATATATATATATATATATATATATATATATATATATATATATATATATAGAGAGAGAGAGAGAGAGAGAGAGATAGATAGATAGATAGATAGATAGATAGATATCTCAGTTTGTTCATTATCTGTCTATGTATATCAATCTCTGGCTTTTAAAATTTATATAGTAACTTAAAATTCTTTCTATTCATGGTTGGTTATTTGAAACTGAATTAATCCTTAAGCAAATAATATTAGTTTGTTTAAGTCACTATTTACTAATACTTTTCACTTTGGATAATATTAATATTCTGTTATTCTTGCTTTCAGGCTTTAGTTGATTACAAGGAAAATGTTTTAAAATAATAGACTTTTAAAAGTACTTATAATTTAATTGCATCAAAATATAATGTTATACAAAATAATATTTTTTACAAATATTAAATGTAATTATTTTCAGTATATATTTGTATTGTTTGCAAAACAAATTATTTGTTACATTTTTTTTCTTTAGAAAAAATATCTATCCCTTTCTTTAGAAATTGCTTTGTTTACATTAGGATACATAACTAAACAGATATGAATATTTCAAAAGTTTGAGAAAGATTTGCATTTATAAGGCATTATTCATCTTTGCATGATCAGAAATGCACTTTGTGGCTGAGTCAGTATAAGCACATTGGATCTAATAATGATTTCTCCTGCCAAGGAGGATGCAAGTTCAAATTCTTCAAGAGTGTGCATCTTTTTCTTTAATAAGATTTCTCAAATATTCAGTCTGGTTGATGAAAATTAATAAATAAACTGTTTAATAAATGAATGAATTGTTTAATAAATAAATGGGTACCCACTCAAAATTTAATGTATGTAATAAAATCTGTCAGATTAATAAATAAAAACTCCATTACTTCTTTAGGAATTGCTTCATTTTACTTTATCCAAATATGTCAACTATATATACTTTTTAAGTTTTTGATAATAATCAAAAAATTAAAAAGTATATATTTAATGTGGAATATTTCTGACAAAACTTCTTAGAAAAGTGGATATTTTTGGAAAGATTTATTTCTCCATATTTTTATCAAACTTTATCATCATTTTTTAAATAATCAAAAAAAAAAAAAAAAGAACAGTGAGATTCTGAGCTTAAAAAGCAAATATGTCTCACTGATATTCTGAACTTAAAAAGCTAATACTTCTTTATTTTAATGAGAAAAACGTCTAAAAACAATAAAGAAATATAAAATTAATTGTCTTTTGTTTTTCAAATTTCCAGTTATTGATGGAACAATTTTTCAACAATTATATATTCAATAAAATTACATTAGCTTCAAATATAAAATTTTAAATGTATCCTATAACCCACTACCAAAAATAAATTAATAATGAAGTCACAAAAATGTGACAAAAAAGTTAATGTGCCAAAAAAAGTTAATGTGACAAAAAATGTTAATCTACTTATGACACTTGTAAATGAGTGAAAAGACCCACAGGCTACAGTAAAAATTAGATATAATCCTTAATCTGCTATCAATAAGATTAATGAAAGTGTCTTTGATTCATCCTGTAGCTCTACAATTAGACTTTATATTTTAATAATGAATAAGATTATGAATGATGACAAATTCTCTTTTTGTTATGAAAGATGACAAATTATAAAAGATCTAAGTTGATATAACAAATATAAATAATAGAAAAGTAAAATGAATGATAAGTAAATCTTTCAAAATTTATTCATTCATAAAATATGAACTATTTCACAAGCTTTTTTTATTATCATTTTATCCCAAGTAAGGCAATAAAGCTTACTAAGATGCAAGGAGTTACAGTGAAAGAATATGAAAAAAGAAAAACCTTATTGAGGAGAGAAAACAATAAAAAAAAACAGGAATTAAGAAGACAGAAGATAATGGTTGATATTGCATTTAAATTTTTGAAGATCAAAGTTGATTGGAAAGCAAGAAGCCAGAAAATACTTCCACAAGCAATAAGTGCAACAGAAGAAACTTTTAGTATAGAACTCACAATTCAAGTTCAAAAAATGCCAAAGTAATATTTATCTGTGTCATAATGTATCATAATATATTTGTCTATTATTTTTTAATTATATCTCCAAAAGAACAGTTTCATGAATTACAATACGAGAGTCATCAGAGGGTAATGTTTAACCTTAAAAAACAAAATGGTGTCAGAATGACTGTTATTCCCTTGACACTGTTATTATTGTAATTATTTCTGACTCCCTCATCAATGTTTGTTGTTTTAAAAAGCAATGACTAGAATTTTAATAAAAATCAATCATATGAAATTGAATTTATACATTTTCTTTATTCTTGAAATCTGGCAACAAAGATGTTAAACACTATTTATTTAAACACTATTTATTTACAAGAATAATTTTATGTTTATAAGATTATAAAATTTTCTTGTTCATATTTTTATAAATTTATAAATAAAAATAAATTTATTTTCATATTAATTTTTTTATAAAATAGGTAAATAATAAAAAATTCATTATAGTTGGTACACATAATTTTATATTTAAATTTTTGAAGATAGTAAGTGACAGTTTCTATCTCCTCCATAGGCAGGAAGTATGAGAAAAAAACTATTAGTATAGAACTTATGGTTACATCTAGCCAGTTCAACAGTAAAATGGTGAGACCTAATTGCCAATCTAGTAGTATGCTTAAATATGTAAAGTCTGGGTATCAAAGGGAAGAGCTCACATTACTATGGTGGGAAAGTGGATGTAGTCAAGTGCAGGGTCTGAACCAATAATAGACCCATCTTTGGATTTTGCCAAGAATCATAAGATATATAAGCAGGAGTACCAGACCAGATATGGCAGCAATGTTCAATACATGGATGAATGGTAGATTTATAAATGTGCAAGATGGATTCTGATGAGAAAAATCTTCTGGTACAATACAGTAAACCAACTTTTCTAGAAGTAGATCTAGCAATTAATTCAATACAATCTTTCCACTTCATGTCAGTAGAAAACATAAACCCAAATTGATGCAAAGCAGAAAAGGTTCTCTATAGGGATTAAGTGATAGCAGTTCTGTTTTTGAGGTATTAAAATTTATAAGACATTCCTTACTTCAGTCAACCACTGATTGGAGCTCATTTTCAAGAGCAGCTACCAGTTTTACTTTGTTGAACCTATCAGACTTGCTACTAAAACAGGAGTAAATAGTTGTGCCATTAACACAGATATCTAGTTGCAAATATTGAGCAGATAAGAAACAATATAGGTCCAAGGATAGAACCATGGGGATCATTGTATTAATGTGAAAGGATTTAGAACACAACCTTTATTAGATGATTTGTTATGAATGATTGGATTTAGCCAAATATTCAGCCAGATATACCATAGCCTCTGAGCTTGTGGAGAAGAACACTATTCTAAACTCTGTTGAACATCTTCAAGATATCTAAAGCTACAGCCTGAGCCTTGCTGTTTTTATCTAAAGCCTGATAGACAAATTCCATAATAACCATTAACACATAAATAGTAGACCTAGAGAAACAAATGCCATACTGTTTTTCTGAAAAAAAGCTAATGTGAAGTGAGATGCTTGGCGAGGATTAGGGGTTCTAGTAGCCTAATAAGGTGATAATTCAGGGGGTCAGAAGGTTTCTTAAAGACAGGAACTACGGAGGAGGCTTTTTAACAAGCGGGAAAGCAAGAATCAGCAAGTTATTTATTATAGCATTTGAAGAGAACAGAATCCAGTTCAGGACCATATTTCCAGAGGACTATTGCAAGGATAACATCAAATCTAAAAGCTTTGTGGGGATTTAGATTAGAGATGATAGCAGAAGACATGGGCGGAATTATGTGCATATCACTCAGTGGAGATTCTGTTCTGGTAGAAAATCTGGCAAAGATACTCATAAAGAGTCAAGATTGGAGTTGGAAGAGAATTTCTGAGCAAAGCATTCTGCTTTATCTGCAGTAAATAACAATATTTTAAACTGATTAATTTAAAGGATTGAGGATTTACACTTGTTCAACACACTCTTACAGAGTGACCAGTAAATCCTAGAACCAAACTTGTGAGTTTCTATATGGTGTCTCGCTGAAAAACAGCAACTTAAACTGTTACAAAGTGGTAGCACCACAACACTACAGTATATGACAGTGTTATGATAAAAATCTAAGAATAAAATAGTAATATTGAAAGTGCTTCATGTAAGTAGAATTTAAAAAATGACTTATCTTCTTCATTTACCACCTCTTAACTTAGGTAAATGATAATGAAATTTTGAAAAAAGAAATAGATTTTTTTTTTAATTTATTAATCAAACATATTTTTATTACTGTAAATATTATTTTTAGTGGATACTGTTCTGCTTATTTTTTAAACTGTATATTTATTTATTTTTTCTATTTTTTATTATTTTGTCTACCGGCCTGAGTATTCAAGAAATCTTATCAAAGAAAAATGTGCCCTTTGGTGGGATTCAAACCTGTGTCCTCCATTGTAGGAGAAACTGTTGCTAGATTTGATGTGTTTTTAACCGACTCATCTACAAAGAGTATCATGATTCAGCAAGGCTCTATACTGCCTTTTAAGCATGTTTAAGCACATCTCTTTTGTGTTTTGATTCCTGAAAATTCATAGTACATACCCATATTTGAGTAGACATTCCATTTATTTATTAAACAGTATATTTCTTTTTTTATGCAATTACATTCTCATCTTGTACAAGGACCTTCAGAATATACTTTAGTATGCATTTAAATAACAACAGCCACTGGAAGACTGACATTAAAAATATCATAATAATAATGAAATGAACCCAAAGAAATTCAATGATTGTTGAAAACTATCAACATTACTGTTGGATATATATTGGATTGTGCAAAAAGTTTCTCCACTTATTACATAGAAAATTTACTTAATAAACTGGACAAACTTTTTGACCATTATTATTAAATTATTCAATTTAAAACTGTAAAAAATGAAAACAAATCTTGTAAAGATTTTTCATTGAAAAATCTTTTTTTCTTCAGACAGTATTGTTTTTAATATATATTATTCATAAAATCAATTAAAAGCTTCTCTAATTAAATAATGTCAAGTAAGTATAAGTTTCCTCTTTGTTTCTATTCTTTCCAAAATCTTGTCATCGCTTACATGTTCAGCTCAGGGTATCCTTAGCATCCTTCCATAGAACAACATTTTTGTTGCTTTGAGCCCCTTCTTCATCTTTGAGGAGATTGTCTGGCATTTGCAGCTATACAGGAAGACAGATCTCACATAACTGTTCAATACTCTTTTCTATGTTTCCAATGAAATTTTCCTGTATCTTAATAATCTGATTAGCTTTTGGAATGTATCTTTGGCCATCCCAGTATGTCTCTGGATCTCAGCATTGTACTTTCTGTCCTCTGTTAGGACACTTACCAGATTAGCATCTGGTATCCTATTTTTTATCTGAATACTGATCTTTGTGCTTGGTGGGTAAATATGCAGTTATCTCAACCACAAAAAAGGCCACAACCAAATTAATAGTTTATCAGCAATGTTGCTCCATGTCTAACCAAGAGAAAATTTTCCTTTGTTTTAATACACCTATCAGAAGTACAGAACTTACTATGAGTATAAATACCAGCATGTCTGTGAAAACAATGCTGTAATTCTTGATCCTGAGGCTGCCTAGAGTTAATATTTTATTCCAAAGTTCTGTTTTTACTTCTCTTTATCTTTTTTCTATTAATTTTCTGAATATGATGGAAATATATTTTAGGAATGAAAATAATGTTTTTGCCAAAAACAATTCAGAGCTTTTGTGGATAATAGGAAAACTGATAGCAAGAAGACTGGTTCTGTTTCATAGGAGAAAGAATATGCGAGACAAAATGACTAAAAAATAAAAGAAAGAGAGAAAAAGATATTAGAAAGAGAAAATTGGAGTGAGAGAGAGTGAGTCTGTTGACGAGGTAGGGTGAAAAAGAGATACAGAGAGGGGGGAAGTAAGATAAAAAGCAATAGAGAAAGTATGAGAAAGTATGAGAAAAAGAGTGATAAAAAGCATAAATTCCAGAGAAAGAGAGAGAGAGGGTTAGGGAAAAAGAGGGTATGTAAAATAGAGGGTGGAATAGATGGAGAATAAAATACAAGAAAAAAGACTGAAAAAAAGAAAAAATTGATGAAAATTTATTAGAAATATACTAAGTTTTAATTATGAAACTGAAACACAATCAGTAAAGATATTAAAACAATATATATCAGTCAGTTATGTGCCATATGTGATACATACTTAGGTGATCATGTATCTTTTGAGGCAGATTTTTTCCTGCAGTAGGTTGCCATTTCTTTCTGTGGTAGACGAGTTGCCATCCAAGGTTATAGAACCCAGTCTGTCCTGCTATTTACCCATAGCCGAGGGAGAAGAAGAGGATTCATACCTTTCACAAGAGTATTAGCACCTAAGTGAATGTAAACAATATATATATACTAGATAGATAAAACTATATTTATGTTTAGAATGAAATCAAACATAAATAGCTATATATTCATATATAAGGAATGTGCATGTATAAATGCATATATATATATATATATATATATATATATATATATATATATATAGAGAGAGAGAGAGAGAGAGAGAGAGAGAAGTAATTCACAGTTGCAATCATACAAAATACCAGATTGTAATGAATGTTCTGTCTAATTTTTTCTATGACAAATAAAATAATGAGAAGTATTTAATCATCAATATAGTAACCAATGTTTTCCATAGGCTTATTCCAACTGCCAAGAAGCATTTTAATGCCACATATATAAAATTCTTTAGGCTTTGACCTGAATTAAGAGACTAACTCATTTTTTACCACTTCTGCTTCTAAGTCTATATTATTTACCACTTCCACTTCTAAGTCTATATTAGTGTTTTTTAAACTTCTAAACTGATTATAATTGAAAGAAACAATGTGTAAGGAATATGGTAGATGAAGCATAGTTTTTTCAGATCTTTTGTCATTTCATGCAGTATGAGGTTGTGTATTATTATTATGCTAAAAGATGGACATTTTTCTCCAAAGTTGCTTTTAAATGCCTTTGTGATGGATAGGAAAGTTTTTGGACATTGGAAATCGCTAAAATGACGCTCAAAATAGTATCACGGAAATGGTGATGATGTTGATTTTTATACATGTCAGGGTTGCCAATATGATGTGGGTGGTTATTCACATCATAGCAGCAGAAATTAGCCTTGTATTCAAGGAGATAAAAAAAACTTGACAGGAAATAAGACATACAGAAATAACAGGAAAGAATGGTAAACTGTATGTTAATTTCATACAATTTATTTATTTTTTATGTGTACAGGTGTGTGTATTTTTGGTTGTTAATGTTTCGGGTACATGTAATGAGAGGAATAATTTACTTTGTATTATTACATACCATGTTACAGAGAGAGGTTGAACATGTTTTGCTTGTCCAGGGGTTAGTGGCAAAGTCATCAAATTTAACATCTTTTGGTGTGATGTCAGTATTTCCAACAGGAACAGTTTTTGTTGCATTCTGGGTGTATTTTTTTATTATTTTTATTTTTTATTTAATTTATTTTAAACAAAGTCTAAATGTTACTCTTTTATTTTATTTATAATTTTCATTATTATTATTATTATCATTTTGTATTTTATTTTTATTTATTTATAAACAGTGCTGTCAAATGGCTCACAAGGGTAAGAAATACAAGTTCAAATCACAGTAGAAGCTTTGACAAAATGAGAATTTTAATAAACAAAAGAAATACAATGAAATAAACACTAGTAAAAAATTAAGAATACTTTATGTAAGATATTTGAATATAATTACACAATAATTGAATGATTTCATAAGAAAAAGAAAAAAAATATAGATGTGAAGTTAAAATAATGTGAAGACAAGAAATTAATCCATTGGCTTTCATCTTTATTAAGCCATAGTAATTACAAACTAAAAACATGTTACAATAGATAATTCCTTTTGTAGATATGAAAAATATCCTTTGTAAATGTACAAAATCTTTCAATCAACATTAATACTATGTCTTTAGAACAATATTGAAATTGGTATAATTAGCCACATGGAAATTAACACATGACAGAGAGAGCAACATTCAAGCTAAATAGCAACAGAATGAACGATATCAAAGTTAACATGTAACAGAATGAATAACATTAAATTTTGTATGCTACAGTATTAGCAACATGAAAGTTAGCATGTAACAGAATAAGTAACATGAAATCACACAGACAAAACATTAGCAACATGAAAGATAGCATGCAATAGAATGAGCAATGACAAAATTAGCATACAACAAAATGAGTAACATCAAATCACACATGACAATTAGCAACATGATAGCAGGCAGCAGAATAAGTAACATCAAATCACATATGACATAGAATTAGTAACATGAAAGTTAACATGCAATAGAATGAGCAAAGACAAAGCATGCAACAGAATGAGTAACATCAAATCACACATGACAATTAGCAACATGATAGCAGGCAGCAGAATGAGTAATATTAAATCTTGCAAGCCACTGCATTAGCAACATGAAAGTTAGCCCATAACAGAGTAAACAACGTCAAAGTTAGCATGTAACAGAACAAGCAACATTGAAGATAGAATGCACTAGGATTAGCAATATCAAGATTAGCATGAAAAGAATTAACACCGAAAAGTTTATCATTACTAACATTTACAAAAATAGCAATTTTGCCAGCCGGCACAGCAGTAAAAACAGAAACAACGCAATCAGCGTTTTGACACTTGTTTCCATAGGCAAGAACCATTTTTCAAATCTTCATGCCAAATAACATATGAGAGAATGCCACGGGCGTGGTTATATCTGAGTGGGCGTATCACGTTTTCTGACGGCCGAGGACCGACTCAACACCAAATTCTCGGGGTGTGGGAAAATCGGAAACTTTTTCTGCTTTTTTTTTTTTTTATAATAATGTTTACGTTAGGTTCGAGCAATGGAGCTGTCAGGTAAGTGCTCAAGGTAATTTAGAAGAAGGAATTTTTATCAATGGTTTCTAGCTATAATTTAACGAAGATAAAACATTAAACGGATGCAATTACGACGCATTTACTATGTAAGATCTGAATATATACGCGTGTATGTGGTGTGCGCGCGCACGTGCGCGCATTTCCCACATACGACCATCTTAAAGAAAAAACGTAGAACTACGTACTTAATGACAGACTTAAGTAATAACATCTTGTTGAGTCTGGTTTAATGCCAGCAAACAACAGCATGATTATCTAGTAAGGATCGAACACATTTGAAATGGTCCAGTAAGACCTTGCTCTAAGGCAGGAAATCAGCATTTATGATTGTAAGAAGAATGTTTGCATGCACACACACACACACACACACACACACACACACACACACACACAGACGCATACCGATCGACCTTTGGATTTCCCTCTATAGCAATGAACGGGTGTTTTCTTAAGGAAACCCTTTGCCTTGAACGTTTAATGGGACAAGTTCAGCTAAAGCTTCAAGTGGAACTAGTATATACGATTCATTGGTAAAGATCCTGGAAAAATGTTCGATGCTTTGCACCACCCAAATCCTCATGCTATGCTCTAGCTTTACAAGAACAAGAATAGGCCGAAAATGGATTACTGATGCCATATCTAGACTGGAGCTGCCAACTCTTTACTTCCCAGTCTTGATAGAGTTCCAAATTGTCTACGCGACCTTGCAGGTGATAACTTGTTTTGCCACTTACAGCACCTTTCCCATAAATGAAACGTTGCAAGCCTCTTGCAACTATATCGTTATTTCCATGAAAATTTTGAAACGAGCTACATTATTTATAGTATGATATATACCATCCATTTTCAACTATAGTATGATATTTACCAACTGTTGGAAGTAAAAACCATTAAAGGAGCATAATAAACAGTTTGTAGTGTAAAATTTATATCAGTCATTTATTATTAGGTGACTCTTATACCAGTCATTTATAGTATTATTAGATGACTCTTATACTAGTCATTTTTAGTATTATTAGGTGATTTTCCAGTAAAAGTTACTGTAGTGCTTATCGAGATTTCGTCAACGAAATAATACAGTAATTCTAAAATTTCACACATTTTATAATAGAATTACATGAATACCTCTATTATGAGTACAAAGATAAATACCCCACACTTTAGGTTAACTTTATATGTATGTAGTTTGAGGAATTAATTGCTTTAACCCGTATATGGGTTGTTTGGTATAGTGCATCGTCATTTACGATTGGTCGCAAATGCCTCGGTAGATATAGTAGCACCTTATTTAGTTTCCCCAACTTTAACCCTCCAAGCCAAGACCTACCACGCCGCACACATTGATGCGAACCCTCCTAATTTCTTTCATATTCCTTTAGTAAAGGAGTAAGTTCCACTCGGATAGCTTCTTCCCAAGAACTGGTTTGAAATGTTTTGCGGAACAGAATGCCAGGAGGAAGCTTTCCTGGCCACTACAATTTTAATCTACTTGAAGTCTAGGATTAAAAGTTATCTTTCCCACACCTCTACATTAACTGCGCCCCTTACTCTTACTGCTCACACAACAACCACCTTCAGTAACCCTCTACCTTCTTGAGTATGTCGGTAAATGTGTAAAAAAACCTTTACAAGTGTGAAATCAGTTTAAAAACAGATTATGTCAAAAGTGAGATGACTAATATAGAAAATATTCAACGTTCATGAGTAAATGACAGCAACACCCAAGACGGATATGTTTTTGAAGGATGATAATTAATTGTGTGTATTCTTCTGTGAATTGTTTGAACTATTGATATGATTGTGTTTTTTGTTCTTTTTTAAAAATATTATTGGCATTACATCTTTTCTACCTAACCATTGTTTAACTTTCTTCAAGTGTACAAAATCCTCGTGGAAAACGTAGGAAGAAATGGTGACCCATTTTTTTTTTTTTTACCCAAAAGAAAAAATGATAACTCTTTTATTTTTTCGAGGTTAAATTTGTACACTTGAGGGAAATAGATAGACAGAAACTTTATGTAATAGTAAAAAGAGCAAAGAAGAAAAAAAAAAAAGAAAGAAAGAAAGAAAGAGATGTAATCATTCTTCGAATAATTCTTGGAATGATAAGGATTTATTTGAAAATTTCAAAAATTATCGTGGCATAGTGGAGATGTGAGTGGACTAACAATTAAATGTATAAATGCATTTTCGACAACTTCGAAAATACTGAGAAGCAGACTTATAATAAATAAAATCAGCAGAGGAACTTTCACCAGATGATAATTTCTGAAAATTCCACCAGCAATATCGGCTGAAAAGAAACTTTCTTCTATTTCTAAGAATATATTGCCGGAAAACTTCTAAGACATGAACGGTTCATCAAATCCTTATTACTGACCATCACACGGACAGAGAACGATTTGGTCTACCTTCAGACATTATTTAAAAAATATTATCTCTTCAAGTCCTAGAACAATAGAGATGTTTCTTTCGAATTTTAAAAGATCTATTAACTTGTTATCTCTTTCCTCTTTTTCTTTAATACATATTAATTTGTATGAACAGTAAATACTTTTTTCAACTTCATACATTGAGAACATCGACTTCATTTCTGCATTTCTATTTTTATATTGTCTGAGTTGGTAAGTTCACTTTGTGAGAATTATAACTGCCTAATATTTTACTGTTACATTGGATAATTTTTGCCGAACAAAAAATTATTTTAATATTTCTCTAAATTTTCACATTCCTTCCTACACAGGTATATAAAAGGTAAGTCCACAACGGAAAGAAAAATTAAGAGAAACGGATTTCAAAAAAGGATTTAAAATGTCCAACTCTTTATAAGTACAAGTCTTAGTCTTGCTCAAAGTCAAATTTGTAAAGAAATATGTAAATATTTAGTAGAATGGCAAAATATTTTACAATATACAAAAATTGTACAAATTACAATATATGCCTTGTACAAAATTTCCCTGTGCGCCTTACACCATCAAGTTAGGTTAACACTTTTTTCAAAATAAAAATCTATTTTCTCATAGAAAACAGTTCGTGTAGAACAAATGTTTTTCTTAACAACAAAGGAATTTTAACAACTTTCATGACGTAGTGCCTTTAGTAGCACTAGCAGCCTAAATAAACTTTGTATCAGCAGCAACTCCCGAATATAAAAACACGTGAACCCTCTCTTTTCCGTGTTTTCCTCTTTCGAACTGATGAAACGAACTTTCCACGCTGAAGCTAAAAGGGTTGTGAACGCTTCACACTAAAACACAAAAAAGTAAGTCTCACACAAATATATTGATAAACATTTCTTTAGTATACAATTTACGTCTAACAAAAGAATTTTTTGTTTTAAACTTTCCTTTTGTTAATTTGCCTAATAAAACGTTATGTTATAAAATAAAACAAGACATATTTCGGCTGATTTACAGGCAAATACTCAAGAGCGAGAGCCGAATGTGAACGGGACAAAGCCCCGTCACAAATGACCATTATCTTTGTTTACAAATGTTCCCTCCTATTATACTCGCTTCGTTTTTCGAGCCTGTTAAGCCATAAAAAAACGCTGTAAAAGGGGTCACACGGAAGTTCAACAGGCAGTCACAGGTGACCAGGGAACAGACCTGTCACAGTCATGCAGAGTGGTCAGCAGCTGTCAGCAGGGGAGCATCAACCACCGTCAACATGTGTGAACTACAATGAGAGATTGACCTAGATCCGAAGCCGACTTATGAACTATACCACAAGGTAGCTGTCCCAAACCCTCACGTTCCTGTTGAAATAAACCACGTAAATCTATTTCTGCTGTTGTCGTATTTCTTTCTTGCAACCATACGCTTGTCTATAACAGTTATCTTGCATTGCAAATCAATTGGTCTGTTATTTTGTGCATGAACTCTTTTTCACCACCATTATTTCATGTACCATAAAATGTTCCTTTAAGAAAATTTACACATTTAATTATTGAAGTAGTTAATCACTAAAATGATATTTAGGAAGGATAAAGCTTTGTTAGTCTAATATTCAAAAGTAAAATCTATTGTGGGTTCGACGTTATAAAATTTGTTAGCAAGATCAGGTAAAACTATAGTCATATGAAATAGTTTACCCGACCTTGTTAACAAACTTAATAACATCGGACCACAATAGATTTTACTTTTGAATCTGAGACTACAAACACTTTACCCTTTCTTGATATTATGCTATATAGTACTAATAATAGCCTTCATTTGAAGGTTTACAAAAAAACAAAAAAAACAACTGGAGTGACCTTATTAATTTCTATTCTCGCCACTGTGACAGAATAAAATTTGGAATAATTATAGGATTCTATTTAAAATCACTAAGCATCTGAAACCCCTAATACTTATCTGAAAAAGAAATATACACAGAAAACACTTTCAACAGCCTCCAATATACTCATTATTTCATCCACAACGCTAAGAGAAGGCAAACAAAATATACAACTGCAAAAGGATAATGATATTAGGTTGGAGCAAAAATAATGTCGTTTTCTCACATATGTGAGAAAACGACGTTATTTTTGCACCAACCTAATATTACTAACAACAATAATAACAATGACAATAAACTAGATAAAACAGACATATAATACTACCTACTAACTCATTAACATATATTATCCAAAACAATTTATTCAGTCTTAACAATATCAAAATAATTACAACCACACCCAAAACTATTATGGGATATGATCAGAACCAGAAATGTCCGTAACAATAATAATTCTGAAGCCGGTATACATAAAATAAACGGTCACAATTATTTTTTTACAATACAATGGGTAAATTGCAGAAATTAAAAAAAAAGTATCTATGAACACACACATACACACAAAGATCTTATGCAAAACAATTTAGCAAATACATTAATCATATATAGAAATAAATTCAACCACAACTTTGATCTATCAAATGCCACACTTATTAAAAGAAAAGTAACTTACCTTGACGGAAAATTTTTGAGAGTGCCGCTATCGAATTTTATCAAAATATAAATCTGCGCCCCGGATTCTTTCCAGTATCTTCTTTCCTGAAAGAATTACTCCTTTCCCAAGGAAACATTCATAACTTTATAAATGTTAAAAAATTAAAAAAGAAAACGGTTAATTTAAAATATAATTAGATCATTGTAAAAGTTCGTACCCGAGTAGAAAATTAAAAACAAAATCTTAAATATTAGTTACATAGTCTCCATTGTTTTAACAGTTGTTTCTCATCGTTCTATAAGCTTGTTGATGTCAATTTCGTAGAAACTTCGTGTTTTTTTTTGTTCGAAGAAGGGTGTGAGGTAGTTTTCGACTGACTGAATCGAGTCAAATTTTTATTTATTTAACTTGTTCTGTAGAAGAAGAAATGAAAACACAAAGAAACTCAAGTCAAGAGAATACGGTGGGTGCTGGAGGGTTTCTCGTTTCAACTCTTTAAGCTTCTGTGTGGCAAATATGAAGCAAGCTGTCGCAAATTCACTGAGCCATCGGCCCAAATCTTCGAAAAACCACTCTCCCAGTCGTCGACTTGCTTCCGTCCTCTTATTCACTGCCATTGACTTTATATGTGTTCATAGGCGACATATCCAGGTTATTCTTTCAACCCAGTAGGCAGCACATCCGGGTTATTCCATCAATCGTTTACTATTATATACGACGGAATGAATTTGCCTTGTCTTATTTGCATCATGAAGCCAATGGCATGAACAGGCGCACGCCCTCAGCCTTTTTGAAGATATGTGCATTTATTTGGCATGTTCCCTTCCTGATCTGTTGATCCTAAAGATGGCCTCTGAGGGCTGGCCTTTTTGTCGCTCGCTTCGTTGTAGGGAACGGTCTACGACTCTTCAGTAGAAGACTGCGTTAGTTTGCTTTGGGGCATTCTTCTTCGTGTATGGATAGTACATGTCTCTTCAGATGAGTCGTTTGACGTAGTGATAGGGATAATGTGTAGTTTGTCAAGGGGATAATTGAGAGAGCATGACTTGTGATGAAGTTGCTCGTAAAGCACAACGGAGATCTTTTATGTGGTACGGTGTCTTAGCGACCAGTACTGAGTGCTTACTGATTGCACTCGTGGCGCGTCCACTGGTTGTACATCGACTATTGGAAGGCTTCACCTAAACGGGGTCTTCATAGTGGTATGGTTCGTGTACATGATCGGGTTGGAGTGTGGTGTCAACTCTCTTTGTTAGGACTCGGTACGTATAGACAGCATTGGCAGGTGCTGCTGCGCTTGAAACGTCATCCTTTGGCTTCACATTGTACCAGTAAGCTGCTTCCATTAAAGAACATTGTTTTCTGGCCGCGATTCTCTTCACACACCCATTACACCTCTCTGTTATGCTATTCCTTGATGGCACGTACGCACAGCGCTTCTGAAGGCGAACTACCATCTGCTTGACTTGTTTACTACAGAAAGCGTTGTCTATGAGAATCTTCTCTGGTGGACCTCGCTCAAAAAATATCGCCTCCAATTGTCGAATGACGCTTGAGGAGTCCTGTTGCAGTAGTGATCACCAGACTGCAAATCGAATAAGAGTGAGGAAATGTTTGCCCTTGTAATGGGTTACATCCATATCTATTCTACTCCGGGTATCGCTCACAAACTAATTGATCGCATCGCCTTCGTACAGAGGTGTTTGACCACAGTCCTAACACCACTTTTTGACAGAGACGGGATGACCCAGTACACAAAGTACCATGTCTGTCTCACCCCAGGATGGCCACTCTGGTGTTGGATGACCATTATCTCCAAGAAGGAAACACAAATACTTCAAAGGTTCACCTTGCTTCTTGATGGCGTCAAGCTAATATTTTGGAGATCTACTCAGTTTGTCGGATCGATTGTGGTCAAACTTGACAGACAAACTTTCGACATATTTGTAGAGTTCATTAAGTTCCCCTTAATGAACTCTACGAATGTGTCGAAACGTCGTCGAATGAACATCTAGCTTGCGGCTTTAGTATGCAGCCTGGTCTTTCTAGTTAGAGCATCAGAAACCCATTGATGCACACAATCAGAATCGGTTAACAAGTTCACTACAGTCACTCGACATTGGAGAACAAGATTAATTACCCTTTAGCGCTGAATACAATTCAGCATGCATTCTCAATAGCAAATACTTTGTCCTCCAATGAGCCCCCACTAGTTAAGGAGCTCGCCTTGATCTAGACATCCATCTCAGTGGCATTCACGCACCAGGTACCTTTACACTGGCTCACTTTTGCGTGTCCTCGTAGTTATCCTTCAACATAATCCTCACGTGGGAATCATCCGTTATGTCATAACATCCTGACATATTCATATTGACTCTACGTTTGATGAATGACGTGGTCATGCAGAGCCATCCACACATGCAAATGCCCCACGAATTTTCTGCACATTCCAGAAATTCCCGATGTCTTCTCTATCGGGAATTTCTGGAATGATGCTTACGCGTTTCCAACAAAGCTTACCATGCACCCCCAAGCTTGTAAACTCAACACCCGTGCATCGTTTTCTAATCACTCTGGGTTCTTACATGTTAGGCCAAACCGGGCGAAATGCCCTTTCACGCGTACCACCAAAGCTATATCGTCATTAATATAGAGGTCATCTATATATACAAATGTCGCTCTGTTGATAGTCATGTCTTGCGACATTATTGCAGCCAAAATTGATCTCATTATGAGTTATGCCACATTAAATCTGAATCCTAGCCGTGTGAGGAAGTACCTTTGGCCTTTTAACATCACTGTCTGAAACGCCTACAACAACTTATGGATATGTACCTTTAAGTACTTTTAAAAAAATCTAATGTAGTAACATTGATCCCTTGCTGTTGCCACTCTCTGGCCATCTGCAGCCAGACGTCTGCATCCGCCGTAAATGTGTCGATGTGCTTATTAAGTTCTCTAAAATCTATCACGGGCGCATATTTTGCTCGTTATTTTACACTACTGCCATTAATGGAATCACCCCTTTTGGTGCATCGAGCTCTTTCTCGATGTACAATAGTAGCCATCCAATTGCAACTCCTTGTTGTAATCTGCTCTAATATTTTCAGGAACGAAATACTCCGGTATTCCGTCCTTCAGTTGGTCTAGCGACCAACCATTTGTTCATGCTGAAATCGGGCTCGTCAATTTTTAGTGCCGTGCACACTGGTACGTCATCCGTAGTGAAACGCACTTCACTTGTTTGATTAATGTAGACTTCGCCCAAAGATTTGATGGCGTCCATCACCAGTAAAAAGTCGAAATCAAGCAGTTTACCCTTCACTTCCAACACTTCGACCTTACCATTCAGCCTAAGTTGAACTCCACACCACCTTAGGGTCTTTCCGTCCGCTGTGAGCCCTTTGATCTTCCTCTTCCCCCAAAGACGACAAACTGATTTACTCATGAGCGCCACCAACCATTGTATTCCATCAACCCTAACCTCTATTATGGGTAGTGCTATATCTATTACGGTAGTGTTATATCTGTTACGAGTAGTGCTATATCTGTGGCGGGTAGTGTCATATCTGTTACGAGTAGTGTCATATCTAGATCTTTTTTTGGGGGGAAACTGGCGCTAATGTCTTCTCCCTTAATCCATTTTCCGAGCAATTCCGAACCAACTAACCTCATTGGCCGAATCCAATAGAATCGCAATTGTTCTCTGATCGTAATACCTGCTCGCCCCTCCTTGCTGACTCAGGCAGTCTCTCGTCAGGTGATTCTGCCCATCACACCTGAAGCATGTGTGGCATGATTCCCCATTTTTATACGCTGACTACCTGTGCAGCAACTGCAACCTCTTCATCTGCTGAGGTTTCGTCTTTCTTGATCTCCCTGGCCTGAATTAGTATTTGGCTTAGTGCCATTGTCTCCACGCGGGAAGATGCGAGAAAGAGCTGCTTAACGTGAGTCGGTAATCCAACCACAAATTCACGCGCTCCGGAAGCCACAGAATAACTGGGATAGCTTGCGTGACTCTGCCAGATACACATCTGTCGTCTTGCCTTCGTATAAGCGTCGCATATTAAACCGTTTGTAGGCTATAAAGGAGATCGTTGCAAATGCCTCAAGGAGGACATGCTTTATCTGCTCCACATCAGTGCACACTTCAATACAAAGTTGTTGGTATACCGCAAATGCAACGATTAGAATACTGCTACCACATATGATCCGATGCCCCTGCTATTTAGCTTGAGCTCCCTGATAAAATCCAAAGAAGAACCAATATTATTGGTTCTGATCTGGCGGTTCGGCTCCAGTCACTTTCCCACCGCCGTAAGGTTGCCTCCCTGTGCCTTTTCTAGAAATACATTCATCATAGTAATTGTTCAGATGAGCTCTTCGCTGTGGTACCTAGACTTTTTTTTTTAAATTTCAGCGCAGCACGAGACTGGCGTCGAGATCTCAACAATTTACAGCTGAACTGGTTAGATATAGCCGTAAATTCTATGCTAACAGTTTCGTCTCTCGCGCTTCTCTCTTCCGGCTCCATGCTTACCAGTCAACTTTAATCTTCAAAAATTTAAATGCAATCGCTATCTATTGTCTTCTTGATTACTCTTTTCCCTTTCCCACTCATTATTAATGTTTCTGTTCCTAATTCTTCCACATCCTGTAACCCCTTATATTTTAGTGGCATTACTGCCTTGTATGTGGTGATACAGATTTTTAAAAAAGTTTTAACGGAAAGATTCGATTTTCTTTTTTCACGTCGCAAGGATCGAACAACAGCTCAGCTTTCTAAATCCATTCGACTAATGGTAGTTCTGTAACCGAACCGTGGAATTCCAGGATAAGTTTGACATTGAAAGCTTTGTCCTCCATTTGATAGCCGAAATAGCTCATGGCGCCTTACGTCCAAATATTCGCAAAACCACTCCCCCAGCTGTCGGCTTGCTCCCGTCCTCTTGTTCACTGCCACTGAATTCATGTGTTCATAGGCAACATCAACCATGTTCTGTTATAAACGACGGAATGAGTCTTCCCTGGTTTTTCTTTACACTTTAAAATAATTACATGTTAGATATCTTAATAAGAATTTTAATAATAAATTTTAATTATATTCTATATATTTCACAACACCTATCATAAATTATAATATTTCTAAGTATTCATTATTTTCTTTTTATATACGCTCTTTGTTTTTTCTCACGATATCATTCTTTTATTTGATCAAATCATTATATTTACATTTTAATATTTCCAATGTACAAGTGTCAAGGATTTATTCACAGATATAAATATATTGTTTTATTTTATTATCGGTTAATTTTATTTCAAATTAACAACAGCTCTTTCGTTACCATGGCACGGTTGCCATGGAAACGATTTTTTCTAAGTTTTTTCGGTTCATCTGTGAATACTCATACAGATTGAAACGTTGATAACAGAATAAAAAATGTTAAACATCCAGCTTGTTTTCACAAAATCCATCTTACGTATTTTATTTTTTATTAATAGAGTTCACACAAGGCAAGGCACGAAAGCTACTAAGACACAAGGGGTTACTGGGTGTGGAAGAATTAGGAACAGAAACATTATTAAAGAGCGAGAACAAAAGAAGAGTAATCAGAAGGGCAGTAAATAATGACTGATATTACATTTGAATTTTTAAGGTTAGAGTTGACTGGAAAGCACAGCACCGGAAGATAGTTTCACAAGTCAGAAGTGCGATAGAAGAAACTGTTAGCATAGAACTTACGGTAACACCTAGCCCAATCAACTGTAAATTGATATTATGTAATTCAATTCTCTTGAACAGGAGTAGAAGCTCATCTCTTGTTCCTTTCCTTTTCTCATGCGTGGATAGTGGCAGCGTCCTCTTCATACTAAGAATACGGAGTTGGCAGTTTTTATGGTAGCTGTTCCCGACTGTTAGTTAGGATCCCGAACTCTTGCGTAGCATCTTCAGAGGCTGCTCTGATCATAATATCGGGGTTCTTGCAGTGCCATGTTGCTCATGGGAGGGTGTCTCTGCAGACACCTGTGGTGGGCAAACCCGAGGCCATACAATGTTGCAGTCTGCGTCATTTCACTTCCTGCAGATTAAAGTTGTCTGGAAAGCATGGAAACAAAAGAGAGTTCCACAAGCAAGAAGTGCGAGAAAAGAAACTTCTAGCAGAGAACTTACGGCTACTGTTATGTTAAGTTACCCACGCACGCATGGACTTTCCCGGTTATAAATAGGAGCAGGTATTGCCTTTTGGGGAGTGATATTTCCCGCAGTCAGCTCTAAAAGTCGGACCGAACATTCTTGCTGTAACACTCTCGTTTGTATATATTTGAATTACTGTTTTTCTTTTAATATATTTGTTTAACCCATTTCCTCTCTTGTGTCTTTAATTCTGGCCCTAACAAGGCCACATCAGTTACATATAATCAAATCAGCTGTAAATTAAACTAATAGAGTCTAGGTCCCAGAGTGAAAAGCTCATCCGAACAATTAACATGATGAAAGTATTTATAGAAAAGACATGGAGTGTAACTTTGCGGAGGTGGAAAAGTGGCTGAATGCAAGACACCAGGTCAAGACCAATGATACTGAAGATTCTTGTTTGGATTTCATTAAGGATCTCTAGATATATAGCAGGAACACCGGATCATAAGTGTATTTAATGTATATTTATAGTACTATAAACTATATGGTTATAACAAGATGTTCATTTATTTGTGATTCGTAGTGGAGCGTGGTGGTGAAGATATAAAGAACACGCGTGGGTTAAAATTTCCTGCTAGCCGGTCCAGCTACATAAGAATGTTGGACTTTAATTAAGAAGACAAAGAAAACAAACAAGACCGATAATTATATGCAAATATATGTATTAACAATAAGTTACAAGTACATGGACAGTTACATTGAGTTTGTGTGGTGAATATTATGTGTGTGTATTGTGGTGAGTGTTCGTACGTACGTGTATTGGTATTATTGTTCTTAGCGTGTTCCCAGAATTTGGGAAATGCTGTATTGGTAAGAGCTCCTCTAGTATTTATAGCCAGAGGAGAGAGACCCCTGGTGAAGGATTAAGGAACTAAGGAGGAGCTAACTTCGACAGGTTCGGTTCGAAATTCAAATCACCTGACGAAGGCTGGAGCGTACAACAGTTGAAACGTCGTGAATATAGCAACAAAAATGAGGATAACAGTCCAAACATTGTAAATAGTGTAAACTGTAAATAATCACATACAAAGTATAGGGAAAGAAAACTGATAAATATAATCCCTTTATAATATAGTAAAAAGGCAAATGCAAACATTCTTGCTGTAACACTCTCGTTTGTATATATTTGAATTACTGTTTTTCTTTTAATATATTTGTTTAACCCATTTCCTCTCTTGTGTCTTTAATTCTGGCCCTAACAAGGCCACATCAGTTACATATAATCAAATCAGCTGTAAATTAAACTAATAGAGTCTAGGTCCCAGAGTGAAAAGCTCATCCGAACAATTAACATGATGAAAGTATTTATAGAAAAGATATGGGGTGTAACTTTGCGGAGGTGGAAAAGTGGCTGAATGCAAGACACCAGGTCAAGACCAATGATACTGAAGATTCTTGTTTGGATTTCATTAAGGATCTCTAGATATATAGCAGGAACACCGGATCATAAGTGTATTTAATCTATATTTATAGTATTATAAACTATATGGTTATAACAAGATGTTCATTTATTTGTGATTCGTCATTATTTAATAATTCGGATAAAAACAGAATACAGAGGCCTTAGTTTCTTAAAATACATAATTTCTAAAAGAAAAGGAAAAAATGATAAATTTTGAAATGAAGTAATAAATTTGAAATGTATAACGAAAACATGAGAAATTAAAACAATAAGTGTGTAAATGTGTATGTATGTGTACGTGTGTGCGAATTTGTATGTGGTTAAAGATAAACATGTGTGTTGTACTCGGTTTACGTTAATAACTTGATTGTCAGAATAAAGTGCTATTCTGACAAGAATTTTGAAGAATGTCATGCTTAAAATATTAATGATATGGAGGTCTCGTAATATAATGATGTCATGATTATTAATAATGACCCAAGCTCACTTCTTCCTATAATAACGTGACAAATATTACCAAAATGGCGGCTTTTGCATAATAAATGATGTAACATTCAACAGATTATCCTCCTATCGAATATTTTCTTTACGCCACTGACATGATTATATCAACTCTCAAGTGCTCTTTAGATAAAAAGTTTTAATCATTGAAAGAGGAAAAATAATTTGGTCATTAACAATTAATAGAAACCAATCAATTCATACTTGAAAATGATACTTTTTATCTTTTCTTTTTTGTTTACTACAATCCAATAAGTAAGTTGTTAATTTACTTTCAAGTAAACCGAAGATCCAGAAAATCTTATTTCATGGCAGATGTAGATTCTGGGATTAGCACACATTGTTTGCCTGTGAACTTTGTTTAAAGCACGCTAGGTAGTGTGGTAATCAGTTGTATAAAAGGGAATGGCATAAACTCTTTGCCGCTCGCTTTTACTCTTTTATTCATAGGATGTAGTCGTGACAATACGAGACACGCCCTCGCTGGGGTCCAATTTCTTTCCCTTGGCAAACCAACTTCTTAATTTCACCAAACCACACGAGCATACACACAAATTACAACTAAGCACATAAATCTTTATCTTTTCTTTTTCTTGAACTATGTTACATTTTCTCTCTTTTTGAATTATATTCTTTTCCTCTCTTTTCACACACACACACACACACACATATATATATATATATATATATATTGTTATCCACAGACAGACTGATTCGCTGTATCACAGCTCTTCTCTTTATTGTTTCAAGCCAGGATCGAAACTCGACTGATATGAGTCAGAGATTCTACCCCTAGGTTATCGTCGCACGGTAGAGAGGAAAGGAAATTTTAAGGTTTTCTACACGGAGAGCTCAATTCAATTCGGTTGAAGAGCAATCCGTTAATAGCGGCATGACCCACTGTTTTTAAAATTACCCTTTTCTCAAGAGAGCTCAACCGGATTTTGTCATCCACAGACAGACTGTTTCGGTGTATCACAGCTCTTCAGTGTAGCAAGATGTCAGATTGCTTCAAGCCGGGATCGAGATTCTATCCCTAGGCTATTGCCGCACGACAGAGAGGAAAGGGAAATTTTAACGTTTTCTAAGAGAAATAAGCCAGTGACTCGGAGAGCTCAATTCAATTCGGTTGAAATATATATATATATATATATATATATATATATATATATATATATAATAGGCCTATTAATGAAATTAGAGGAATAAAAAGACAACAAAATAATAACAATCAAAATGATAACAATATTGGCAATAATTGATATGTATTATATATATATATGATATATTTATATATTATTAGGCCTTTTGACTAAATTTAAGTACGAAAAGAAAGGTTTTAAAGTCGAAATTTTGGAATGCGCTTGTTTCTTTTTGAACGAGACGAGAAATAAATAAAAAAGTCAGATTCACTCTTCTGCGGAATGTTGTTGTTTGGAGCCTTCTAATCAACAACAACATCCTTTGGCAGAGTGGGTCATATATATATATATATATATATATATATATATATATATATCATCAAACTTATTGCCAATATTTTTATCATTTTGTTGTCTTTTTATTCCCAAAATTTCATTAACAGGCCTATTAAATCCGCATATTAGGAAAAGCACACGTGGAACATCTTTCTTTTTATCATATATATATATATATATATATATATATATATATATATATATATATATATATATACATTATTCGGACTATTGCCCTCATCCTTCTCGCCATATTTATTACGTTTCGTCCATTGTACGCTCCGCCCTTCTTCAGGTGGTTGGAATGTCGAACTGAACCCTTTATTTCACTCACTGGGGTAGACTGTTCTAGTTCCACGTGCCATGATTAATGGATGTCAGTTATCAGTTATCTCCTGTTAATTTCCCTCTGAAAGTTTTCCACTGCCTTAACCGGGTATTGAACTCACACTCTTTGGGTCCTGTCACTGGATCTAACTAACGCCTTTATCCACTGTGACATGTGTCATTGAGGAACGGCCGAAACGTTGTAATAAATATGGCGAGAAAGATGAGGACAATAGTCCGAATAATGTAAATAATGTACATAATGCCTCATCTCAGATATATATATATATATATATATATATATATATATATATATATAACCCATGTACATGTTGAATTCATTTATTATGAAAGTCCCCAACCTTTATCCTGCAAAAAGTGGCAATTTCCGTACATAAGAGAGAAAGAGGAATCTGAGACAGATTCATGATGACTTCATAAAGATTTATTTGTATTTTGTTTTTATTTACAAATGTCAAATTTGAAACTGCATAATATTACGGATTGAGACAGAGGGTAACATCAGCTTTATGCAATTGTCGTTTACATAGTTACTGTTTCAAACTTTATATTTGTAAATAAAAACAAGGTACAGATAACTCTTTAAATGTCATCGGCTGATTTGACAATATATATATATATATATATATATATATATATATATATATATATATATATATATATATATATATATATATATATATATATATATATATTGTCGTGGCTCTCGGAGGCTCAGTCCTATGGGTAAAGGAACTTGGATGAGTTCCACCACGGAATATCGAGTCTAGTTCGCTACCGCTTTGTCACCGAGGCCTGTTAGTACAGTTGGTATGATGTTTATCTGTCAATGTAACTGTCCGGGTTTCAATTCTCTGTAGTGAATGCGTTTTGTTGATGAGTCCCAAATATAGAACGAAACGGCCGTCCAGTGCTTTCTGCATTCTATTGAGGTTTCTTCTAGACTCGATGAATTACTTAATATATATATCAGGTATGGGTAACATTTTTCGAGCAATGGGCCGCATGTGGGCTAATCACAGGACGAGCCACACTACTTTTTGTAGTAGGTACCTCAGTTATTTTCACTACAGAAGACCACATGTATAAGCATATACCATAGTTTTTTTTGGGAGAAAATACTTTTCTATAATTAAAAATTGAAGTTTTAGTACAATATTATCATTGATAACTTGGGATTAATACATATCCCTACGTGTGATTTATTTCTCATTTAAAAATTAAAAAAGTATATTTCTTCTACAGAGAAAAAATTCTTATGAACGTTTCATGTTTCAAAAGCAAAATATGTTTACATTTATGATCTTCCTTAGTGAAAATCGCTGATGATCTAACACGATAAAAATGTTACTTTCACCAAAAGTTTACAAAATACAAGAAAGATTGTATTTAGTTATTGTATATGTATGCGGTTATGTATGAGAGAGTGTGTGAGTGAACAAGTGAGAACGAAACAAAATAAAATTTCAAGAAACGCTATTTTCCTTATGAAATTAAACCTGCCATTCAGAAAGACCAAACTGATGGCATGCGGGCCACGGATTGCAGTTAACCCAGATCTGGTATATTTATTATGAACAGGGTCCCATCATTTAAAATTATTTAAAAAAAAAGCAATATTTTTCGATTCAGACAAATGTCGTAGCCTGAAGAATGTCTAATGAAAGATAATTTACAAAAATTACTCCTTCTACCAAATTTTCCCTATTTTTATAAGGAGAGCAGTCAATTTAAGTAGTATCCTTATAGGAATTAAACCCTATATATATTTTTCAACCAATAAAATCCCATTAGATAGTTTGTTTGATAAACAATCATTACAAGGGAAAATACTGCCAAAATACTTATCGGACGTAGTTTTAGACCTACCACGTGTTATTTTTAGACCATTTAGAAAATAACAATAATAACTCCCATCACCACTCCCACAGTGTGAAATTATTTCCGAACGACTGAAAACCTTGTATTCAAAAAGTTCACATCTCTATGTAAAATTAGATTTCCGATGCCTCGTATGGATATAAAAATATAAGTCTACTGTTTCCTGAGGTTCAAAACAGTTTAGGAGGCCTGTTTGATCTATACGCACGTACACACACACACGCACACACACACACACACATATGCACACGCACACAAGAGATGACAACCAGCAGCCGCCGACAAAGGCCTTTTCCATGCACTGAGGCTAAAGTAAGTCTGTTCCCACATTTCACACCAAACTAAGAACACTTAATTACTGCATAAAACAAACTTCGCTGCAAGGAAAATTGAACATTTTATTGCTATTGTAAATTTCTGAAAAAAATATATAAATGTTATTTCAGCTGACGTTCTGATTCTACTTTTCCTCTAGAAAATAACCTTTTACATGTTCCATTTAACAGATGTGTTGTTGTTGTCGTTAAATGTTTGGAATTCCGACACTCAGATAGCAACAAAAACATAGCTAGACGGACCCCAACACCCTAAAAGGTATTAATTTTAGTTATTTAGAGTATTAATGTAGTACAACTCTGAATATTACTATGTCATTTAGATACATACCATGAATAATAAGGATATATAAAAAAAAAGTCTGTCTATATTTCTGAGATGAGGTATTGTAATTACTTACACTATTTACAATGTTCTGAATGTTATCCACATTTTTGTTGCCATACTCACGACAAAATATGGAGGGAAAAAGGAGATCACTCCCCTCGTAGGATGAGGTTGGAATAATAGACAGAAAACATCACTAGAAAATACGAAAACCTAAGGAATCAGTACATATGGGTGGCCACAAAAATGTTCTAAGTCGGCCAAGCATAAACATGAATGCAATATGGAAACCATATTGTATGTAATGCTAGAGAAAAACAATAATAAAAACAAAATTGTAATATGATCTCTAAAAAAAAGGGTTACTGGGGGATTATGTCCCAAAAAATCATACACATAGCCCAGTGGATAAAAAGTGTTAGTTGAAGTAATCCAGTGATTTTACTCAAAGAGTTGTAAGTTCAATACCTGGCTACAGCAGAGGTGAACAAAAACTTGGAAAGTTGAGTTAAAGGGAAATAACTGATACTGAGACACTCGGAAGAGGCATGGCATGTGGAACTAGAACAATCTATCCCGGTGGACGAAATAAAGGGTTTGTAGTGGAGCGTGGTGGTGAAGATATAAAGAACACGCGTGGGTTAAAATTTCCTGCTAGCCGGTCCAGCTACATAAGAATGTTGGACTTTAATTAAGAAGACAAAGAAAACAAACAAGACCGATAATTATATGCAAATATATGTATTAACAATAAGTTACAAGTACATGGACAGTTACATTGAGTTTGTGTGGTGAATATTATGTGTGTGTATTGTGGTGAGTGTTCGTACGTACGTGTATTGGTATTATTGTTCTTAGCGTGTTCCCAGAATTTGGGAAATGCTGTATTGGTAAGAGCTCCTCTAGTATTTATAGCCAGAGGAGAGAGACCCCTGGTGAAGGATTAAGGAACTAAGGAGGAGCTAACTTCGACAGGTTCGGTTCGAAATTCAAACCACCTGACGTAGGTTGGAGCGTACAACAGTTGAAACGTCGTGAATATAGCAACAAAAATGAGGATAACAGTCCAAACATTGTAAATAGTGTAAACTGTAAATAATCACATACAAAGTATAGGGAAAGAAAACTGATAAATATAATCCCTTTATAATATAGTAAAAAGGCAAATGCAAACACAATAAAACTCAGCCAGAGCGTGTTTTCGAGTTTGCAACTCAAAAATCCACTTCTCCGTCTAAAAAAATGCAATGCAAATCCCTGAACCTGTGATTATTATTTTTTTACTGTCTATAGCTCACTACATATCTAGAAACCAACTCTTTTGTTACAACATTCATCACAGTGTGTGCTTTCCAAATATTTTCTATTTGCAAACTGACACAACTGTTTTTTTATCATGTGTTATTTTGGCATTTTTCATTCCATTGACCTTTTTAACTCACTGCCCTGATCTTTCGAATTCAAATTAGTGAACGAAAAACACACTTTTCATTCTCAGTTATATGCTATTTTTGGAATGACTAGTGGAGATAAATTTATCCAATTATCTCTATATAAGTATTACCGTACCCAGGATATGGCGAACTCCTTCTTTAGTTCCTTAACCCTTCACCAGGGGTCTCTCCCCCCCTTGCTATAAATACTGGGTGACCTTTTTCCTCGAGCTCTTTTTTCCCTCAGGCCTTGGGTCTTATACCACCTCGCGTTGATGAGGTGGGGTAATTCTTTTCTCTTCATTTCAGCTAATACTAATCTGTGAGCCCTCACCAATACAGCGTTTCCCAAATTCTGGGAACACGCTAAGAACAATACCAATACACGTACGTACGAACACTCACCATAATACACACATAATATTCTGTTATAGTGGAACACACCTATATAGTTAATAGACTCTCCCATCTATAATAAGTAGGAATAGTAAGAGTAACGAGGGAGCGCTCAGTAGGTCGGTCAGTCAGTCGATGCCGGACGACCGTTAGTCAGATACTAAAGTATCAGCGACAACAACTAGATTTCTGTGCGTCATTGCCTCATAACGTTTTGTACGTCGAACCTATTTTAGGACCGACTTAGTACAAATACATGCCTCCACCGTGAAACCACTCCATAACATATTCACCACACAAACTCAATGTAACTGTCCATGTGCTTGTAACTTATTAGTACATATTTGTTTATATATAATTATCGGTCTTGTTTGTTTTCTTTGTCTTCTTTGGACTAAATTAAAGTCCAATATTCTCATGTAGCTGAACCGGCTATCAGGAAATTTTAACCCACGTGTGTTCTTTACATCTTCACCGCCACGGTCCACTACAATTTTGTTTATAGGTGCAAATACACAGGAATATATATAATGGCTTGAGAGAAAACATTTTATTTACCTATTTACAGAATATGTATTTGAGAATAGTCTGTTAATGCAGGGTTCCAGGTACGTATTAGCAGGTATGTATTGGCAGCTAATATGTACCTGGCTCGCTAATAATTAGCAGATATGGAAAATTAAAGTTTTAATTGATAGTGGACTTGACCGTACTTTGCGTCAGTAGTTTTTCCTTGGCTACATCTTGCCAGAAAAAATGGAAGGCTGAAATACACGTGCTGATAAACTGGTTTTAATTGGCCAGGTGACTTCTTTTTGTACCTCCAGACATGATTCTCGTGTGAAACTTTTCTTAACTTTGACAGGTACATAAATTATAGCTCAGATAAAGTCAAGTACACAGTTTTTTTCTCCGGTCAGTATAATACTTTAAACTTATATAATATTTAAGTATAAATAAATATAGATTCATATTCGTACATACACATGCAAAGACAAGAATTTATGTTTGTTTAAATTTATAATTATTAATCAGGTGTTAGAATATGTGCAAAAGAAAAGCTGATATAGTGAAGTTGTAGATTATTCCACTCGGCTTTCTTTTAAACACCTTTTAGGTGTGATAGGGGCACTCTTTAAGTCTAAAAAGCAATCATAATCTCTTTCCTCCTCTTTTTACCTCTTGCTTCCAGATGTAGCCGACGTCGATAAAGAACGCTGCCGTCTGGGCTCGTTAGCTTCCTTGGTCATCTATTGACTTTTGAACTTTCCCAAACACGCACAAACATACTTGTTTATCACACACGCTTGTTACACACACACAGACGCAAAGAAGCACACTTTTCTTATAAGTAGTTTTTTTTTCTTTCATAACAATTGTGTAGTGTACACATGTAATTCCTTTTGTTAATAAAATGCATCGTCGTTTTTTTATATTCATCGCTATGTCTTTATTTTTTCCCGGACTCA
The DNA here is from genome assembly GCA_963932145.1 of Acanthosepion lycidas. Classification (NCBI taxonomy): domain Eukaryota; kingdom Metazoa; phylum Mollusca; class Cephalopoda; order Sepiida; family Sepiidae; genus Acanthosepion; species Acanthosepion lycidas. Next base: position 46,746,766 of record OZ010616.1, read on the forward strand.
TATTGAATCCGCGAATATTGTTTGCGGTAATAAGGTTTCGGGAGCCCATAAATATTTAATATATGTTTATACACATCACAACCAGAGATGATACCCACAAAATAACGGTGACTTATTTCTACCCAATCATACAGCAACAAAATCATAAATTGTACATTACATGAAAATCTGTTTACTTCGGTTATAATTCGATTTTTAAAATTGGCATATACTTAGTTAATAATACATATTCAGAATATATTAGAAATTTTTTATTTTTTTAATAAACTGAACATTGGACAACGATATTCAAAAATAGTAAAAAAATCAAATTAATTTAAAATACTTGGTTTTATTTTTATCTTTTAAAATTTTATTATTAAACTTTTGAATAAGAACAGAAATACTTTAAGTTTATACAAAAAACACTTATTCCTATGGATAACATGTGAAAATCTCTGAAAAATTCGAAGCTTACTACACATTTTACAGATAGTTTAAAAGCACAATAGAGCATTGCATGTAGTCCGCTATAATAAGAGCAACCGTTGGTGATCATACTTGATGATTGTTCGAATCTTCCAATAATTGCTTCTGCATCCAATTCATCCAACAATTCAATAAATTAATATCAATTTTAAGATTCCTAATTCTCCTCGGACTGCGTATTTCTTAACATTTATTATCCTTAGCTTTGAAAATTTCCTCTCACATTAGAATTGTGTAACTGTTAGTGTTCATATGACTTTATAAAGTTCTTATTGCTTTTTATTACTAAAACGGTTGTTGTTTGTTTTTTTTATTGTTTTTTACCTGGTCAATCCGCCACTACATGATGCTAACGACAGAAGACAGCAACAGTTGCACCGAGAATACAACGTTAACACTAACAGTAGTATCTGAGGCACAATGGAAATCTCTACTCGTACCATGAAATAAAGCTCATAATTGTGTATACTTTCTTAACGTGATTTTTCTTTACAACTACGATGCAATACCAACTCACACGCATGCGTTAGAATCCTGAAACGAACATATTGGAATTAAATCCTATATATATATATTTCAACAAATAAAATCTAATCAGAAGATTTGTTGGATAAACAATCATTACTCGGGCAAATAACGTCAAAATACTTGTCCCACGTAGATGTAGAACTACCACGTGTTACTTTTAGACATTTTAGAAAATTACAATAATAACTTCTTTCACCACTTTCGCAGTTTGATCTATACGCGCATACACGCATATGCATCCACACACACGCACACAGTGGAAGAGACGACAGCCAGCAGCCATCAATTATAAGAACTTGTCCACGCGATAGAAGGGATTAACCAGCAACCTCCAATCGTTTTTTCTAGGGACTCATAAACATATTAAGCTGACCATCATAAAGTAAGCCTGTTTACACATTTCAAACCAAACTGAGACCACTTAATTGATTGATAAGACAAAATCCAATGCAAGAAAAATTGAAAATTTTATTCTCATTGTATATCTCTGAAAAGAATGTATAAATGTTATTTCAACTGACGTTCTGCTTCTATTTTTCTTCTTTTTTTTAATGTTTTATTTAAAAGTTAAGTTGTTGTTAAATGTTTTGAATCCCGACACTCAGATAGCAACTGAAACCTGGGTAAACAACATCATACTTAAAGGCGGACCAAAACAAGAAAACAAGCTCGCTCAAACTAAAGGACTCACTAGAAGAAGTTTGCGTGGGGTAGGGGGGTTAAAAAGGCTACTCGGAGATTAGCTGATGTCTCTGTTTCGAAACTCTGTTATGCAGGTAAAAAAAAAAGCAAGCAATATATCAATACGTCAATGTTTCAGGAACTACAACATTAATGTGTGTTTTTTGTTTGAGTGTATCGTCTTGAGTACCATAACTTATGCTGACAACAGAAAAGGAACGTGAGGAAATACACAACAATGTGGCGTTGTTACGGCAAAATGAAGCTTTATTTATGTTACCGCCTCGGACGATATACAAAAATGGTTAGAGAGTTTGTTGGGATCCGTCTTCCTAGCTTTTTGTTTTATCTGAGTCTCAGGATTCCAAACATTTCATAACAACAACAAAAACAACAAGATATCTTTTAAAAGAGACATAAAAGGTTATTCTCTGGAGGAAAAGTAGAAGAATCACATCTGTGGAAATAACATTATTATATTCTTCTCAGGATACAATCACAATGAAAATGTTCAATTTTTATTTCAGTGAAGTTTATTTTATCAAGTAATTAAGTGTTCGTAGCGCGATGTAAGATGTGTGGACAGACATACTTTAAGAAGGTCAGCCAAACGTGTTTGCGAGTTCGTAGACAAAGGCTTAGTCGATTGATACTGGTTAATCCCTTCTACTGTGTGCGTGGTCAATGCATTAGTCGGTGTTCCCTTTTCTCTATTACGCCTCTTTATTCTCGCTCCCACTCTCTGTAACCCCTTGCATGCTAATGGCATCCCGCCTTGCTTGGGGTGATATGCTTAAAAGCATTTCACTCCAAGCAAGGCGAGAAAAAGGAAAAAAATCTCAATTCTAAGTTATAATTGATAAGACTCAGCCATTAGGCTGTCGATGGCGGCTGGCTGTTGTCTCTTCCATTGTTTGCGCGTGTGTGTACGCACGTGTAGATGAACTTGGCTTCCGAAATTGTTTTAAACGCCGAGAAGCAGTACGTTGGTGTTGTATTTAAAAGATAGAAAAACGATCACAATAAAGCAAATGTTCAGAGTGATATTTTCTAGATTTAAAGGACCCTAAAACATTGGTATCAGACAACGCACTAGAATTTTGTGATGTAGATTTATGTAATTGGTTGAAGCGGATTGGCTGCTTCTCTTACAAAACACCAGTGTATTAGGCACAATATATTGGGATTACAGAAAGAATGGCGCAGAAAGTAAAATGAGATTGAAGGCATTTTCCCCAAGTAGAGATACTATAGACGGTTATTTATCAAGGTTACTGCTTAGTTATAGTACGAATCCACATGCAAACAGATTGCAAAGCCTATCTGTGTTAATGAGAAAACAAATAAAATGTCTTACTCAACAAATGACAAAATGTAGTATAAAAAAGACAAAGGAGAAAGCCCCGACAGCGATAATTTCATCATGTAAAGGGAACAGAACACGACCATTTTATCAAAGAAAGGAAAAAGGCTAATGGCTGAGTCTTATCAATTATGACTTAGAATTGATATTTTTTTCCTTTTTCTCGCCTTGCTTGGGGTGAAATGCTTTTAAACATATCACCCCAAGCAAGGCGGGATGCCATTAGCACGCAAGGGGTTACAGAAAGTGGGAGCGAGAGTAAAGAGGCGTAATAGAGAAAAGGATGAAGAGAAGGACAGGGAATAATAGATCAAGGCATCTGGAGATGTCGATTGACATGACATTTAAATAGTTGGAGATTATAGCTAACAGGGAAACAACTAATAGGAATGAAATTCCGCAGACTAGAGGTGCGAGACATGAAGCTATTGGAGTAGAAGAAACGGCTACATTTAAATGTTTCAACATTGGAAGGGTGGGACCGAGATGCCAGCCTAGTAGTACGTTTAAATTCATGCATTCTGTGAACTACCGAGTAGGTAGTCGGAGCAGTTACCGTGAAAGTATTTGTAGAAAAGACAGAAGGAAGCGACAGCATGTCTGTGAGAGAGCGACTGTAGACGAAATGCCAAATCAGGGTCAATCACATTGCATATACGTCTCTGGATTTTGTCGAGGACCTTAAGACGAACAGCGGGGGCATCAGATCATATATGGCAGCAGTATCCCATGCAAAGGCGAATGGTTGATTTATAAATTTATATGTTGTGATAGAAGATGATCTTGACGAAGAAGAAAGGATGAGTTCTTCAGGTCACGATAAGGTAACAGAAGAAAAGCCTATAGATGCTAGCGGGAGTGACTTAGAACTGGAAGAAGATTAGATGAGACCAAGATCTCCATTAAAAAGAACAGGACATAAACCTCAAGCGGAAGAGAAGGAAAGAGGTTTTAGAAGTTACAGAACAACGAAAGGCATTGAAACTCTTCAGTTCAGGGAGGTGTAATGGTATTAAAAATAGGATTTTACCTATTTGCATATGTTAGTCATAGGTGAAATAAAATATAGAGTAAAGAATCAGACGGGTTAAGTTAACTACTGAACAAGTGTCGTATAACCAACACTATCTTCTTCTTTTATATGCCGTGTCCCTTCAGGGCGTGGGCTATCATAGCCCTCCACCTCATCCTGTCCTTTGTAGCTCTTAATAAGTTTTGTCTTTTTGTTATTTCTCCCAGACTATATTCCACAATCCACTTCTTGCTCAAGTCGATTAAGTTTGTCCCGCGTTGCTTTCCCCTTTCCCGCTATCTGCCCTGTGAGTATCTCCTTCCTCGTTATGTGTCCCAGAAACTTCAGCTGCCTCTTCCTGATGTTAAGTATAAGTTTCCTCTTTGTTTCCACTCTCTCCAAAACCTTGTCGTTGCTCACATGTTCGGCCTATGGTATACTTAATATCTTTCTTTAGAACCACATTTCTGTTGATTCGAGTCTCTTCTTCATCTTTGAGGAGATTGTCCAGCATTTGCTGCCATACAGGAGGACAGATAATCATGTTACAGTTCAGTACTCTTCTTTGTTTCCAACGAAACTTTCCTGTCTCTGCTTAGCTCTTGGAATGCGTCTTTGGCCATCCCAATACGTCTTCGAATCTGTTAGAACACTTCCCAGATATTTAAATTTCTGTACCTGTTTGATTTTAGTGTCCCCGTTCTGTAAATTGCATTTTGGGCTCATCTTTTTGTTGATGACCGTGCATTCTGTCTTCTTGTAGCTTATGCTTAGTCCCTTCTTCTCGCTCTCCTTCACTACCTTCTAAAAGAGGTTTTGTAGTTTCCTTTCCGTGTCTGCTATCAGCACTGCGTCATCTGAATATCTTATGTTGTTAAGATTGTGTCCGCCAATGCCAAATCCTGGTAGGATTTCCAGTTCTCTTACTGTATAGATTGAATAAGTCCTTGCCTTACGCACCTTTCTCTTTTTGTATATCTGTTGAACTCATTTTCTATCCGTATTCAGGCTGTTTACTGCCAGTATAGGTTCTTGATTATTCTAATATCTTTCCCAAATATATCAAGGTTGCTGAGCAGTTCCAGCAGATCTTTGTGGCATACATTGTCGAACGCCTTGCGTAGTTTATAAAACATTGGTACACGTCCTTCTGCTTCTGTATTGCTCTTTCTGATAACATTCTGAGCATGAATATCGCATTCCTTGTTAAGGAACCCGCACTGTTCTTGTCCTATCTCTGGCCTGATTCTGCTGCGTGCTCTATTCGTCAGAATACGGATGATGAGTTTTGTTACGTGGCTCATTGTTCGGTGGAGTTCACATTCGTTTGCCCTTGGTTTCTTAGGCAGTGCTATGAAAATAGATCTGCTGAGATCTTCTGGCATATCCCCACTGTTGTAGATTTCATTTATTATTTCTGTGATCTTGTCTATGCCAAAGTCACCTAAGGCTGTTAGCATTTCCGTTACAATTCCTTCTGGCCCTGCCGCCTTGTTTCTGTTCAATTTAGCCAGTTCAGCTTCTAGTTCGGTTTTTAGAATTTTAGGTCCGTCGGTAGTTCTGTGTATTGCTGGTTGTTCTCTCTCGTTTTGGAAGAGTTCTCCAATATACTTGCTCCAGAGTTGAAAAATTTTCCCTTCCCTAATATGAGTGTTCCATCCTTTGATTTTAAGGAGCCTTTTGACGAGCATGTCTTCTGTCCTGTTAGTCCCATTACTTGTTTATGCATATCTCCTTTGTTAGTGGTACTCAATCTCTCTATTTCTGTACATTTTTTATGGAGAATTTATTATAACTACTTAAAAATAAGTTATGAGTATATTATAAAAGAAGATTGTCATAAATTTGAAGACAGAATAAATACTTATCAAATAAGTACGTATCAAATAAATACATATCAAATAAATACGTATCAAATAAGTACGTATCAAATAAATACGTATCAAATAAGTACGTATAAAAATCAGATAGTTATAAAATTTCTTTGAACTTTTCAGGAATTAATCGCTAATAAATACAGGGTGCGGTAGAATACCCTCCACATATATCTCCCAGAAATACCTCCAAAATAATGATAAGACATTCGTGTCAATGATGTATTTATCTAGATAATACCATACTATTATGTGGGAAATATTTCTTGGAGATATATGTGGGAGGTAATTCTACCGCACCCAGCAGAATTACTTTAAAAATATTTTTTTTATATTTACTTTGTAGAAATATTTTTAGAGCAGTCATTGAATTAAAATATACAAGCGCGTGCGCAACCGAACATACACACAATTTGAATAAAACTGAAATAGACATCATGTGTCGCGAAGGCTTTCAAGTCATATGTGTTTTTTACTAATATTCACCCAATCCAAAGCCCAGGAATCACTTAAGGTAAAGATTACTGTGTGAATGTGGAGTTATATTAGCATAGGGAAAGACAAGCGTTACGAATATAAATATGAAGTAGGGTTTTAGAAGGAACCAGAAATCCAATCTCAAACAAGGAACAAGGGATTAACCGCTACTCCCGTTTAAAAGGCCGTGGGGGAGCGTGAACCAGACGGTAGACGAACCTATCACCTCTTATTGGTGGAGGGAAGAAAGATTAAAATGAAATAAATAGCGAATAAAATTTCAGAGTTCAGGCAGAAACGTTAGGAATACAGAGTTGAAGCAGACTTTAGAAAGAACCGGAAAATTTGTGGAGCTTGTGTTAATTAATTAAATTATATGAAAAATTGTTGAGTAAATTAGGCTGCGTGATGAAATTAACAATTTCCTCTCACATTAAATTTTAGTATGCAACAAACATAGAATAAGGACAACATGAGAAACAACAGTTTTTGCACAACAATGAATAAAATATTTATATAAACAAGATACAAAAACAACTGGTGTAAAGAGGTGGTTTTAAAAAGTTCAAACGTCCTTTTGTGTTTAGATGAAAGGTTATCAAAGTTCTGGTTTGATAGATAATAATTTGTTGAATAGTTTGTACAATAATGAGAAAATGTGTTTTGGTATAGTAATTTAAGAAAAAAATAAACAGTTTAAGTTTGTATTTGAAATAGAGAAATATTGTTTACGACTTACTTTAAGGTTTACGGAATTGTCGCTCTTTGATTTGTTTTCACTTGTTCGAAGAGAATATTCTAGCTGGAGTAAGTGGTTCTTAACAAGCTGTGTTTATATTAATTGCAATAATTAACGTTGAACTTGAAAGCGTATGAAAAAAGATTCGTGTATTAAAGTTGAATGTGGAAAACTTGAGTTGATTGTTCGTCATAAAATATTGCTGTGTGAATGACTGTTCTCTCAGGCTGGAAACATGTTAAGGAACTTTAACATAAATCCTGGAACTATGTGACGAGTTCAAAGGATTCCGATCGGTGCACTGTCGAAGATGAAAGACGGTTCATATTTTATTGCTAACTTTGTTCACATGATAGGCTCACAGAAGCTTGATAGATTTTTGGCGGAATTATCTTTTTGGTCAGGTCAAGAACTAGGTCGATGTTATTAAATATTAAGTGACCAATTAGAAGTTGAGATTTTCTGAAAATATTTACTAAGCTGAATAAGCCTATGATCCACGTTTTTGTACGAAAATTGATATTGATAAAAAAAAAGGTGGTAGCGGGATGCTAAAAGTCCAATTCTAAACAGGAAACCTCTACTCCTATTAATCTGAATTTAATTTCTAATACATTTAGTATTTTAAATGGGCAAACAATTTAGATTTTAATTTTGATCAATTTGCTGTCAGCGAAGTAACAGTTACTGAACAACAGTCAGTTTTTTTTACTGAATAATGAAAACAACTCAATGATGAGTTCAGACATAAGTCAGGAAGGCAGATGTGTGCTGACGAAACTCGTATATAACTGCTAAGTTCCAGTGATTGACGTTTAGCGGGTGGCGATTAAATTATTCCAACTTTTGGATTATTCGTCGGGATCGCGTATTAGAGAAATCTCTCTCTATTGAGTTGTGATCTTGCATTTATTTTAATGGGCAAAAACTCATCTTGATACAACGAATCTGATTGGTTGGAATTTTTTCTCTATGCAGATTTATGATTGTTCATTTGGGCAAACATTTTTTTAACGTAATAAAACACTTCTAGGGGAGTGGATTCATCCCTGACCTTAGAGAATAATTCTGCTACAAATTTATATTCTTGATAAAATAGGAACTTTGTTATTTAATAACATTAGAACACAACTGCTAGAAATTTAGATTAAACAAGAATCGTGTGTCTTATTCAAATCTTTTTACTCCGTACAATAATAAAAAATATCTCGATTTCTTCTGATTATAGATTAAACAGTTTAATAAGTGATAGCTTAACAAATTTAACAAAGGATACATTTTACCAGCGCACTGATTGGGATTTGTTTCGTGATTTTCTTCCCAACAACCGGTGGGTTATCCCACTTAATTTTGCTAAAAAGAACAGGTCTAGGCGGGATGGCGGAGAGGTGCTCCTTAAGCCTAAATAAAGGCGTGCATTTTACTCCCCACTCTCTTGCACAGGTTTTTGAACTCTGGCATACGTAAAGTTGGAACGCGGCCATTAGGCTCCCGCGCGTTTTCCCTTTTCTCTCTTGACATTTGAACTCTTTCACACACTTATCAGTCAGTCAGTTATGTGCCATGCGTAATACACGCTTAGGCGATCATGTATCTTTCGATATATGACTAACGCGGCAGATTTTTTCCCGCAGTAGGTTGCCATTTCTTTCTGCGACAGACCAGTTGCCATCCCAGGTTAGAGAACACGGTCTGTCCTGCTATTTACCTATAGCTTGGAGGGGGGCAGAAGAAGAGGATATTAGCACGTAAGTGAATGTAATGAATTCGACTGGAATTCGAACTCGGCTCTCCGTTCCTTTTTTCAATACATGCAATTAGTTGTTTGTTTGTTTTGTATTGTTTTTATGTTACTCACTTTTTACTCGGAGTCACACTGAGTCTGTCAGTATTGCTTATGAGATAAACAGGAGACTGTAAATAATTAATCTCGAAAGTGTTGATTCTTGCAATATAATGCTGGTTAATATTTATCCAATCATACCAATAATCCTACTATAGTCCGTTGGAATTAAATTTTTAAACTATCATATTAGCAAGTTACCACTGAGGTTTATTCAGCATCGAGTGAGTCCCGATAAAAATAAAACAAAATATGAAAATAAGATATATAAACAGCAACAACAAAAAAAGAATTAAAATAAGGCATTTTCTTTCCTTTAAAATTCCTATCTCTTTCTCTGTTTAAACTTCTCTCTCTCTCTCTCTCTCTCTCTCTCTCTATATATATATATATATATATATATATATATATATATATATATATATATATATATATATCAATTAATGAGAAGGAAACCCTCATATAAAAAAGAGTAGGAAGAAGAAAAGACCGAACCCGGTTGAAAAACGGCGTAATTTGACTGAATCAAAGTTTAGACATTGTGATTGGAAATCTAACAAAATAAGAGAGGCTCCACGCATAACTTTCGCTATATAAAATTTTAAAAAAATGAAAAAGAAAGGAACCCCGGAAAATAAAATAGTTTGGGCCAATCAAACAATGAACACAAAAAGACTCTTCATGTTAGCCGGAACCAGCTTCGTGCCAGTAGTCTAGGAGCTTTGCCCAAAAGGATATAAACAGACAGTCGAGAGGCTGATGTAGAGAAGGAAACCGCCAGAGAAACCAGCGTTGCGTGTCATGTGAAGACGTTAAGCGGTCATCTGCTTAAGACATTTTTCGCCCTTCTTAGAGCCCAGAAAACAACAGATTGACGTCGCACCTATTTCTAAGATGACTACTACCAACAAGGTCTGACATCTAAATGAACAACTACTGAGCCGAAACGAACTTTCTGCCAACTGTTATCAAGATCTGACTTATAAACGAACTTTTGCTACCCCGAATTACAAAGAACTTACTCCAATCTAAATCAAATAAATAAATATATCTTATTTGTTTATACCTTTGATTTTGTTCGCTTATTCCAAAGGTTCAGATAAATAATACTAAACCCTCTGGCACTCTACCCACACCTTATCGGAAATACCAAGCGCAATCTTCTTTTTGGTTCACACCTGCCTATTCAGCTGCTATAGCCAACAGAAATCACTTTTTCCGGCTGTATCAACGTGATAGTTTCGATCACAGTGGGCACCTTTTCGTATCCGCTCGTAATAATTGTAAACGTGTGCTCAAAGATATTAAATCTTTGTTCGATGACAGAATGAGGTACAGTATAGCCTCTAAAACGTTTGGGTCCCGTGGCTACTGGTGGCACTTTAATAGTATGAAAAATAAGAGTAAGACTTCTCTTCATTCAATTTGAGATGTTATCCTCCGATAAAGCAGAATGTTTTGTTTGTAATCCGTACATGTTTTTTGCTATTATCCCTGAACTGGATTCACATATTGCAAGTGAACAATGCTATCCCTGCAATAGTCTTTACTCCTGAACTGGCTTCTATTCTCTTGAATAAATGTTCTGCTGCTTCTTGCTTTTTGGAAATCCTTTTCTGTAGTTCCAGTCTTTAAGGACGTAGGCGGGCCTTCTATCGGATAATTAGCTTTTTACCTCCTTTAAGTGTTAGAGGCTCTAATCAATTCCGAATTGATTAATTATCACACCTTGCAGGGTTTTCTTTTAGACAAGTAATATGGCTTCCACTTCTCAAGGTCAATTTTAATGATTATTGGTGAAAGAGGTTGTCGTCCTTTATATGAGAATAGTGGAGCTCAGAACGCTGCTTTGGATATCTTGAAGGCGTTTAACATAGTTTGGCATACCGGTCTGCTTCACAAATTGAAAAATCTATGCTATTTCTGGATGAATTTGTGATCTTATTCAATCTTCTTCATCAAATCGCAAAATGAAATTTTTCTTGAACGGTGACTGTTCTAGATCTTTTTGCATTAATGCAGCTGTTCCCCAGGGCTATATTCTCCAATTTATGTTGTTCCTAATTTTCATCAACAACTTCCTGATGTCATCAACTCTTGACTCGATGTCTGTGCTAATGACATAACTATTTATTCCTGATTTAATAGTAAATCTGATCGATTCGATATGGTTGATTGTGGGTATGGTATTTTTTAAAAATCTGTGTCACCCCATAAAAATCAGTAAATCTACTAAGACACGAGGGTTTACTGGGTGTGTAAGAATTAGAAACGGAAACATTCACCTACCAAATCATGAACAGAGTAAAGCGGCTGTGCCCACAATTATAAATGGCCCCGAGGTTATATCTTCCTCGACAGTTAAACCACTTCGCCTCCATCTTTGCCTCTAACTCAACGTTAGATGACGAAGACCATCCACTCTCCACGTTCCCATGTATCACTGAGCACAATCTCAGTAATATTACCTTCACAGCACGAGAAGTCTCCAGACTTATCAAGAGACTTGGCCCTAAAAAAAGCCACTGGTCCAGACAAAATTCCAGTGGTTGTCATTAAGAATATCAACCCGGAATTATCTCCAATCCTAGCAAAGTTATTCAACCGCTGCTTGAAGGAGAAATCCTTTCCAAGCCAGTGGGAAATGTCAAGCGTAGTCCTAGCTTTCAAGAATGCGTGCGTTCCATCTTCCCCCTTCCCAGTACAGACACATCAGTCTCCTCAGTATCATCAGCAAGCCTTTTGAGGCTATAATCAATAAGAATGCCGTCGAGCACCTAGAAAAGAACAACTTCTTCAGCGACGTGCAGTATGGGTTTCGGTCGGCCCGATCTGCTTCCGATGTCCTAACTACCATCACTCACAGAATCAGCAAGACTCTTGTTGACAAACACACCTCGAGAAGCATAGGACTAGATATCTCAAAGACCTTCGACAAGGTGTGACACAAAGGTTTACTACACAAGCTCTCCACTTATGGAATCACTGGAAGGGTCTTCTTGATCATAAAACCCTTCATATCAGGAAGGATGTCCGATTAATGGGTAGTCCTACTGGGCCATAGCGGTCAACGTAGGCGTCCCACAGAGGTCATTCCTCGGACCATCCCCCTTTTTGATCTACATAAATGATCTGCCTAAGAATATACTCAGATCATTTGTAAACATCTATGCCGATGATACGACTATATACGGGTGCACTTCTAAAACCCTCGATGGTCAGAGATTGGTGACTGATCTCTCTTTCGATCTTTCACAAACTACCCAATGGGGTAAAAACTGGCTGGTTATATTCAATGCCTCGAAGATCAAGCTAGTTACATTCCATCGTCGCCGATCTGACCACGAACTACCATCAATCAGGATGAACGGGGGTTTTCTCGGGGAAGCATCGTGCCTTGAAAGACTGTTGGGCCTCATAATCACACCCGACCTCAAATGGAACTCTTACATACGATCCATTGCTAAAGATGCAGGTAAAATGGTCGGATCTCTGTACCGCTCTTGTAAGTACCTGACTCCTCATGTTATCTTCTACATTTACAAGAGCCAGATCGAGACAAAAATGGAGTACACTGTTATCATATTTGGGTGGGAGCTGATCAGACTTCACTCTCCTGCCTTGATAGAGTTCAAAAGCGTCACCGAGACATTGTGGGTGACAAATTATTCTCCACCTCTCAACCTCTCTCCCACAGGCAAGATGTGGCAAGTCTCTCGCTGCTCTATCGTTACTTACACGGAAAGTGCTCTGACGAACTACATTCCTTAGTCCCACAAAGTCAAACTTTCACATCAAGAACACACCATGCCACTTACATAGTAGCAAACTATCCACATTCCCTCCGTATTCAATCAGTGAGATGTAAGTTCCACCCAAGCAGATTCTTCCGGCGAACCACAGCCCTGTGGAACAGACTCCCAAGAGGATGTTTCCCCAAACACTACAATCTTAACCTGTTCAAGTCTAGAGTTAACCGTTATCTTCCACTCCTATACACAGAAGTGGTCTCCTAATGTAACCCTCTACCTTGAGTGGCAACTGGGCCTTGGAAAGTGTGAACTTTACTGTAAAAAATGAGTGGAAAAGAAAGGAATAATCAGGGGGACAGTAGATAGCGATTGACATTGCATTTAAATTTTTCTAGTTTAAAGTTGGATGAAAAGCATGGAGCCGGAATGGAGTTCCACAAGCGAGAAGTACGAGAAAAGAAACTGTTAGCATAGAACTTATGGCTTCATCTAGCCAGCTCAATTGAAAATTGGTGAGATCTCGATGCCAATCTAGAACTGCGCTTGAATTCAAAAAGCGAAGAGCTCATCTGAACAATTACTATGAAAATATTTATAGAAAAGACACAGAGAGATAACCTTACGGCGGTCGGAAAGTGATTGTAACTTATCCGCCAGATCAGGACCGATAATATTGCTGATTCATCTTTGGATTTTATCAAGGAGCTGAAGGTATTAAAAAAAATAAAACAAGTGAGCTACATATATAAATACAGTTTTCTTTAAATATTTAGTTTTTGTGAAATCTTGTGTTCAACTTCCAGAATGGTACGGATTATTTGCAATCAAATTGTAAATAATTACCAATCACCAATGCAATGAACCTACGAGCAATAAACATCTAAAGCCACAAAAAAGAAAAATACCCAGGTCATGTCACTTGAAGTACGTGCGCCTCAGTGCGTGTATATATAAAAGAAATACCTGGCTACTCGTATTCGAGTATAACCGTCTACTAGGGCGGCTAGCTAATCCCAACTGCAGACGCTCGCTCAGACACATTTGTGTTTGCCCAACACCCACAAAGACCACCTATGGTTTATACTGCAACTATGCTGAGCAGACCTTAGTTACAGTTTCTGGGAGAGATCGTGTTATCTAGCGTGATCATCAATTCGAACAAAGCCAATACGCTCAAGCCCTAGGCCATTATGATTTGTGGCTTCGTGCTAGCACATCTATCGACGAACCCAAAGAGTTCCGTATACCCAATTTCACTCACAAGGATTGGTTTTCAGGCACTTTTCAAAGGTGCCGCACGCTGGGATCGACCTTGATCCAGTTTGATAACATCAGAAAGTCTCCTTCATGGCAATGTGTGTGTGTGTGTGTGTGCGTGCGTGCGCGTGTGCGCGCATGTACAGATGATAGGACATGGTCCATTAACCATCTTTTTTGTTTTATTATTTTTTACGTGGAGACGTAAGCAATTTTTAACATCACGTATACACGCGGATAGATAGATAGATAGATAGATAGATAGATAGATAGATAGATAGATAGATAGATAGATAGATAGGAATGGTCTGAGAGTAAATTGCTGATGCCCTCTGAAAAATGGACAGAGAGGTCCATCTACGAAATTCTGGAGATGGGAAGGTAACATCAATCAGCTAAGTGACATACTTTTACTCACATTAATGCTCTATCTTTGATAGCGAACACTTTTTTTTCTCTCAATACACCATTTGAATGTCAGCATTTTGGGCTTCATACTATCTTTGACATTGCTCTCTCTCTCTCTTTCTATATATAAAATATATATATATATATATATATATATATATATATATATATATATATATATATATATATAGATAGATAGATAGATAGATAGATAGAGAAAGAAAGAAAGAAAGAAAGAGGCTGATTATAGCTTGATATGCCTTTCTTAAATTTACTTTTCTCGCGTCAAATTAGAATCTCTTCAACCCGACAATTAAATTTTCAATAAGGAAAAAATTAAAAATAAAGCAATAAATAAATAAATAAAAGAAAACAAAACAATGTAACTGCCCATTGGTCAACAAATCTAATCATAATCAATTTTAATTTTATAATTATTTTCACCACATATTGGTTTGATCTTCTCTTCCTTGTACTTCAAAAATGTTTATCTCCTGTCCTATCAACCGAAGTATTCTGGATGATGGATACAACAAATTTAATAAATAATCCTTTAATTTAAAATATGTGAAAAGAAAAATGTACTTATTCAAATTTTTTAATTTTTTTCCTTTTTATTTTTTTGTCCATTCTTCATCTTAATCTTTGCCCACATCTCTAAGCTCTCTCTCATTCTCTTTCTGTCTTTCTCAACATCACATTGTCTCGGAATTCCTGGCAATCCGAAGTAGAGCAACACGATATTCACGTGCCACAATTCGCAAGTCCTGTGTATGACGATGCCACAGCCAAGTTGAGGTAGGCTTGTGCTCCCTTTTTAAACAAATTGGTAGTAAGGAAAAGGAAAGGAGAAAGAAAATCAAGAATAGGAAAACAGAATATCCAGTAAATTAAGATATTTCTCAGTTACTTAGTGCATAAAAAAAAACAGAAGCATTTTCTGGGGACAATATTTTATTTTATGTTCTTCTTATAATATTGATTGATTGACAATATTATTATTGAACAAGTGAAGCATGCATATCCATCTGTGTTTGTGTTGTATGTTTGTATATTGTGTTCGCTTCTTTTGTTGCTCAGGATGTCATAAAGGAAATAGTTTAGGGAGGGTATATTCAATATTCATTTTTATTTCAGAAGGGAATTCCGAAATTAAAAAAAATCACAGTTTACAATACATTTTTATTTTAAAAATAAAACCACGTTTCGCTTCCTCTATATTGATTTTTGAACCAGCAAATTGATTTTTGTAAAAAAAAGAAAGTGGCAATTATTTGATTTATTTCAAATTTCCCAGTGAATAATTTCTTATTGTTTTTGTCTGTTAGTGTTAGAAATAGAAAGTGATCCTACCCAACAAAATCGTCTCTTTAAAAATAAAAATTAAAAATATATTGTTTGATTCTTAAATGTCTACTGCTAGCTAAAGTAGTTCACTCATTGTTGTTGTTAAACAATGTTGTTGCTTAACAATAACATTGACAATGTTATGCACGAGGCGGGAAAAATGAATTTGTATTTTTTATTTAAATTCTTTATTCGTTAATATAAAAATATTTTTGATCATTTGTGTGTGTGCGCGCGTGCGTGTGTGTGTGTGTGTAGTTTGTTTATCACCAAAATATTTTGATTTGAAAAAAAAAAAAAAAATCAAATCTCGAGCTGTGTGTCAGATTAAAATTGAAAATGCTTAAAGCTTAATTAATTTTTTTTACTACGCCAGGCGAAAAAATATCAAAAATCTAATTGGAGAAAAATAAAAAGCTGAAAAAAAAAAGAGGCTATTTGACTTTGAGTTTATTCCTTATCATCATTCCGAAAGTAGGTTCTAAAAGTTTAAAGGAAAATGGGAAAATAAATTATTGCAGAACTTAATAACCATATGCAAAATAAATAAATAAAAATAAATAATAAAAATGAATAAAAGCCAAAAATACTGTTTCGTTTGAATTTAAATAAGGAGAAAAAGCCGTACATAGCTCGTTTTTGTTTTCTTAATTTGATATTTTTAATTACACTACTTTCTGAAAATATGTCTTTAAATTAAATTTAACTGAACAATATACATTTTTTCTTCCTTTTACTGAAAATAATAAAATAAGTACTAGTAATTCAACTAGAGAAGCTTGAACAAAAAACTACACTTATTTTCAACTTAAACTGTCACCGTCTTTTTCGGCTTAGTGTTAAAAAAATAGATAAAAAATAAAAAAAAAAGTTGCGACTTGAGCGCCGTTGTCAGTGATCACGACTATACATCGGACGATATTTACCTAAGAGTTGCCAGAATGGGCTACAAGTAGTAGTGGAATGGGCAACATTTTACCACTACTAGATTTTGAATTGACTCTTCTAGCCTGGATTATTATTTTTAACCCCAAAAGTACCAAATTGTGAAATTCAAAATTAAACTTGAGAGTAACGTTTGACTTTCCTTTCAGAAGTCAACCAATCTGACAAAGTGTAATAATCTATCTATCTATCTATCTATCTATCTATCTATCTATCTATCTATCTATCTATCTATCTATCTATCTATCTATCTATCTATCTCCGTCTGACTTTTTCCATATCAGTCTGCTTCGTAATCTCTTCACATCTGTGTTATGTTTTAGACTTTTTGTCACATTCAGTAGTGATGTGGGCACACTGAAAAATCTACGCCCTATCTAACTCTATCTATAAATGTATTTTATGTGTGAAATCAATATTTTATTGATACATGTTGATTGGTTTATTTTTGATGCTTTATTTACATAGGAGGAAGTTCATGAATGGGTCTTAAAATAAACCTCAACAAATACATTACCTAAACCACCCACGCCTCTTATTTATTAACTGAATACTGATTAAAAGTAAAAACTAAAAAGTATCTCAATGAAAGATTTTTCCTTTCTCAAAATAATAATATTGTTTTATTAACATTAACAAGGTTGGTATACTGTCAAATTATTATACTGAGGATATATGCCTGGATCAACATTTTTATCCAAATAAAAGTAGCTTTTGTTCAGTCTTCTTTTTCTTGTATGTGCCATTCCCTTTTTAGGACGTGGACGATCATGGCTCTCCACAACTTCCTGTTTTTTGTAGCTCTTAGCAGTCTTTGTCTTTTTGCTATCACTCCTAATCCCTATTCTGCTAAGCATTTACACAATCTCACTATGTTTTTCTCTGACTCTCTTGCTTTCAGCATACCCTGTGAGTGTTAAATTTTCCAATCCCTTATTCCTCATTATATATCCTAGAAATTTCAACTGTCATTTTCTGATTCAAACAATGTGTCATTTTTGTTTCCAACTTCTCTGTAACTTTGTCATTGCTCACATGTTCACTCCATGATATTCTCAGTATCCTACTGTAGAACCACATTTCTGTTGCTTCATGTCTCTTCTTCCTCTCTGAGGAGATTGTCCATCATTTGCTATTAGGTTGGCACAAAAATAATGACATAATAATGTCGTTTTTTGACATAAAAAATACGTCAAAAAACGACATTATTACGTCATTATTTTTGCACCAACCTAATATATAGGAAGACTGATATTACAGAACAGTCCAGTACTTTTTTATTTATTTCTAATGTAATTTTTCTATTTCTAATATTTTGCTTAACTTTTGGAAGGCATTTTTACTATTCCAATCTGCCTTTGGATTTCAGTGTCTCTTTTACCATCCATCTTGTTAAAACATCTTCTAGATATTTAAATTTTTGTCCTTGTTTGATTTTGGTGTCTCAATTTTGTAGTTTGCATCTTGAGTTGTTGCTTTTGCTGACAATGATATATTTTATCTTCTTACAACTGATAGTCAATCCTTTCTTTTCATTACTGCAGGAATGTCTCTAGTTTACTTTTTGTATCAGCTATCAACACTGTATCATCTACATCTCTTATATTGTTAAATTGTAGCTGCCAATATTAAATCCTTGTCCTTCTAAGAATTGCCTTAGTGTAAAGGTTGAATAAAACATATCCTTGTCTTACACCTCCCTTTCTATTTTTGTGTATTTACTGAATTAATTTTTTATCTGTATGCAGGCAGTTTGCTTCCAGTATATGTTCTGGATTGTTCTAATATTCCCAAATAAATCATGCTTACCTAGCAGTTAAAACATTTCTTTGTGTCATATCTTATGAAATGCTTTTGCAATAATCTATAAAACTCTGTCTAAAATCAGAGTTTAGTTCCTTGGTAGAACAGTGTTTGTTAGTGTTGTGTTTGTAGTGATCACAAGGGAGTGACATAATTCTGACTCACAAAAAGACTATTTTTAAGGTAATAATAGAAACTAAGTATTAAAGTCAGCAATTTTTGCTCATAGTCAAATTCCCAAGACATTTGTGTATATACAGTGTAACCCGGATATAAGAGAGTTGTCGGGACTGGAGAAGAAGTCTCTTATATCCGGATTTCTCTTATATCCGGGTTTGGTGTATTTTGTTTAGGTAAGTATTGCTCTAATTTGGGACCAGAGAAAATCTCTCTTATATCCGAGTTTCTCTTATATCCGGGTTACACTGTACCTAATAAAGTATACAAGAAATTCTATGAAGTAGATATACTTTCCCTCATACAAAGATGGAACACAACAATTAAAAAGGAAGGACTATATTGAGGACTAGATTTGGAATCTGGAAACTTTTTATGTTCATTTTGATGTTTTATATGATCCTACTAATGAACTAAAACATTATAACTAGTAATATGTGGTAAGAATGACAACTACTGTCTCCTAACAACTGTGTATGTCAGGGAAGGTCAGAGATATATCATTTCATTATGTTGAACACCACATTTATAGGCAAGAAGATTTGAGTGAGTTTGATAAGAGGTAAATATCTAAAATGTTATGGCCAGAAGAAAGTACACCTGTGGGGGTGTTCATGTTCAGTTGTAATGAGTACTTATAGACAATAGTCTAAAGAAGGAAAATAAATAACTGCATTGGACAGCTAAGAAGTGAAGGGAATAAAGGCTTTCCCACTAATTATGAATCAATGGCTGGGCTCATATGGCATAAACTGCATATAATTTTAATCAAAATGAAGAAAGGAATATGTGACATTAGACAATAGCTTCATTCTTATTGCATATGGAACTACATAAGTGTATGTAAGTCAGATTATCTATGCGAATAAATTTCTATTACCAAATGCATCTTCAAAAGATGTACAGGTGTTGGAACTATCAATGGGAGGTTACCTGTTGTTTTGTGACACATAGATCAAGCAGCTGTCCATTATGTTTGTTTTGGTTCATATATATATATATATATAATTTATTTATTTTAGGATATTACAACAAAAACATGTAAGAATTGCTACACAATTGCAATTGGGTTTCAACACATAATAATGCGTCTCCTCAGGTGATTGTAGATTACTGGCAAGTGAATTTGGTTTCAAAAGCAAAATACATTCTCATTTTTGGAAAAAAACCTGTTTGTATATATATATGTGTGTGTGTGTTTTGGCACAGACACACACACACATACATATATATGTATATATATACATACATATGCTTTTGCTATATATCTCAAGATTCTCAACAAAATCCAAAGAATGGTTTGAAATGTAATTGGTCCTGATCTGGCTTCTTGAATTTAATCAGTTTCTCACCACAATGACATGGCTTTCCTCTGTCTTTTCTATAAATATTTTCATGGATTTGTTCTGATAAGCTTTCCTCCTTGGTATCATAATTGTATGATTTTAAGTATATATTGGCAACTAGGTCTCACTATTTTACTGTTGAACTAGATAGATGTAAGTTCTATTTTAATTGTTTCTTTTCTTGCCCTTTTTGACTGTGAAAATCTCTTTTGGCTTCTAGCTTCTCTGCCATCTACAATATTCAAAAATTTAAAGGCAAAGCTAATTGCCATCTTTTGTCTTCCTGAATTCTGTTTGCATATATTGTCCTTTCTCTTCACTAATGTCTTCTCATTTTCAGTTTAGTGACATTATCACCTTGCTTGTGCTGAAATGATTATATATATATAATAAATATAGGACTAAATTCTCTAGTAAGTCAACATCCTTCTCCAGATTTTTCCAGCATTTCTTTAATTCACAAAAAAAGTTCATCAGTGTTAACTTTCTTATTACAGACACACTTGTCAATTATTGCCCAAAGGTTTTCAATTAGGTTAAGATCAGGAATCACTTACTAAAAAATGTCTATAGCATTCCACAAAGAATTAACACCATTATTAAAGCAAAAGGTTACCCAACAAAATATTAAATCATTTTTTGACTTGTATAATGTACATGTGTACACCTGTATTAATACCTGTATTGATAAACAAATTCTATTACTCACTTGTCTTGGTAAAACCACAAAAATCAAATTTCTATGGGTGCATTCATTTTTTTGCCTTGTACTGCATATATAGTGCATAAATAAATAAAAGTTTTAATGACTTATCTTGCAACATGGAATTTCACAGACACAGCTTTGCTTGTCAGGGTAAAATAAGTCTTTGAACTTTTTATTTATCTATTCAACTATTAATCTTCAATTTTTGAATACTAAGCACTTTATTTACAAAAACTGTTTGCCTTAAAAATTTTATCCTCATGTAATTTACTGTTCAACAGGTTTTTTTAAGCATAAACTAACTTTCTGAGATGAGTAGTTATCATTGTTTATATTCAGACTATTTTCCTCATCTTTGTTGTTGTTATCACATAATGTTTGTGCCTTAGTGAATTTAAAATGTTAGCTCAGGAATTTGTTAAAACAGTAATTGTGAGTTAAATCCCTGGTAGTGTGTGCTTGGACTCAGTGGAAAGTGCAAGCAATAACTGAGCAGTTCTAAAAATAAGAACTAGACGAGATGTCCCTAGACATGTACAGTGGAATGAGGACACCCTGCCCCTATAGATGAAATAAAGGGTTCAGTTTAGAATTCCCTGTAGGTTACTTGGTTCAAGACACACCAAATAAAGACTGGAGGGTACAACTGCTGAAATGTGAAAACAATAAAAATGAACAATAGTTTGAATATAAATAGTGTAAATTATAAACTAATTTTGTTATTATTAATTAATTAATTATATATGTGTATGTGTGTGCCTATATATGTATTTGTGTGTGTGTGTGTGTGTGCATATAAATAAAAAATTATGAAATCTGATGCAATAATTAACTGAATTTTGATGAGATTAACACTGCATAATATTTAACATATTTGATGCATAGAGAAGCATTGGGTTAAGTCCATTGACAAAGAAGGAGATTATGTTGAAAAATGAATATATATTGTGTAAACTAAATGCTTTTTAGAATATTCAACTATAGATAATATATTTAATGCCTGTATGTATGTATGATGTTATGTGATATTCATGAGGATATTGTGGTAGCGGCCATATATATATGTATATATATTTCTTTGCATCATGCGTTACAGTCAGTATTTTTAAACCATAAAATGACATTCAAAAACCCAAATTCATTCAGTAAAAGGATATTCAGAAACACAAATTCATTCAGTAAAAGGACATTAAAAAATCCAAATTCATTCAGTAAAAGGACATTCAGAAACCCAAATTCATTCAGTAAAAGGACATTCAGAAACCCAAATTCATTCAGTAAAAGGACATTCAAAAACCCAAATTCATTCAGTAAAAGGAAATTCAAAAACTCAAATTCATTCAGTAAAAGGACATTCAAAAACCCAAATTCATTCAGTAAAAGGACATTCAAAAACCCAAATTCATTCAGTAAAAGGACATTCAAAAACCCAAATTCATTCAGTAAAAGGACATTCAAAAACCCAAATTCATTCAGTAAAAGGACATTCAAAAACCCAAATTCATTCAGTAAAAGGAAATTCAAAAACCCAAATTCATTCAGTAAAAGGACATTCAATAACCCAAATTCATTCAGTAAAAGGACATTCAAAACCCAAATTCATTCAGTAAAAGGAAATTCAAAAACCCAAATTCATTCAGTAAAAGGACATTCAAAAAACCAAATTAACCTTTATTTATATGTACCTAATAGTAAATGAAAGTATCAATATCTCTAGTTTGTAACAGCAGCTGATATTTCTCAATCATTGAATAAAATAAATAACCAATCAGAACTTTTCTTTTTTCTAAGTTTCTTTTCATTCTTATCCTTTTCTGTATTTCCCTTCCCTCTTATCCTTTTATATATTTCTATTTCTCTTCTCACTTTGTATCCTTATTTCTTTTCACTTTTAATTTTTTCTATCTCTATATCTTTTCTCTCTTTTCTCTTTATATCTATGTTTCTCTTCACTCTTCTCTATTTCTATTTCTTTTCCCTCATTTCTATTTCTATCTCTATTTCTCTTCCTTCTTCTCTCTTTCTATCTCTATTTTTCTTCCCTCTTCTCTCTTTCTATCTCTATTTTTCTTCCCTCTTCTCTCTTTCTATCTCAATTTCTCTTCCCTCTTCTCTATTCTTATATTTTTTAATATAATTTTGCCTTTATTCTCCTCCACCACACCATCTCTATCCCCGACTCGATTGCATGAATCTATTTCTTGTTTTTACTCCATATACAGAGCAGCTACAAGATTGATTTCAGTTTTTGTATTATCAATTAGTCTTTTTGTACTTTTAGTTTTTTATTTTATTTCAGTAGGTTTTATGCATTTCCTAGCATGCATTCTGTTGGCTAGTTTACTTAGATTCTATTTACCAAAAACTTATCTTACACTTAGATATTTCTTTAGAACTAAATCAAAAACTTATCACCAATGTATGTATATGTGTATGCAAATATGCATGAGAACTTTTAGACATACATACAAGAATTCAATATATGCATACACTCACTCACTCACTCACTCACACATTTTTTCCATTTTCTCATTTATTAAGAACATTTATTTACTAATCCTAGTCAGGACTGAACCTCAGATAATTCCTTTCACTTGTAATGACTTGGAAGATTGACTAGTAAACTATTAGGATCTTTTATGATAATTCACCACCAAATAAAAAGAATTTATATTTACTAAAATTTGCACCAAATTTTCCCAGAGTGAATCCCTTCCATTGCATTCTGGTTGGATTGACTTTTGCGATCACTAAAAATGCAGGCGACTCAAGTGTGCTATTTCTAATAAATATTCTGCTTTTGTGTTCACCCTGAAAACAAGCCAAAACAGATTTTAAAATTTTTTTTTAATATTCTAAGAAAATCCTTGTAAGTACCTCAAATATCATCCACACTTATGAAATGTGAATAACTCCCTAATTTCTCATTTTAAGAGTTAGAATTGTTGTGATGCAAGCTAAACAAATTGTGATTTAAAATTTATAATTACTTGAGATGAAATAATATTTGTGATAAGTAACTTTACATTATTTAGAGTGAATTAACTAACTAAATAAGTAACTTTACATTATTTGGGGGTGATCTAAAATATACTTTTACCCTAATCAAATGAGTAAACATATGATCACCAAAGTTAAACAATGTCAAGCCTGGTCAGTACCTAGATGGGTGACTGCTTGGGAATACAGGTGCTGTAAGCTTGGATATGTGTGCGATGTTATGGATTATGGCTCACAATTTTTAATCAGAGAGATGAGTTCCAATTCCCATTGGGTTCATTATATTCACTTATGAGCAAATACCCTTGGGAAAGGTATGAATCCACCTCTTCTGCCTCCAGCTATGGGTTAATTAGTAAGAGTGGTATCACTAAACCATTATTATTTCCCCACAAATTCTTACAATCTATAAATATTTTTTGGCTTTAAATAACCTTCAAGGGTTGATAATCCGTAAAAAATTAATCAATAATGGGTAAACACATGTGTATGTGTGTCTGCATGTGTGTAGGTTGTATACATATGTGAGCTTGTGGCTGAGTGGTTAGAATATTCAATTTCCAACAATGCGACCCAGGTTCAATTCTCACCATTGTTGATTTGTTAGTAACTTGACTTCTTAATGTTATCAGTCTAGGAAAGTGATTTCAGTATGCAGAATCTTTGGAAATTATCTGGAAACCATAATACGTGTTGATCCAAGTTTTGTGAGTGAAATTGAATAGATAGAACTGTTTGGAAGCCATTGATGGTTGTGTTAGCTTGAAGTCACAATTCATTGTGACTTAGTGTATTGGTCTTGATCAAATTGCTGATCATAACAGATTATATGTTCTTTCCCCAAAACTGTAACTAAGTAATTGTAGTACAAACTATAGGTGAGTTCTGTGTGTATTAAACAAAGACAAATGTACCTGAGAAGGTATCTACAACAGGGCTTGGCTAGCCTTCCCACCTAGCAGATGGGTGTATTCTGAAAACAAGTAGCCATTGCGATATCTATATGTATCTATTTATCTCTCTTTCTCTCTATCTCTCTTTATATATATACCTAATGTAATCAATGTGTCTGAGGAAAGCATGGATCTGCACCCAAAATTTATGCTTCAACTACTGATGGTGGCACAGCATCTGATATGGCTGTACAGATCCACCTGGAGTGACAGTCTTGATCGCAACAAATGCATGTAATTCTTTTTTTAAAAAAAACAATTTATATATATATTTATATATATATATATATATATATATATATATATATATATATATATATATATATATACATACATACACAAAAGGTTTGCATGTCATTATCTCAGTATATATGATTTTATTTAATCACAAATATAACCATTTTTATTGTCTTGAGTCTCTCTTAAAAAATTTACCATGACTCTGTAAGTGTAATTTAAGATTCTGATTTGCTAAAAAAATTACAGACAAGTTCCCTGATGAGTGAATTTAATTTCTGCAAAACTTTTAGTAGGGACAAGATAAATTAACATTTAGTTTTATCTATCTATCTATCTATCTATCTATCTATCTATCT
This sequence comes from Acanthosepion lycidas, assembly GCA_963932145.1. NCBI lineage: Eukaryota > Metazoa > Mollusca > Cephalopoda > Sepiida > Sepiidae > Acanthosepion > Acanthosepion lycidas. The sequence goes on from OZ010616.1 coordinate 46,772,041, forward strand.
ATCTATGATTATTGTGAGTAAAATTTTTCACTTAGCTTACTGATGTTACCAAGAGAGATTATTGTTGTTCCAATGAGAGAAAAGTGTATATTTTAAAGAGAGAAAACATCACAAACATTTTGGATTATAATGTGTATTTTTATTTCATTCTATATATTTTGTTCACATATTTCATGTCTTGTTACCTTCATCAGGTGAAGAATAGTTATTGCCACATATTATTTAAAAGAATGAACTTTTTTCTTTTTTTTTATTTGTTTAAATAATATGTGGAAATAAGAATTTTCTCTCTTTAATATATACATACATACATATATATATATATATATATATATATATATATATATATATAATTTAATTTAAAGAAAACTGGATAACTTTAAGGTCCCATAAGGTTATAATTTATTTCCCCAGGAATCTTCTTGTTCCCTGGATCATCACACCTCACTTCCAAGGATGAAAAAATTGAATTAAAACTTACACTTTTGGAGGGTAGTATTCAGCTGATGTAATTGGGATTATCCATACAGATTACCAAGATTTTGATTACTCAACACAGACACAGACACACACACACGCACACACACACATATATATATATATATATATATATATATATATATATATATATATATCAAGGATATAGTTAGATAGATAGAGACTGTATCATTAAAGAAATCAACACAGCATTATGACTGTCAGTTTTATGCCTAAGGTATGTCATATTTTTTTACATTTATAGGCTCCTGAGAGCACATGTGGACTTAAGGAATGGTGAAAACAAGTTTTTTCTAGATTTTCGTTTAGGCCTCTTTTAGAATATTTATAGTTTTGACAATGAATTTGTTTATTTTAATTATTTATTTATTTTACTATATTTTATTTTTATTTGTTTTATTTAATATAATTATCACATTTATTTATTATTTCATTTCGTTTTGTTTTATTTATTTCATTATGTACTAAAGCTTTGTGTTTCATATAAAGTTCATTAAATTTAGTTTATGTTTTATTAATTGTATAATCTATAGATATTTAATGTGGTTTTAAATTGCATAGTAGGGATTTGTTTTTATGGTTATATTTGGAAATGAGCTCTGATCTTTAGTTTATATTGTTTAGAAAGATGATTATTGTTTTTTTCTTATTCAGACAAAGGTTATATTGTTTTGAGATGTTGATGTAAAAAGGTTCTATTTTATCTTTTGTTGTGTTTTGGTTTATGTTTTTATGGTTCTATATAGGTTTTGAAAGTATTGTACTATTTTCAAATTTTTTATGTTAAATGGTGTTTTCAAAGTGCTTCTCTTTATATATACTGACACTATTATTCTACTATTTAAAAACAGAGTCAGTCAGTTATGTGCCATGCATAATACACACTTAGGCAATCATGACTGACAAGGCAGATTTTTTTTCTCACAGTAGGTTGCCATTTCTTTCTGTGGTTGACCAGTTTCCATCCAAGGCTATAGAACCCAGTCTGTCCTGCTATTTACCCATACATGGGGGGAGAAGAAGAGGATTCATATCTTTCCCAAGGTTATTAGTACATAAGTGAATGTAATTGATTTGATTGGAATTTAAACTCAGCTTTCTGATTCCTCAATCTGAGCCACTATCTATTACTCCATCATGCCTCCCCACAAAAAAAAAAAAACAAAAAAAAAAAAAAAACAGAGTAGTCATTGCTAATTAAGTAGATATTATTTTGTTCATCAGAGTTATTAACTTGACCATAGGAAATACTCCAAGATCAAAGAACCTAATGAACTATGTTTTTATTTTGAAGTAAAATTTTAGTTTTAATTTTAATTTAAATATTTATTAAATAATAATTGTTTCCCTTAAAAAAATATACTGTTATTGATTAGACTAAGATAAGATTTTGTATTCTAACCTTTTCAGCTGCAAAACTATCATCTTTGATCCAAGACAGATGTGCTGATCTATACATAAAAATACTGTCATTTTTAATATTCACTACACTAGTATTCATAAATATAATAGTAATCATATATATATATATATATATATATATATATATATATATATATATATATATATATATATATATATATATATATATATATATTTATATATATATATTTGAATATATATATTTGAATATATATATTTGAAAACATAGGAAAGTATTCTTCTCTAAGGATCCTTTTCAACCAACACTTTATCAGAAGAAAACATTGGTAAATATTAAATTGATAGAATAACAATTCTGCAAAAAAAGAAAAATATAAGGAGAAAAAGGTGCTACCCAGTCTTCACTCTCCAAACTTAATAGAGTTCAAATGCATCTTGCTCCTCTGTCACTATTTCCATGCCAAATCTTCTGATGTGCTACAGTTCTTAGTTCAAACAGTTAGATTTTTGCAGCTAAGACCTGCTATGCCATGTTTACGGGGTGACAAATCATCCCCATTCAAGAGAATCAGGGTGATTCATCCCAGTATGAAAGAAATTCCATTCGGACAGCTTCTTTCCAAGAACCATTATTTTGTGGTACAGACTCCTAAGAAGCTCCTTTCTTGATTGCTATAATTTTAACCTCTTCAACCATTATCTTTTCTATATATCCTAAAAATCTATAATGTTTCCTTCCCTTCTCTTATGTTCATGCAACAAACTCATTAATAACCCTCTACTTTGAGTGGCTCCTACTGGTGGGTGTGCAACAAAAAATAAATATAATGATGATGCTTGAACATGATGAACAGAGAAATAAGAATTATGATGATCATATATTGAAATATGTTACTGTTACTGTTAATAATGTTAATGAAGTATAGTTGCAGCTGCTGCTGCTGATGATGATAATGGTGATAGAAAAGGTAGGAGGAGTTGTTAAGTATATAATAATAAAAAGAAAGAAGATAAAGAAGAGTAAAAAGAAGAAGGTGTAAAATTAGGAGAGAGAAGGAGATGATTAATTATGACATGAAGAATTAGAAAGAAATAAGCAGATAAGAAAAAGGAAGGTTGGAGAAAAATGATGTTAAGTTTGATAATAATTAAAAAAAAAAAAAGAAAGATATAATAATGGCTACTCTCACAAAACTGGGGTGGTGGTGGTGGTTTGTATTGTGTGCAGTATTAAATACAAAAATAATACATCAATAGCAACAAATAGCCATAAAACGATGATGATGATGGTGGTGGTGGTGGTGGTGGTGGTGGTGGTGGTGGTGGCGGCGGTGGTGGTGGCGGCGGTGGAGGTTTCTGCTGTTGGCTGTACTGACAAACCACAGTGGAAATCTGAACGTGGAAATGAGGATAAGTATCTTGACCTTGTCAGGGAGCCTAGAAAATTGAGGGACATGAAGGTTACAGTTGTGCCAATCATTATTGGAGTACTGGAAATTGTCCCTAAGAGTCCATGAGAAGGGGTGGAGTGACTTAAAATCAGGGAAAATGTTAGAACATCCAGAAGACAATACTGCTGAAAACATATAGAATACTAAGGAGAGTTCTGAAGGAATGGAGAGACTTGACATTTAATCTCCAATGTAAATTACCAGTTACTACCAGTCTAAATAAAAACACTATGAATAATAATAATAATAATAATAATAATAATAATAATAATAGACATAAAGAAATAAAAAAATTGTACTCCCAAGTATGGCCCACATCTTATGAAGGGCTTTATCTATGTAAAATGTGTGATCTTAGAGTTTTTATTGTTTTTTTTTCTCCAAAAATGCTCAGTGGAAAATGTCATGATGCCATTTCTAACCTTAGGTCTCTGGTTGGGGTGCGGAAACAAATGTGTATACACCAGAAATCAAGACAAATCAATAATAATAATAATAATAATAATAATAATAATAATAATAATAATAATGTACAAAGACTTACAATTTTTAGTTGATTTTTTTTATATTTTTATACTTGTATACAATTTTTAAACTTGAAGAAAACAGACATACTGTCAAAATACTGCTGAACTTTGTCAAACATTGTTTTTTCTTTCCTTTTTCTTAAATTGTGCTCTTCTCTAAGTGTTGAGAAATATTGGAAGAGTTACATCAATCATTTTGTTTGTTTAATAATAATAATAATAATAATAGTGAGGATGATGATGATGATGATGATGATGATGATGATGATGATGATTGTTATTATTATTATTATTATTATTATTATGGAGGTGGTTTTAGTAATGGAGGTAATGATCTTATTCATGATAAA
>OZ010616.1:46781249-46986249 GCA_963932145.1 Acanthosepion lycidas
ATAAATAAATAAAATAAAACAATATATATATATAAAAATGACATATATATATATATATATATATATATATATATATATATATATATATATATATATATATATAAAATAATGTATTTATTCAAACTCCAAGTTTCATTGCTAGAGAACTAAAACCTTAATCTGTAAACTCTAGTCATGTTCTTAAATAACCTTGTCAGATTGAGACTTTCATATGGATGTCATACATAGCGCCAAACCTGTTTGGAAATATCTAAACTGTCAGCTGTATACAACCACTTTCTAAGATCAATGGTTTAAAAAAGCTTTTGAACAAGTTAAGCATATGGGTGTTGGTGAAGACCACACTTCTTTGAATCTTGTGGATTGGCGCTACAGAATCACAAACAAAGAATTGTACCAAATAATAGAAACCACATCACTTAAGAAATTTCAACAGCAGAACCAGCTAAAATGGATATTGCATGTAATGTGAAGAGAAAATAATGACATAATCAAGATGTTGATGTTCCACACTACTTCAAACAAAAGGCTAGGAAGGAAACTGGCATTAATACTGGAAAGAGCATTAAAAGCTACTGAACTAAAGATTTTATAAATTATGACTGACAAGGTGTGTCAGAAAACTTGCAGAAACGACTCTGGTCTCACCCATCACAGGAAAATCCATGAGCAATCTTAACAGACTTTACAATACAGGCCAGAACCTGTTCAAAATAACTCAGTTTGTTACATCTGTAATAAGCATTGCAAGTGACTTACTGGCTTCAAGAACCATTGTCATTCTCATGAGAATCAAAACATTGATCAAACTTGTCAGTGAGCATCATACTCATTCAACAAGTTGACAGCTTATCATGAATGTATGTATATGGGTATGTGGCCAAGTAGTTAGAACTTTTACTTTCTTGCCATGAGAGCCAGGTTTGAATCTTGTTATGGTTGATTAGTCAGTAAAGTGATTCTTGATGGGGTGGTGAGTCCAAAGTGGTGAGCCTAGCATGTGGTACCTCTGGAAAATATCTGAAAACTATTCATGGGTTAATTCAAGCCTTTTGAATGAAATTGGATAGACAGAACCATGTAGAGGTTGTTGATGTTTGTGTTAGTATGAAGTCACAAGTTAGTGATCCTGGTAGTTTAAGCATGCTAGCTTTGTTCAAATTGTTGATCATGTCAGGTAATACGTTCTTCCAGAAACTGTAACTAACTTCCACTCAGCATAGTTGCAGCATAGACCCACAATTTTATTTGAGCAGACTTCCTCAACTGGGATTTGTCTAGCAGCCCTGGCAGTCAACACAACTGCACTTGAAAACAAGTAGTCAGCTATTATGCATGTATTTAAATTAATCAATCTATAACCTGTTGATGAAAAAACATTTATTTTACACAATATATTATTTTTCAACATATTTTCCTCCCTAGTTAAAGTAATTACTTCAAAACTTATTCATTAATCACAGATTGTATACTATGCAATCACAATTTCAGATCAAAATTTGGCTCCAGGCCATATCATTTTGAAACATTGGTTACGATCACCAAAGTTAAGTAACGCTGAGCCTGGTCAGTATCTAAATGGGTGACTGTTTGCTAATACCAGATGCTGTAAGCTTGGATGTGTGGGTGGTATAATAGATAATGACTTGGAATTCTTAATCAGACAGCTGAGTTCCAATTCCATTTGGATTCATTATATTCACTTATGTGCAAATTGGTAAAGGTATGAATCCACCTCTTCTTCCTCCAGCTATGGGTTAATTATTAAGACTTGTATCACTAAATCTTCTCAAAAAAATAAAATAATATATAGATTTCTGCATTAAATAATTCATAGAAGTTTATATGGCACTAAACAAAAACAACCAAATCAAACAAGATTAAAATTTGACTACTAATTATGTCAGTCTACAGGTTGATACACCCTTATAGATTATATATACACTGATGCACCCTGTTGATACACCCTTATAGATTATATATACATTACTATATCAATAAATTAATGATGAAAAAAATCATTATTTTACATGCACTTAACCCACTATTTCTAAATTAATAACATGGATCAAATATTATACACTAAAAATTTTAACTCAAAATTTAGCTAGTTAATGGACATTATCAAAAGCAAAGCTTTGGGAACAACACAATCTATATATGTTTAGATATAGGTGTATTTTAGTTTGATTCAATTTTCATTTAAAAATATTGTTCACTTCAGGTCATTTTACTGTATTTGAATTACAGGGTGCGATAGGTAAATTGTCACCATTTTATATTTTTAATTTTGCATATGCACGTGTTTGTTTTTGATTTTGTTGACTGCACAGTATAGTAGGGTTACTAGGGCACCATATGTGAGAAAAAGAGCATCATGACACAATTCACTCTGCCAGAAATTTAGAAACTGCTTGGCATTCACACTGGAATCTCCAATATGAACATTTCAGAGTGTTTGGGTGTCAATCTGAGGACAGTGCAGAGGATTTAGAACAAGCTGGAATATATATCGGTCAACATCATAGTGTTTGGTATGATCACTAGTGGTAGCAATGTTATGCCTTCATTCACCTTCCATCAGAATCAATATGGAGGCCTACATCAAGGTAGTGCTGACCTGGCTCAAGAGGGTGGCTGCTTGGAGACTGGAAACAGGGCTTTGCAGTATGCCACACAAGCAGGGCCTAGTCATAGCTGTCAGACAATTTCTGTAACCACATCACCCCTTATATCTAGCCACATAACTCCTCAAACAGCAACCCCCTTGATTATTGTATGTGCAGCACAGTTGAGCAAGAAACCAACAAAACCCCTAGTAATACTAAAGATGAACTGAAGGTGCAACATTCACCAATTTAAACTGTCCAGAAAAATTTTGCAGGAAATTCCAAAGTTGTCTGGAGGGCGTGGTTGAAGCCAATGGTGATTTTATTGAATGAATTTACTCCTTAATATTTCAAGATATTTTTGAGTAATTTTGGTAAATATATGTTAAAATGAGATATCTGTGTTATTTTCATTTTTGTGTAATTTAGACGACAATTTATCTATCACACCCTGTATATTCTTATATGACTAGTATTTTGTACCAGCTTTTTTATCAATATCTAGTACTGATATTAATCACCAGTATCCAGTACTAACTTTGATAACCAACAGCTAGTATCAATTTTGACTATCAATATCTTCGAGTATCTTGGAAGTGAAGAGAAGGTTTTCTTATTTTCCAAACACAGCACAGTGTGCTCATATTCATAGTTGATATTATTGAGGGCCAGTTTTTTTTTTAAATGTTCATATTCAGTAAAAAAAATAAAAATAACATTCTTGATAATGGCTAATAGAATAACTGAAAGCGCTTGGATATATAGAACATTTGGACAAGTTTTGAACACTTTATGTACAGAAAAGAAAACACTTGTACAAATGCAAGAAAAATTGAATAAAAAGTTTAATTGCAGTACATTATCAGTTGTCTTTAATGAAACTTGTATATTATGGACAACAAATGAGGGCTCAGTAAAATAAAGATGTGCTCAACTTTTGTGAGCATGTATGTGTCTCCCAAGTCCTTCAGGTGTTTTGCAATCTTTTAGACAGATGGAACATATGGTTGGGCCCTTTTGCTATAGTAGTTGAGGATCAATTGCCACATTTTTCCATGAGTGAACAGCAAGACCTGCTTTACTGCATGTGACTAAGCCACAGTGACAGGTAAGGCTGTCATTGAGATGAGTAGCATGCTGCCAACTTGCTTTAATATTTGGACACATTTGATCCTGATGTTTAAGTCAGTCTTGCTGAAACCTTTGTATAGATAAGAAGCAGGACAGGCATCCAGCTCCTTCATTCTGACACTTGGTTTTCCCAGGAAGAAAAGGTGGATGCTGCATAACTTCAGATTGTCTTTGAGTTTGTCTTTGTAATGCAAGATTGGCCTGCCAAATGCCCTGCTTGTTAGAGGGTGGCTAAAGAGGAGGTGTTTTGGCAATCTCCTATGGCTTGTACGAGAAAGATGTCCTGCCCACCTGAATTGGATTTTCATTAGGATGGCTTCTAATGTGATCACCCAGTTTCTGTTGCAGATCATATGTAGGCAACACATGTAGAAGTTGATTGATGTGTCATCAATACAGAGTCCAAGATTCCGCACCATAGAGTAGTGATTTTAGTACTACTGACACATCAATTTTCACCTTCAACAAAACATCATAGATATTCCAAAGCCTGTGATAAAGATTACCAAAGACAGAACTAGCCTTTCAATTCCTGAACTCAATTTCTTTTTCCATTTTAAAATCTTTGGATACAATGGAGCCAAGTGAAAGAGAAAACAGTTTTCAAGACTTTCTCCTCAACATAAACATGTATATAATTTGGATTTTAACAGCATCTAGAAAGTAATAATGATACAGACACTGATATTTTGCAAACAATTTTTGCCTGAAAAATTCTATAAAAATACTTTTAAAAAATGACATCATATCTGATCAAATCATAAATCCCTCAGCCTTTTTGCTCTGAGTCAGATTAATTTTTGCTTCCTGTCATAATGTTTAGTCAGCTGCATGGCCATGCACAATAATTTTGATAAAATAAAGAAAAGATAAATTATTTATTTTCTTATCTCATTTCCCATTCTTTATTGTCATCTTCATTAATTTTAATTTATAATTTCTATTAATCTTTACAAAATAAGGAAATGAATATTATTTATATTCATATATTATAGTCATAAAAGTCAACCTTAGAAGAAGATTAAGTCTCATAAACCATTTGGGTCATAATGACACCATATGTACTGCAGTTGTAACAGCAATGGTATGTTTAGGATAATACAGCCTTGACAGTGCCCATCACTCTTCAAGCAGGTTTTTGATTTCAGAGATTTCTTTCTCCAAGACTGGATCTCACCTCAAGATAAGACAGCCCAGTTTGTCTTGATATTTAATTCATAGGTAGGTAAAGTGGAATTCATACTTTTCCAAGTGTATCAGTGTAAAGAAAACAAAACAGGATCAGCTGGAATTTGAACTTGGCTCAGTGATTTCACTTTCTGTGTCAATAGCAGTTTTTTTTCATGTATCTGCAATATACTTGTGGAAAATACTGAAATCAACCAAAAATGGTTGGATCTACATATCATTTGGACAGATTTTATTCACACTATCTCCCAAAAAGAAATCACAATGTCTAACAGTTGTCTTCAATTAAACTTGTATAAAAGAAGTATTGCTGCCAAAATGCACAATATATATATATATATATATATATATATATATATATATATATATATATATATGGTGGACTCTCCTGTCATATTTGACGTATGAGTGTCAAGCTGCTCAGTTCCTAGGAACTGATAACCCAGACACCAGTAAATATAATTTGATTATGGTGGTGAAGGCTCTGTGCAGAACCAACCACATTTTTGTACAAGCCACTAGGTCCCCAAATGACACTCTTCAGGTTTTGTTCAGATTTGTTCTTCTCCTAGACCAGTTGCCATCCAAGGCTATAGAACCTAGTCTGTCCTGCTATTTACCCATAGCTGGAGGGAGAAGAAGAGAATTAATACCTTTCCCAAGAGCATTAGCATGTCAGGACCTCAGAATTTGAACTATATATATATATATGAAGGAATATAGTCTTAAGGTGTGCTATATTTATGGGATAAAGTACTCAATATCAGAGATAGAGCATGTGCAAATATAAAAATGAACATAGAAGTCAACACTTAGAGGTCACAGGCTGTTTCATGCTAGACGCAATCAGCAGGCCATGTTGTGGCCTAACGATTTATATATATATATATATATATATATATATATATATATATATATATATATATATATATAATAATGCTAAATTGTAATTGATAGGGATTATTCCAAAGAGGAATTTTAGTCCATATGAGAGTTCAATGTATGATACAGAGCAAATAATAATAATAATTAGAAAAAGTTAGCCTGATATATATTTATGAGCATTCTTAAATTTAAACATTTTGAAAAACTATGATATTTTCATTTTTGTTTATAAATACATGTAGCAAAATAAAATCCTTACATTTGCCTTGATAAAGTTCATAACAGGATAAAACATGTTGGCTAAGATAAGTTTTCCAATGTTAAAGTTGACAGAGCTTAAATATAATATAGTAATATTATCAATTCAATAATACCACAATCCACTACTCAGAATTTTATATAACAACAATCCTCAGATGAAATAATGCAGAACTAAGTTATCATTTAACTTATGTACTCCAGGGGTGACAGGTATCTCCTACCACAGATAAGTATTTTTAATTAAATATTTGTTCTTATGCTAGCATAAACTAAAATTTTAATGTAAAGTTTTGATCTGGAATGAATGAAGACTGTATAATTAAATATGGTGGCATTAACAAAATGTTTTTATATTCTTATTTGGTCACCAAATATTGATCTCTTACAACAGGGGTCATCAACCTACAGTACACGTACTACATGTGGCATGCCAAGCAATTCCCAATAGCATGCAGTCACAAATGACATTGCAGAGTCCGAACCAATAACTACTACAGCACAGAGAAGATATTTAGCTGTTTCAATTTTAATATATACTAAAGTATATATACTATAATATATTGTAGAACAGGTATATTGACCTTGACTTGTATAAAAATATGTATGCTGTTGGCACACTGAATGATTTTAAAATCCTAAGTCAGCATATAGTCAGAAAAAGGTTGATGACCCCTGTCTTACAAGTTAGTTTTTTCTGTCTCTTCAACCTTTATATATGTAAATAATATTATGATGATGATAAAAATAAATATAGAATATTAACAAAATCAAAGAGACTTGATTGTTAATTAAATATTGATGAGCTAAAAGGATGTTTCTCAAAGTTGATTTCATCCTTTCTATATGTAAATAATGTTATGAGGATGATAGCAATAAATCTGGAAATTTTAACAAAATAAAAGTAACTTGATTGTTAATGAAATATTGGTTAGTGCCAGGTGTTTTGACAGTTTATTTTATCCATTCTAGATGTAGAAAATATCATGAGAATGATGGAAGTGAGCCTGTAAATTTTAACAAAATCAAGGAAACTTAGTTGTTTATTAATCAAATATTGATTACCTACATTATATATTATATATACATTATATATTACCTGTATTATTTCCTTGGATTTCTGTTGTATACACATTTCCTTCTGGGTCCTAACCAGAGACCCAAGGTCAGAAATGGCTTCATGACATCTTTCACTGGTCATTCTTTGTAAAAAAAAACCCCAAAAAACTTAAGGTCACACACATTTTACATAGATAAAGCTCTTCATAATGTGTGAGCTGTACTTGTGAGTACTATTTTTGGTATTTCATTAAGACATAAGCAACCAGGAATCCCTTCAATGAGTCTATCAGAACCTTCTCCAATCAATCTGAGGGCTCCAACTACAAGTGGAATTATTGGTGTCCTCATGTACCACATTCTTGAGATTTTCATTTCAAGATCCTTGTGTTTTGATAGTTTTTTGAAGATCTTCAAAGATTCATTACAATCTGCAGGAACTGTAATGTCAATGAGAAATCACATTCTATTTTTGTGGTGTCTGATCACAATGTCTGAACGATTAGCTTTAATTATTCTGTCTGTGTGTATTCTAAATTCCCATAAAATGGTTACAGGTCCTATCTCTGTAACTGAGTCTGGGTGATGTTCATACCAGTTTCTTGTAGTTTCCCACAAAAGTTGCATAATTTCCAGTGCAGCCCACTCTATAATGCTGAAGTATTATTATTATTATTATTATTATTATTATTATTATTATTATTATTATTTTGCACTATTTTTATTTTCAACTGGAGATCTTGCATTATGGGTGGTCTCTATCAAATTGTATGACCTCAGACAGAGCTCATCTTTTACAGAATATTTTCAATGCCAAGCAATGAAAACTTTGGAAGTGAAAGAATATAATGCTTTATTATAATTTTCTCAAATTAGGACATTAAATTTGATAGTATAGATCCCAGTACCTCAAAGATAACTGGGACAGTGGTGGACAGAATATCCCACTTCCGCCATTATTAATATTATTTATTTCTCAATTTAGACCCAAGTAATTCAAAGATAACTGAGGTGACAGTTATGGCCCAAATGTGCCACTTCCACCATTATTAATATTATTTATTTCTCAATTTTACTAATACTTCAAAGATAACTGGGACAGGTGTAGCAAAGTTAAATGAAGGATTTTCTTAGAAATTTATTAAAAATATTGAACTGTAAGAGTTTTTCTAAGTATGTAAGTCATATCATTTAACACAATGTTTTGTATTTTAGATAAAGATAGATTTTTTGAGATTTTCTCAGTATATCTCCTTTGCTTTAATCAATTCACCCCAAGCAAGGTAACAATGTCACTAAGATACAAGTGGCTACTGAGACTGAAAGAGAATGAAAAGACTTTAGAAGGAACTGGAAACCCAATCCTAAACAGGAAAAAAGGGATAAATCTCTACTACTGTTCAAAAGACTGGGATGGAGTTTTAACTGGAATATCTCTTGGTATTCTTCTTAATGATTCTGAGAACTCTGACCACTGCTGTGATAATGGTTGTATTTAAATGGCACTATCTTGTAATTTCTATTTCCAAATTCTTATATTTGGAGAGTTTATGTAATTCTTTTACAGAAATGCTTTATCAGATGGTATATTCATGTGTATTAGATTTCATTTATATTCCTTGAAATCTTTTATGACAATATATGATATATTTGCCTGTATAATGCCATTAAAGTGTATGGTAAGGTCCTAAAGCAAAGTAATTATTATTATTATTATTATTATTATTATTATTATTATTATTATCTTAGTGAAAATATAATGATAAATTAAGGAGACATTTAATATTGAATAACAAATAGAAAAAATCAGTAAAACCAGGCAAAATTACTCCTTTCTATTAATCATTTATTTTTCTCTTTTGAAGAAGGGTTGAAAATTTTCTTTTGATTTCCCTCCCTTTTTCTATTGATCAATGAGACTATCATCTCAGTTTGCAAAATTGAAGGTTTTGTGGCTAAAAAAAGAAAGAAAACCATATCAGAAGATGGAAGAAAAATAAAATAATGGAAAAGAGAATGAATACTTTAACCTTTTCCCCAACAACAATAAAAAATAGAAAAATTCTTTAAAATATGACAAACAAAATATTCCCCATTCACAATTATATGGAACAGAAATAGAAAAACACCAAAATGATATCACTGTCAGTGACTGAAATTTCTTTCTTTTCTTTTCATTTAATTGTATAATAGTCTGGCCTTTACGTAATTTAAATTTAAAAAATATATATGGTTATCGTAATGTTGGCATAGATATATATTATACTGGGATTACAGTTTTTTTAATTTTAAAAATTATATTTGGCATTTAAACTAAACAAGATTTGTATATATATGTGTAAGAAAAAGAAAAAAATTAAGGAATTTTTAGGGTTGTGAATATTAAATTTTTTATTATTAAAGAGAGATTACTTGTTCCTTTATATATATATATATATATATATATATATATATATATATATATATATATATATAACAAAAACACACCATAATATACCAAAAAAAAAAATTTATATTAAAAATTACTCTGAATCAACGTATTTAAGCAGATATTTATTTTTATGCCTAAATGAAACCATCAATAAATTTCTCTTTTTTTAATAAACCAGAGTTATTTAAGGGTTTTAAGATAATCGGTTTTTCAACAAGACATAAGTTACATTTATTTCCTTTCCTGTTATAAGATTTGGCTCTTGTTATAATATTCCAGTTGATTGATAGTTAGATGCCATCATTCTTTAATTGCCAGAAATAATTCATTTTATGATGCGTGTATATATGTGTTTGTGTAAATATATATTCAACATCAGAGAGGTCAACATGAAGTAGTCAGAGTCTGTTTCATGCTCAAATGCAATCTACAACTTATATGTATATATTTATTTACACATGCATGCACACATGAATTGATCTGGATGTTCCTCCATATCTCATATATAATGGACTCTCCCCATCGGTTTCAACGTATGAGGATCTGCCAGCTTATTGATTCAGTTATGAAAGTTTATGTGCTAATCTTAAGTGGCATTTAAGACCTGCTAGTGATTTACAAAGGAGGCCACATATGGAGCAAGTGTGAGGATTGTGAGATGAGATCACTGTTAGATTGGTTGACCTTTTAGATCTTGCTCTCGCTTCTTGAAGATGATTCAGACAAGCAGATTGAAAATTGCTGAGTCCACTAAAACATGTTGATTTCCATTCTACCCGATCCAGAGCTAAGCGCTCAAGGTTGTCATGTGGTATATTAACTGCTGACAAGTTGCTTTTCAGCTTGTCTTTGTATCTTAGTCATGGGCATCCTACATTCCTGTAGCCCTGATCTAACTGGCTGTACATTAGGATCTTGGGTATCCTGTCATCAGATTTTCTCAAGACATGACAAGTCCAGCGTAACTGAGACTCTATGATAAAAGTCTCGATTCCTCCAATATTACACCTATTAAACAGGTCTACATTAGATGTCCTATCTTGAAGCTTAACTCCACAGATTGCATGCAGACAGCTTTTATGGAAAACATCTAGCTGGCGTATCTCATATATATATATATATATATATATATATATATATATGAATAAAGACAAAAAGAAAAGCCTTTTCCTTTTGTCTTATTCATATTGTCCTTTTACAGATATATTCTATTTGAAAAATTGTACACACATATATGTAAATAACTTTAATTCACTACAAAATCTGCTGAAGTTCTGAAGAACTTACAGTCTAATCTGCATCCCAAAATCTGATCAAAGATCCGATTTATTTTTGAAGGGATTTTTAGTTGGGTTGAGAACTTTTCAGCACATTTTGTACATAACTTCTCTTTAGACATTTCAGTGGGGTAAGGATTATAAGTTGTTGCCTTGGGCAAAACACATCATCTCTGAAGACTGTCCAGAAATGCAAAAAAAATAACTAAATAAAATAAAAATGCATGCTCCTTAGCCCTGTTCTTGTTGATGTTGTTGCAAAGTGTGAGTCATGAATCTTGAAGATAAGATTTATCATCAGGTTGGAAAGAAAAGTTGTAAGAAAAGATAATTGATTTTTCTTAAATGCCTAAGAGATTATTATAGATTGTATAAAACATTAAACAGTACTTTAAATATGTAAGCAAATGATTGATAAATGATCAAATTATGTGCAATTTAACATTTTCAGCAAAATATATTAGTTTTCTTCAAGTTTAGTCATTTAGTGATATTTATATATCTGGAATAATCAATGAGAATAAACTTTTATATCATCTAAATTATTGTTATTATTATTACTACTACTACTACTACTGCTCAATTACGTATCATGTATGATACACACTTAGGCAATCATGTATCTTTCGATACATGACTGATGAGGCAGATTTTTCCTGCAGTAGATTGCCATTTCTTTCTGCAGTAGACCAGTTGACATCCAAGGATATAGAACCTGGTCTATTCTGCTATTTGCCCATAGTTGCGGGGAGAAGACTACTACTACTACTTGTTGAGTATTCATACCCATAATAACTAGTGTCTTACTTTGGAGATTAACTGACAGTAAGTAAATTGTAATTATCTCTAATTTTTAATAACTGTTTTTCAAATATAAGCTTATTTCTATTTTAAAATCCATTAAACTTTTGACAATGTCACTTTTTAATTTTAGTCATTTATTTTATATTTCTTGTAAGAAATCAGAACATCTGAAGTTCTAGATCATCATAATTATTGTAAAAGTAAATATGGAAGAATAGGGTGATATATTTTTTAGAATTTTAATTTAATAATATATGATCAAATACAATTATTTTGTGCATCTTTATTTTTGGGTAATTGATATCTACTAGTTTGTCTTAATATAGCCCCTAAATACGCCATAAAATTGTTATTAAAATATTAATTAGCAATACAATTTATTAGTATAAGGTATACATGTTGTTTAAAACCTTAATTATTTCAAAATGTAACATGAGGAACATATGCATAGACACAATTTCTAAAGAATTTATTTATTTTTAATCTAACCTTTTCATTGCTTCAAACATTATTATTTGAAATAGATACCCCATTTTTATCTATTAAACAGTGTGTATTATGTCTATTGGCATTTTGAGAAATCTTAATAAAGAAAATGTGTTCTCAAGTAGGGATTGACCCTGCATTTCCCTACTAAGGTAAACCACCATTTAATCTGTCGTGCTTTACTGCTCAGCCATAAAGAACATCTCAGTAAGCAAGACTTTATTCTCCCTTTTTAAAGAAAGCACATGCTCTTCACTCAGATTATTTTTTATCAAAAGCTCATATCAGCTCAGTTTCATTTTCAAAATGTAAACAAAGCAATTTCTAAAGAATTAATGGATTTATTTTTAATTGTGCATTTTTATTACTTCAAACATAATACTCATACTAGAAATAGACACCTAATTTTCTATTTTAAAAAGTGTGTATTACATCTATAGTTTTTCTGGCCTATGCATTCTAGAAATCTTATTAAAGAAAATATGCTCTTTACTAATTTTTCTCTAATAGAATGCACAAGTAGACAGTCATAATACATCTTGTTTAAAATAAAAATGAGGCATCTATTACAAATATGAGTATACACCATAATAAGTTAAATCAAATACAGATCAAATATGGATTGAAATCCAAAAGGATAATAAGAGAAAGAACAAATAGGAAATGTTTATCAATCTAACATGTTTCACTTTTATTAAAACTTCATCAGAGATTGAGAGAAAGCAGACAAAAGGATAGAACTTTGGTATTTTCAATTTTCTTTGGATCATTTCTTACTGGTCAATCATGTACTTATATATATACTAGCAGCACGGCATTGCGTTGCCCGTGCTTGATTAAAAAATCATAGGACTCATACAGCAATCGCTATCACTTGACTTAAAATATTTTTGCCCTTCCTTGCCTTTAAAGGAGTGCTCTTTGCTGCGCTGATGTTGCTACATGCCTTACTTCTTGCCTATCTCACACTGCAAATTTTTTCTAAGCTCTATACTAAACATTAAATCTGTTACGAAAAAAAGAACTAAACAAAATGAACACAAAACGATCAGCTTTAAAAAAGAACTCGTAACTGGTCAAAACTGAATAAACAAAGAATGTTAACAAAAAATACTTTTTCACATCCAACCCAGTTCTGCAGAATCAGAATCAACGTTGAGTTTAATCAAGCGAATGAGCCAATTGGAGTAAAGCGCCATGCAGATTTAAATTTTTCCCACTTGTGATGAATGCAGCTATCGATTTTTTTTGCATGCTAGCATGCTAGTTAACATTCGTGTCAGTCAGCTGTTGGCTCTCACACTGGCCAATAGAATCTTCCTGCCTATTCATGGCAGCCAGCTATAGGCTCTCACTCTGGCCAGTACAAAATGGCGCAAACTACATGAAAACTGCCGTAGAAGCATGAAAAAATCGATTATTTCCACTATCGATGGGAGTTGGGAAATGCAAAGTCAGTCTTGGCCTTCATGCTAAATTGGAGCATGTGCATGTAAATTTTGGTGCAAATCCGTCGAAAATTGCAGCCGTGTATTCGTTACACACACACACACACTCACATCCTGCCTTATATATATATATATATATATATATATATAATAAGAAAAAAACAAATAGGAAACATTTATCAATCTAACATGTTTCACTTTTATTAAATTTTTGTCAGAGATTGAGAGAAAACAGTTCTGTCTATTTGTTTGTTTTCTTTCAATCTCTGATGAAGCTTTAATAAAAGTGAAACATGTTAGATTGATAAATGTTTCCTATTTGTTCTTTATCTTATCATATACATGTGTGTGTAAGTGTGTGTGTGTGTGTATTTATGTATGCATATCATCCAGATAATCAGTGCTGTTAGAAGACAAACCTATACTCAATGTAAAATGGTTTGCAAGTGACTTGCCAGTCTTATGATCCATTTAAGGCATCAACAATGACATTGAAATCATAACTAAAATGTTCATTTGGGAGTTATAAGCCTTAGAACTGGTATTACTCTGTTATGACTCAATTTCTATGCATGTATGTATGTATGAATGCATGGCCGAGTGGTTTGAGTGTCCACTTTCTGAACATAATACTCGGTTCAAATTTCACCCTGTACAATTTGCCAGGGAAGTAACTTCTTGATGTTACTGTTCTGGGGCAGTTATCCTAGCATGTGGCACATTTAGAAAGTGCCTGAAAAATCATACTATGAGCTGACCCAAGCCTTGTGAGAGAAACTGGGTAGACAAAACTGTTTGGAAGTTGTTGACAGTTGTGCTATCACAAAGTTACAAGTCAAAAGCCAGAAAGTGTAATTAAGGTCTGGTCAGTATAGTTACATTATCAACAACAGTGGGTTCTCTAATCCCTGTTGCAAATGCCTGAGTAGGCGCTTGCAACAAGGATTGTCTAACCAACTTAGCAGACAGTTGTACTCAAAAATAAAAGTAGTAAGCCATTATGTATGCATGAATTGAAGATATAGATTGTTGTGGTAAGAGCCAGTTACCCTCCTTACTATCATGAATGGACTGATCCATTCATCATAAGTAGTCCTTGGTAATTGTCTAGGAAAGCAAGAATATAATATTATTGCAGTGACTTGTCTAGCTGAGTACTGAATCACTACTATCAAAACTGACTTGGTTGAGTTAAGTATTGTGTCTTGCTAGACCCTATCACACAACATGGATTTAATCCAACAAAATACACTACAATATAGTGTATACACTCACATATCATGCAACTTTTGAAGACCTAATTTTGAAGCTAATTTTAAGGGGTTTGCATCATACATGAGATATAAAATTAGTGTATGTACTGCTGGCCTTTCTACGATGTTGACCAAACTATATATCCTTTAACTGTTGAAAATTAGCTTCAAAATTAGATCTTCAAATGTTGCATGATACATGAGTATATATGGTATATAATATTATACTTTTAAATGTATGAGTTTGTATTGACTGTATACTCAAATGGAAACTGAGTTTGCTTAGAGATGATTCCAAGACTGAATGAATTAAGATAAATATCTTATACCCTTCTCCTTTACTGATTTATGAGTCACAGAAAGCACTGATTAATCTTAGATGTTTTCTTTTATTACTCAGAACCCAGAACATTGTTTATTTGTTTAAATCATCATGCAGATTTTGATGCATCTCCAAATATGAATTAAAGATGGGGTAGAGAATTGGGATTCAATAAATCTTAAATGTCTTATGAATTCTTCCATGATAAGAAAAATGCCAATGGCTTCTTTATTGCTGCCAAATGAAAGTTGTCACTTCTACAAAACTAATAGAGAATACAAAATCACAAGTATTTATAAGTAATTCTGTGTGGTCACTCGCCTCATACCAACATGTATTCACACAGGTAAAACATACACAAAATAATACTTTAAAGCAAGTTAAATTGTAAATTAAAGTCATAAATTTTATTTATTTTGTGTGCTAGTTTGTGTGTATTTTAGTTACATATGTTTTAAGGTTGCATGTAATAAAAGGAAAAAAGTCACTTCATATTATAACAAGCAATGTATTGAGGAGATATGGACTACTTAAACTTTCCAACAGTTGGTAGCAGAAGTGACTGAACTCAGTATCTTTGGTGCAAAGTTCATTTTCAAGCAGGAAAAGTTACTGTTGCATTCTGGGAGAACTTTTATTATTTTGGTTTTATTTAATTTATTTTAAACAAAGTTTTAATGTTATTTGCTTTATCTTATTTATTATTATTGATATTTTATATTTTTATTTTTTAGTAATAATAATGTCCCTACAATCCTCTTAAGTACTTGGTAGAACTAATACAATGTTTAAATTACAGAACTTACATAGAAATACTTATAGTAGATTGAAAAACTCTTTCTGAAATGTTGACTTATTAAAAAAGAAACAGAAAATGATAAAATAATTTACTTTATAAAACGATTTTATTTCTTTAAAATTATTTAATATAGTTTCAGTTTCAAATATTTTTAGTCCAAATATTTTAAATTGTTAGTTTTTCTCCTGAAATAGATGATATAAAAAATATAAGTATTGTTTATTACCAGAAAACTATGTGGGTATGTGTTAAGAGTATATTTTACATGCACATGGTACAAAGGAAAGAAAAACAGAAAATTAATAATCCACCTGTAGCTTATAAGTCTACTATGTGGATATCATACTGAAGATTACAGAATAATTATAATAAATATCTCAGATTATTATAGTAAATATCTTAGAGTGCCATACCATATTGTATGATGAGTCATTACTAGTTATATTATTTATTTAATATCTGATGATAGAATAATAAATTTAGTTTGTTTATTTTAAGTCTTGGTTGACAGGTTTTAAACCTTATTTTTCAAGAAAATATTAAAACAATGAATTGATCTATCTATCTATCTATCTATCTATCTATCTCAGTCTGATCATTATCTCTCTATTTGTATATCTCTGATCATTATCTATCTATCTATCTATCTATCTATCTATCTATCTATCTATCTATCTATCTATCTATCTATCTATCTCACTCTGTTCATATCTATGTGTTCAAACCTCTCTCTTTCTTCATTTCTCTCTATTTATCTATTTATCTACACTTTGGTATTAAAAAAGTGCTCTACACCTCATAATCCAACTAAATTACCAAGTATCAAAACTTTTTTTTGGAAAGGCATCTTGGTCAGGTCAAAGTCTTTTCAGCATCCCCTCATTTCTATTTGCCTCTGTTGCTCTTAAAATATATGCAAACTTTGAAAAGAAAAACATTGGCCATTTAAGTGACATTTTATTTCAAGTGCTGTAAATGTCCAAGTGAAGTGAGGCATAGCTTCTATCAATGACAAACAGTGTTACAAATATCAACACATTATACTTAAGGAGAACTATCACAAAACAACAGGCAATACATTAATTGATGTCTCTTTTAACGTTTAATATAAATGTGTATAATTAACTTCCAGTTAATAATCATAGCTATTACAAAGAAAGTATATATAATTTGCATAAAGTCTATGTAGATATAGATATGGAGAGAATAAAATGAATAACTATATATATATATATATATATATATATATATATATAATATATATATATATATATATATATATATATATATATATATATATATATATATATACATATATATATATATATATATATATAGAGAGAGAGAGAGAGAAATAAGTACATTCTTAGATAGATAGATAGATAGATAAATAGATAGATACATAGATATGAACAGACTAAAATTAACAACTATAGATAGATAGAGAAATAAGCACATTCTTGTATAGATAGATAGATAGATATAAAAATGACAATTGGAAAAATCTTAGTTTTTGTCAACACATTTTGTCTTCTGACTTTATCAAGACAAACAATGAAAGCAAAATGTTTTATTGTCATAGTTACATTAAATCCAAAATTTAAAAAAGAGATATGTTCCTTCATAAGCCTCCTTAATTGGCATTTTTATATCAATTTGTTTTATCCACAGAATTATTCTGGGAAATTTAACTATAGGTAGGTAGGTAGGTAGATAGATAGATAGATAGATAGATAGATAGATAGATAGATAGATAGATAGATAGATAGATAGATAGATAGATAGATAGATAACATTTTTGACATAAATGTTAATTGAAAACATGTTTTGTTGAAGATGAAAGATACATTGTATCTATTATATTTCAAATAAATTTGTCTTTTTAAACTCATTAGTTTGAGAACTGTACACAGACCATGTTCATTCTTGTTAAAGTTTTAAATTTTCAATTGCTTTCAGTTTTTATCAAAGATGGAAAAAAATAAATGAAATTTTAAATTAGTTTCATTATAGCTTGCACAGAGACACACACTAACAAACACCTTGGGATGTAACTATCTATCTCAGTCTGTTTATATTTATCTATCTTAATCTGTATCTATCTATCTAAAAGAAAAACAATTCCTTGTCTAGTGTCTTTAATCTCCCTCTCTCTCTCTCTCTCTCACACACACACACACAGATGCACACACACATTTTCATCTTGAAAACTAGGTTTTTGATAAATATCTTATATTAATTGAAACCCTCATATGTTTCTAATAAATTTGGCTCTAAACTAAAAATGTATGTTTGCAATATGATTAAATTACATCATCAGCATATTATTACTGTTTATTAAAAATATTAGTTTTATGCATAAACTGTGAATTCTAATTTTGTCTATAGCATCAAGAATCAAATTATAAAACCTTTTAATTTGTACATGATTGTTTAGTTTGTAATAATAATATTATCAGATTGCTTCTGATGCTGAAGTGCTTATTTAAACACCATGCAAGGATTTAAATTCTGAATACCAACTTAATTTATCAAAAGTCAAGCTTATCATAAATGATTAAAGTCAATTTATGTTGATATTATGTGATGTGAAAAAGAGGGATTTGTGACCATATGTTTTCTGAAGAGATAGGATATTGAGAGATGCTGATAATATGACAGTTATCACAATATTTCACCCCATGCAAGGTAATAAAGCCACTAAGATGTAAAGGGTTACTGAGTGTTAGGGAATATGAAAAAAGAAAACATCAAAAAGAGAAAATTATAAAAGAACAGAAATTGAGAAGATAATGATTGGTATTGCATTTAAATTTTCAAAGATCAAAGTTAACTGGAAAGCAAGAGGCCTGAAGAGAATTCCACAGATGAGAAGTGTGAGAAAAATAACTGATAGTATAGAAATTATGGCTACATCTAGTCATTCCAACTCTAAAATGATGATACCTTGCTGCTAATCTAGTAGTATACTTAAATTTGTAAAGTGTAGATACTAAAGAGGAAAGTTCATCAGAACAATTACCATGAAAATATTTATAGAAATTGCATATCATTGGCACACTTTGTGGCCAAGATGGTCTAAAGTACACTGGATCTAATGGTGGTTTCCCCTGCCAAGGGGGACACAGATTCTAATCCTGCCAGAGAGCACATATTTTTCTTTAATAAGATTTCTTGTATATTCAGGCCAGTAGATGAAAATAAATAAATATACTATTTAATAAGTAAATGGAGCATCAACAATCTCTCTCTCTTTCTCTCTCTCTCTCTCTATATATATATATATATATATATATAGTGTGAATATAATTGATAGGATAATGCTCATCTAAACCAGACACAGCACCAGGCTCAGGAATAAGACTTATCTAAAAAGTCCAATTTGAACACTTAATAATGTCTTTGATTGAAGTAGTGGAAAGGGACAGAGAGAAAAAGAGAAAGAGGAAGGGAGAGAGAGAGAGAGAGAAATTTCAAATATGTTTAGTTAAATAATATCAAGAAGTTTTGTCTATCAAATTTTTTATTAAATTTTTCAAATTTCCAAATTAGTTATTTTATGT
This sequence comes from Acanthosepion lycidas, assembly GCA_963932145.1. Classification (NCBI taxonomy): domain Eukaryota; kingdom Metazoa; phylum Mollusca; class Cephalopoda; order Sepiida; family Sepiidae; genus Acanthosepion; species Acanthosepion lycidas. The sequence continues at coordinate 46,800,763 of OZ010616.1, forward strand.
TATTGGTAAATTTGCCAAAGTTAATATTCATTTTTATTTTATATTATTTTTCCAAGTACTTTCAAATGTTACTACATTCGTTTTCAAGGATTGTATTTTGTGTATATTTACACAACTTTTTTCTGGCATTCATGTTTGCTGGAACCAATTTCAAGTCACTCAATACAACATCATTTACGATCAAACTGGAATTTTTATGTACATTTTTTTAAACACACTTCAATATGTGTTTCTCTATGGAGAAACATACTTTATTTAACATTAGCTGCTTCTTTTTTATTACAATATCCTCTAGAATTTTGAGTCTTTCTTTATGTATGTATGTTTGTATGTCGATATAGCTTTGTAAAGGAATGTTTTCATCATGGGAGATATAAAATATCAGACAGGTAGCTTTTGTGTTAATATAACTGATAGGATAATGTGTGATTTTAGCTCTGAGCTGTGAGTGTCCCTGAATGGTTTGGCCAAAGTAGTAGGAATGCAATAATATAAACAGCCATTTTATTGCAATGTTGATGTTCTCATTGGAATGAGTCATGGATTTAGAGAATAATTATCAGAAAAAGAGAACAGCAACAAGATGGATTTTTCAATCTGCTTGCAGCAGGAAATAACTCCTCTTCTTATGCATTTCATCTTTTCAATTTTTTGTCAATTTCATCATAAAATATTTTATTCATTGGCTTATTTTAAAATATTTTCTGGAAAATTACCAAAAATTTTGAATAAAAATTAATAACTTGTTTTTTTATATATTTATTGATTTTATTTAAATTCAAAAGATTTTTGTTATTGGAATTTGTTTTGTTTTTTCTTCTCTTTTTGCTTTGGATTTAATTCAAGAAAAGAAAATTATATACTGTGTTCTAAATATTTTATAGAGAAATAAAATTTATGGCTATTTAATCTTTTAGACATTTATCCAAATTTTGCAGGATTATTGATGAACAAGAAGGTTCCAAGAAAACAAAACCCATCTTTAATCTGATTCAAAATCTATTCCATTTGTTGACTATAAAAATAGAATTCAGTTAAATAACTACCCTGAAATTAAATTTTAATTTGAATCCCAATCTAAACTAAATATCATTACTTGACTTCTAAGAGTTCAAGTAAATATTAAAATTAAGAATTAATTGTTTTAGAAAAATATTCCTATCTTCTATTTTTTATATTTTCTATTTTTTTCATATATTTATTTCAGTAATCTCTATACTTTACTTTAAGATATTGTATTAATAAGAACAGTGGCAGATTAAGTTTAAAAAATATTGTTTGCCAGGTGATAATGGGTGGCCCACCTATAATTGCAATGCTATCATTTAATTATAAATAAATAGAGTTTTATCATCTGTTTCCTGCTTAGGATTAGTTTTCCAGTTCCTTCTAAAGACTTTTCATTTTCTTTCATTCTAAGTAACACCTTGCATCTAAAAATAAATAAAATAAAATTTAAAAAATACACATGCAAAAAGGGCATAATTAAAATTTTTGTGGTAATGTGTTTTCTTAGTAATTACAGTGTACATATACTATACATATTACTGGCAACAGATAACAAATGTAAATACAGAATATTATAATTTAATTTTTAATTTATTTTTTTTTTATTTTAATTAATTGGTTGATATTTTTAAATAGTTTAGTTTTTGCACAGTTTAGACATTAACAGATAGTTCAAAAGTATAATAGAACATTACATGAAATCCACTATATCAAGAGCAATTATTTGTGTTCACAAGATGATTGTTTGAATCTGCCAAGAATTGCTTCTGCATCCAATTCATCTAACAATTCCTTTTCAATGGATAACATGTATGACTCTAAATTCTCCTCAGATAGCAAATTTTTTAACCTTGTCTTTATGACCATTAGCTTTGAAAATGTCTTCTCACATTGGACTTGAGTAACTGATAATGTGCAGATGATATTATGAAATTCTTATTTCTTTTTATTAATAAAATAGTTGTCTGTGTTTGTTTCTTTATAGCATTTTTATTTTAAATTGGGGGTGGACTTCATCAGAAGCCCATATGTGTCCTCTGACATTTTCCACATGGGATAACAGGTTCAATTCCTGACAGAGGAAATTTTATGCAAAATTTCTCAAATATTCAGGCCTGTGAATGTAATTAATACTGTTTAATTAAAGATAGAACATTTACTTAAATAAGTTGTATCCATAAAAATAACATATAAACAGAAAATATATTAAAATATACATATACACACATGTCCCACATGGAAAATTATATATCACATATATCTACACAGCAAAGCAGGGTGCAAGGAGAAAGAAAAAAGAAAGGTCTTACATAAAATTTGGAGATACTTCTGATCTGGAGAAGCTATTTTTAAGACTCCAGATTGGACAGATTCAACTATGTCCCAAAGGGAAATGGCACCACATGCTTGTAAGCTGCTGGGGAGGCAGATTTATAACCTTTGGCTCAGGCTAGAGGAAAGTGACCATCTTGTTTGGTTGTTTTCTATGAACTGAAAAATGACTGCCACTTTAATCACTGTATGGAATGATATCATGAAGTGGAGTCATGTGACCCATGTGGCTTATTTCCAACAAAAGGAGATAAGCATCTTCTATATCCTTACACATATATCTATAATAATTTCATTTTGCTAAATACTGACTTATGTATAAAATAATTTTAAAGACTAAGTTCATTTCAAGAAACAAATATCAGGAAAATGAAACTGAAGTAAATTAATTTAAAAAATTGACAAGAGCCATTGATTGAAATAAATGGTTGCCAATTAAATGTTTTAAGCTAAACTTATATTATTCATTTCTTTATGACAGTTAACTAATTGTCATAGATTGATGATCTGAGTGGTTATGATGAAAAACAACTTCTGACATGAAATGGAAAGATTATATTGAATCAATTACTAGGTCTACTGCTAGGAAAGTTGGTTCACTGTGTCATGCTAGACAATTTTTCTTGCCAGAATCTATCTATCTATGAGTCTACCATTCATCTATGATTCAAATACTGCTGCTATATATGCTCTGGTGATCCTGTTATATATAACTTGAAATTCTTGATAAAATCCAAAGAAGAATCTGCAGTGTTATTGCTCCTGACCTGGCATCTTAACTTCAGTCACTTTTCGAGTACTGTAATCTAGATTCTCTGTGTCTTTTCTATAAATACTTTCATGGTAATTGTTCTGATAAGCTTTACTCTATGGTACCTAGACTTTATGAATTTAAGCACAGTATTAGATTGACCACAAGATCTCATCATTTTACAGTTGGAATGGCTAGATGTAACCATAAGTTCTTTGCTAACAGTTTCTTTTCTCACACTTCTCATCCTTAGAATTTTTTTCTGGCTTCTTTAATCTTCAAAAATTTAAATGCAATGTCAATTGTTAACTATTGTTTTCTTTATTCCTCTTCTTTTATTGTTCTCACTTCTTATAATTTTCATTTACTTATTCTTTCACACTCCTTGTGTTTTAGTGGCTTTACACACTTGTTTGAGGTAAAATGATTAAAAAAAATTTAATTTAACAACTACTAGTAAAAAATAGTAAAATTATGATGCTCATCTTGAAATTTTCATTCAGTTTATTAGTTAGTAAGAGCAATTAATCAAATAGTTTAGTGTAAATATCATTTTTTTTCATCTACCTGGGATGGAACATTACTAGTTTGCAAATGTAATTATCTTTATGCATTTTAAGAATTGAAAGGTCAGTGGATTAATAATAATAACAATAATAATATGTGAACTGCAAAAAATCATATACACGGGTACTTCTCACATCTTACATAGCTTTCTTTCCATGCAATAACTACAATTACATTTCTTTCTTCTCTGATTACATCACACCTCATCTGTTTGCATCTTCTGATACAAAAACTAACTGTCTCTTGAAGCCTCTGGTTGAAACATGGCAACAACTTGTACTAGCACACTAATTAAGAAAAAACATATTAGGTTGGTGCAAAAATAATGTCGTTTTCTCACATATGTTAATATGTGAGAAAACAACATTATTTTTGCACCAACCTAATAATAATAATATATTTAATAATATTATAAATATGTCCACAACATGTAGACTGTGTTTGTGAATTAAAACATTTTTATTGCAAAAAATAAAAAGAATTACCATTACAATCTGCATATTAAAACAACAAAAAAAGATATCCTTGATAATGGCTAATAAATTATCTGAAAGTGTTAAAACCCAAAGATAATTTGGAGAGTTCTTAAAACACTCAATATCCTAAAAAGAAATCTCTTGTATGCATGCAAGAAAAATAGAATACAAAACTTAATTGCAGTGCTTTGTCAGTCATTTTCAGTTAAAACAGTATAAAAGAGGGATCCCTGCCCAAACACACAATGAATGTATGTATCTATCTATTAGGTTGGTGTAAAAATAATGTTGTTTTCTCACATATGTGAGAAAACAACATTATTTTTGCACCAACCTAATATCTATCTATCTATCTATCTATCTATCTATCTATCTATCTATCTATCTATCTATCTATCTATCATAACTACAAGTGAGAAAATTTCTTATTTATAATCCTAAATAAACATAAATTATAAAATAGGGAGCAATTTATTTTCAGAAGTAATTTCATATGACCATATTCTGAAATATGTTTGTCTCTGCTTTTTATATGTATATACTGTTGTTTGTATATCGTAAAAATAGTTAAACATTATAATATTGATATAAACCATTTATTGAATTAGTAATTTCTATTCTCCTACATAGGATATCTTAATTATTATCTGTCAATCTGTTTGCATAGAATTGTTTGTTTTTTTCATCCTCTTTTATAAAGTGGAAATAATATTGCTGATAGTGGTAAACATTCTAATGAGAATAGTTTAGTTCCTGGGTTCTTAAACATTAAGAGATGGTGTCACACAGTAAGCACACAGAATGAGGACAAAATTTTTTGGGGTGGAGTAAGAGTTATATTTCTGTAGTGTTTGTTTCTCATTGTTTGCTTTACCCACACAAAAATGTAGCATTGCTCCCTGTGACTGCTATTGCAGTTTCTGACATATTTTATAGAGATAAAATATTCTTAAATACTCTAGTAAAAGTATAAAATATAGGAAATAAATATGTCAAGTTCATGACTGACATTATCAATAACTATTATATTTATCAAAATAAAAAGCAAAGTTAGATAGTTTTTAAACATTACAAAAAAATCATTTCAGTAATATATGAATATGTATGAGATAAATTCCTGCGATAGTTAGAATTATCCCAGTTATATCAATATGTAATAGTTTATGAAGATACTGAGAAAGGTGCTGGAGATTTGAAGTGACTTGCTGTCACTTGTTCTCCAGATATTTAGTGTGAATATACAAATGCATATTGTAGTAGTAATATCAATAACCACAATAAGAGCTACAGCTGCAACCACAACAACAGCAATAAAGCAACAACAATAGCAATAATAAATATAACAACACCACCACCAATAATAATAATAATAATCACTTAGGGAGAATTGGAATTGCCATTATTTACTCTGTGAGGATTCTCTGAAAAGTTCTTAAGTTGTAAGGAGTCATGTTAACACTATACCTCAAGAGCAGAATTTCCATTTACTATGTCAATATACAACACCAACATAAAAGTAGTAATAGTAGTAGTAATAATAATATATTATTATTATTAACAAACAAAATGATTGATGTAAATCATCCAGTTTTTTGAAGCACTTAGAGATGAGTGCGATTTAAGAAAAGAAAAAGAAAAGAAAAAATGGTGTTTAACAGTATGTATGTCTTCTCCACGTTATGTTTAAAAATACTTGTATGCAATTTTTAAACATAACGTGAAGAAGACAGACATATTGTCAAAATATTGTTAAACATTGTTAAACACTGTCTTTTCTTTTTCTTTTTTTTTATATCAACATTTTTCTTGGATGATAAAAAGCAAAATACTCTTAAACTTTCACATTCCAATAGATATCCCAGTCTAGATTTAGTTACTATAAAAAGTAAATTTATCAGATGGCAGGCCAAAATGTAAAATTAAATAAAAATTAAAAGCTGGAAATATATGTGAACATTTTGTAGGAAATTGTGAAATATCAAATTCCCATCATTGTGTCCTTAGAGCATGGTAAAAAGATTAGACAATCCAAGAAAGATCTCTCCCACCAAAAAAAATAAAATAAAAGCAAGCAATACTGAAAATATGGAACACACTGAAGAAACTCACTGTCACTTGATCTCCAGTGTTAGCCATTAGCTGCCAATCAATGGTATTATCACTGTTGTGAAAATAGTACAAATAATAATAATAATTTATGGTTTAACAAACAAATATTAAAAAAACAGTTCTAACATTCTTTTGTAATAACACTGAAAAATATATACTTACTAAAAGAATTTAAAGAACTATAAGATTACTATGTGCTTTTTTGTTACCTCTTAATGAAAATAAAACTGAAAGATATTTTTTCTATATAAATAAATGTGTCTTAGGCCCTCATAAGTACAAGATAGGAAATAAGAACTAAGTAATGTATGTTAGAGAATCAATTTGAAGTAATAATATCCAATTCAACTTTTATTGCTCTGTTGCCTACACACCAACTTCCTGTCCACGTGAGCAAAAACAACTTTTTTTTAATTTGTTTGTATAAATTCTTGCTCAAAATGTGACAAGTTCTTTTTTCCTTGCTGCTGTAGCAAGACAAATTCCTCTGGATAATATGATTTACCCTTCAAAACTCTGAGGGATTTGAAACTCATGGCTTTATCTGTTGGTCATTTTATGGTTAGTTTTAAAGTTTTCTATCTCATCTTTATTTATTTACTTTTAAATCTGTTGATGTCAGTATTGGAATGTGATTTTTTTGTTGTTTGGAGTTGAGTCTTTGGGTTTTCATGGAGGAGTGTTTTAGTGGACTGACTAGAATTAAAACAATATTTACTTAGGCATGATAATTTTTTATTGATAAAATTTGAGAAGAGTGATGGCCATAACTCTGTGCTTTTCTATCAGATTGTATAATATATATGCATCTAGAATGGAATTAAAAACAAAAAGATTATCTATTGAAAATATTTTGGTTAATAATTTAAATTTGTCATATTGTACAAAGATATTTTACTTAATTATTTGATTTATTTTTTTAATCATTTCACCCCAGGCAAAGTGATAATGCCACTAGGATACAGGGGTTTACAGGGAGTGAAAGAGAACAGGAAGACTTTAGTGAGGAAAAGAGCAATAAAGGAACAGGATTCAGGAAAACAGAAGATGCAATTAACATTGCATTTAAATTTTTGAATATTGTAGGTGGCAGGAAAGCAAGAAATTAGAAGGAAGTTCCACAGGTGAGAATTGTGAGAAAAGAAAGTATTATAATAGAACATACAGTTTCATTTTGCTAGTTCAAAGGTAAAACAGTGAGACCTAGTTGCCAATCTAGTAGCACATTTAAATTCATGCTGTTGAGGTACTAAGGAAAAATGAAGTACTATTAGGATGTGCCTGAAAACCATACCATACCTTGTGAGTGAAATTGGGTAGACAGAACTGTTTAGAAGCCACTGATAGTTAGGATAGCATAAAATCATAAGTCAACATGTTTGAATGTATTGGCATTGTTCAAACTGCAAATAATGCAAGAATAAGTGCTCACTCCCCAAAACTTTAACTAAGATCTGCTGAGCCTAATTGTAGAATAAACCACAGGTGAGCTCTGTAGGTATTGAACAAACACAAATGTATTTTAGCAAGTGTCTACTACAGAGATTAGCTAACCAATCCAGCAAACAAACTTACATAAATATGAGTAGGCAGCCATATTGAGATGAATTTAGTATTAACTACATTTCAAACTTATTAACTATATTTATTATTATTATTATTATTATTATTATTATTGCATATACAGTGGAATGTTTGTCCACAAATTTAATTAATTCTTGAAGGTCATTTGTGAACTGAATCAATCATAAACCAAAACTATTTTCCTTTATAGGAATCAAATGTAAAATGTATTAATCTGTTTGCAAACACCAAATGACTGCTTATTTACACTTTTGCACTTTGTTGACAAGTTCATACACAAATTCAAATAAAATCATTAAATCTAACACAAAAAATAAACACAATACTAAACGGATAAAACAGAGACAAAAACTTAATTTAATTTTATCATGCGAACACCATTTTTCATATTTGGCTATGATTTCTTTCTTCATCTCTCTACTGATTTCTTTTCACTTTGCTGGTATCATTATCCTACTTTGACCCCATGGTGCCTTATTTAATAATTTAAATTTTGTGTGTGTGTGTGTGTGTGTGTTAACATTTTGTAGAATTAGTCAGTACTAAAAAAAATTATTTTGAAAAGATGACTAAATTAAGATCAAAGTGAAAAAGGAAAATGCTCCTATACTGAGAAATTAGTTTAATCATATGATGGATTTGTTCTGAGCCAACCGACCAGAGGCATAATCAGATAGCAAGAATATGCCTGTACACTGGTCATGTCCCTTTATAATGATCAAGGCTGTTAATATTGATTTTATTGATCTTTGGTAAAATATCATTTTCTGTTAAGGTTGTATGAAGAAGTGGCTGGAAAAAAAGAAAAATATATGAAGCTAAAAAATTGAAGTGAATAACTTCTTTAATGAATATTATATATATATATATATATATATATATATATATATATATATATATATATGCATGTGTGTGTGTGTGCGTGCGCGCACGTGTGTGTGTGTGTATATATATATATATATATATATATATATATAAATAAGGGAGAAATTATTGTTGTTCCACTGAAAGAAAAGTATATATTTTAAAGAAAGAAAAAGGCACAAACGTTTTTTATTAGATTTAGTCAGAGAAAAGACTCTGACTAAATTTAATTGTTTTATTACCCCTCAAGCAAAGGATCATTTTTCAGCCAGTCCAAGATGGATTCAAATGACAACTACTATTATTTCTCAAATGTTCAAGCTGGTAAATGTAATTAATACTGTTAAATTAAAACAGAGCATTTACTCAAATCAGTTTTATCCATAAAAATAACGTATAAAAGAAAATATATTAAAATATATATATTAGAAAAATTAATGATTAAATAAATCTAAAAAACTTTTCATGTGACATGTTTCGTCTGTTAGGACTTCATCAGATTAAAGTTATATTTACATTGATGTAACTACACATTTGCACAAATTTTAATCTTTTAAATTAAAATTTCTTTTTTTTTTAAATATGTGTTTGGCTTTATAGTCTAACCAATTTCATTTAGTTTCTTTTTGTATATGTTTTTATCACTTTTAGTATTAGCTATCTCATATTTTGATAATAGAAGATCTGCCAAGAAAGGCGAAATGTTGTAAGAGCCTGGTCACAAATTTTTTGTAGTTGATCTAGTGATTCAAGCACTTTTCTAGACACTTTTACTTATTTATTCTTAAACACACTCACACTTAATACATACTCTTCCCATCATCTGTTTCCACTAAAGAAGATACATTCACCTACTAATATATATATTTAGTCTGAACTGATAAAATTGATGTGCTGGGTAGGTGAGGAATGGTTCTGATAATGCTCTAGCATATGACAAGAGGTGAATCCATTTTACCTCTTGAGATATTCTGGATTCAGCAAAGCTGAACACTTTACCTTTAGAATGAATGAGATTTTTTCTAGGAAGAGTTTTAATTTCAGTAATCAGGGAGAAGAAAAATCTTGGAAAGTGGAAGGTAGATACTACACCTGTGTTTAACAGAATAAAGAAGACATATTTTTGAAGTAAATAAAATAAAAAAGTGATGACAATCTTTTCTATCATTCGTTGTTGATATAAATTTATATACATTATATATTTAATATATAAAAAAAAACTGCTATGTATTTATAGGGTGTATATGGTTGTTCATTTAAAGTTGGCCTATATAAGTAAAAATGTTCCAGAAAAAAAATGAGGGAAGTAAACTAAATCCATCATTATCAGTCTCTTGACTACTTCAGTCGCCAGAGGGGGTGGACCTGAGGGTAAAAGAAACAGATTGATTCTTCTTCTTCATGATCCTTTCAATGGGCTTTCAGATAGTGTGGTGGCACCCATCTCCTCTCCAAGATCTTGACTGACAGCTGATTACCATATGGTGTGTGTTAACCTCAGAGGCATGGTGGAGTAATGGATAGTGGTTGAGATTGGAGAGTCAAGTTCATTGCATTCACTTACATGCTAATACACTTTGGAAAAGTATGAATCCATCTCTTCTCCCTCTAGCCATGGCTAAATAACAGGACAGAGGGAATCCTATAGCCTTGCATGGCAACCAGTCTAGGAGAAGGATATCTCTAAATTCAAAACCTGAGGTCCTAGTATATGGATCAAGGGTAATCTATATGAAACTAAATTAATAAAACCTAAATATGTTATTTACTGAGTAGAAACATTTGACCAATGACAAATTACATTTAAAAAATGTCATGAATAGAGTCATTTAAACCAGTTTCTTGATCTTTGCTTTTTTATTTTATTTATTTATGTATTTCATCACAGCTTCAACCACTCTACTAACTAACCTTCTTTCTGTTTGAATTTTTTAGAAAAGGATTTCTTACTATTAAACATTGATCTCTTTGGATCATTTTCCTCATTTTTATTGTTTTTATCAGAGATTTTCAACCACAATACTTTCTGATTTTATCTCTAGGTAGGAAAAAGGAGATTTGGTTAATAAAATGTGCATTTTCTATAAATACTTTTATGCCAACTGTTTGGAAGAGTAAGTTATAAAATAATAGTAATAATGAACAGTATATTGATTCAGAGTGTTTAGATAAAAAAAAAAAGCAACACTAATATAATATGAAAAGAATTAGTCATAAAATAGTAATATTCACAGAATATCTTATAGCATAGATTTAGGTTCTGTCCATCTTTTTTCTTCTGAATGTGTTTAATGAAGTAGACATGATTCACCACAGAAAAGTAAAAAATTGTTTTTCTTCTGAGTGTTATGAAATATTGATTAGGTTATAAAAAGAACAGGTAGTGGATGTTTCATTTAGGTTACTAAGAGCTTGTCATTCTAAAGTAAGATTAGCTTTGAAAACTGATTCTATATAACTTCCACTTTATGGTAAGCATTCTGAATATAATGGCACAAGAATCAAGCAGGAGTCATCTAAGTGAAAGACAGCTGGTGTTCTATTTGAACCCCTGACGATTCAATAAATCAATAGAAGCTAACCTTGGAAGTGGTTTCCAAATGATGGCAACCATCAGGATAAAAGCCTGGATTTATCACATATATTGTCAGTCAGATGACTCAAAATTACAGAAGCAGATCCTTGAAATTACTGCTTAAATTTTAAATTTTATAATTTGACATTAAATTAAATGATAAAGAATACATGGAAAACAACAATATTTGATAAAATCAGTTTTTAGAAACAAAAAGCTACAAATTTATTCATAAAATTTTAACACCTGACATATAAGTTTATCTCTTTTAATTCTTGCCAGCAATTTTTTTTAATCATTTCACTCCAAGCAAGGTAATAATGACACTAGGACACAAGGGATGACAAGAGATGAGGAAACTTTAGTGAGAAATGAGGAGAAAGGACAATAAAAGAATAGGTTTCAGAAGATGGCAACTGACATTGCATTTAAATTTTTGAAGATTGTAGATGCCTGAAAGGTAAGAAATTGGAATAGTTCCACAGGTAAGAAATACAAGAAAAGAAACTATTAGAATAGAATATATGGACCTGATAGGTTCTCTAAGAACGTATGTGATCATGGTTCCTTTCTTTTATTTTTTTCACTACTTTTCTCTGTTTCCTTGCCTTCAGTGCTCCTTGTGAGTATTAGATTCACCAGGTTTTCCTTTCTCGTTATTTCTTTTTCTCATATTCTTTCACACTCAGTAATTTCTTGCATCTTAGTCGCTTTATTGACTTACTTGGGATGAAATGGCTCAAAAAAATTAAGCATACTATTCAGAAAGCCAAATGGACAGCATCTGGCCCAGTCTGCAGTTTGCCCATAACTGCTTTAAATGATTGTCTGACACACCGTTTTTTTTTTAAAAAAAAACCTTTTTATTGCATATTGATAAAAATTTGGTTCCCCCATTATTACCCTGCCTCTCATTATTCCATTATCGTTATTTCAGAGTGTGGGATATAATGGAAGATATTTCCAGACTCATACTGTTTACCCTACAAGCTGAAATGTATATTTGTTCCACGTGTTGGGATAAAAAGTAAACAAAAATAGGAAGTAATAAGATAATAAAAACAAAAATGCTTCCTACATAAATTTCCAAAAAACATATTTCCTTTAATAATTAAAAATGAATTAATTGTGACAGAAATCAAAATCTGTTTGTTTTTTATTTCACACTGATTAATATTTTAAAGATGGTATATTTTTCATGTAATGCCCCTTCCAGATGTAGATAATTATGACTCTCTATTTCTTTATTATCTGTGAATTATTGGGAAAGATAGTGGAGTGTTTCACAATCCATTTTCCACAGTTTGGAATTCAGAGTTTTCTTTCTCATAGACTGGCTAGAATACTGTTATATTCCATGCTAATAGGAATATATACTTGAAAAATAAGGTGGATAAAATAAGTAAAGGTTTATTGTAAAAACCAATACAATAAGAATTAAGGTAACAGTTATGCACAAAGTCATCATAAGTCAATCCAGTAGTGAGTGCTATTGGAAGGTCGGTAATTCTTGAGTAAGTCTGAATTGTACTCAACAGATCTCAGTTAGACTTACAGATACTTATAGGTAGATACTATCTATAGTGTAGTCACTCATGGAGGTGACAGGTTATTCCATTACATCAAGTACCCAGTCTACTTTGGTCAACTTATACCTAGGGAGAGAAAAGATGAGTAAATATCTTTCCTAAGGGTAAAGGTAAAAGCAACAGACTTAGGATGGAATCTGAATTCAGCTCACCAATTCCATATTCTATGTCCATATCCATTATATAACCAACACCTGATGATATAAAATGAAGAAACAAAATTTTCATAAAAATATGGAGATTTATCAAATTACATTTTTACAGTTGAATAATCCAAGACTTGGCTGTGATAAAAAACATGCAAAAGTGATTATTTTATTAGGCTACCAAATAAGAAAAATAGAAAATGGAAAAAATACAGATTCTGTCATTTTTATCATTTATTTTTGTTAATTTGGGGAATAAGTTCTGTGTAATATTTTTTATGATTTAGATATTTTGAAAGTATTTTTTCTTTCTTTTATATATACATAAAAATACATATCCTTTTAAACACACTCATAAAAACACACATATAAATTAATGTAAGTATAAAAGTGAAAACTGAGTTCAATATCATCGGCAAATAAAACTAAGTGGTTGAAAAGAGAAATGATTTTAAACAGGTGTTAAAATATATCAAAACAAATAAAAAAAAAAATTTTCCTAGGTAGGTGTTGATCTGGCAACTGGCTCCCTGAATAAGGCCAACTATTTTTTCTGAATATGTGTTGGCTTAAAAGTACCTTAAATTTTAATCTCTGTGATACTTTTGTATCCTTTTTTTATGAATAAAATATGATCTCTTTTTAAAAATCATATATATACATATATATGTCTTTTTACAATTTAAAAAATTATTACAAAAGTAAATGAACAAATATGATGAAATTGTTATAAAATGAGGCGTAGATATTGAAGTTTTTTTTAAACTAATTTAATACACCTCTATGTAGGCATCATTAGTTGCACAAAGCACATCAAAATACTATTCAATTTCTTGCTATGTTCATTGTAGCATAGACTCATCAATGGTTTATAATTTGGCTCAAGTGCCTGTAAGAGTTGCACTTTGTAAACATATAATCACAAGTTCTTGTGTATGACATTTTGTAGTGTTGAAAGTGGCAGCTGTAACTGTCTGGCAGCAGTACAGATGGACTTTGTAGGCGAACGCTGAAAGGTTTGTCTTACACAATCAATGTTTTCCTCAGATGTCCTTGGTTGTCCACTCCTCCATGTCCCTGCCTCCATAAATTTCTTGTGTCATGCATAAATTGATGGATATGACAGTAGATGTGCCTTTTATTGAGGAGTAGCCATTTTTAGGTGTCCATTTAACAGTATCTCTTTTATCAAAGTATACCTGAAATACACAAATGCAATGTGATTAAAAACTTTGATAAATACTCAGTAAATAGAACAAATTTGATTAAAATATCACATCAATTGCCTTTGTAATATATTTTTTAAATAGTAAAGAGACATTATGGACACCCTATGCATTTATATATGTGTGTGTATGTATATATATATATATATATATATATATCTACAGGTTAACTCTGAGAAAATTTTCATATATATATATATATATATATATATATATATATATATATATATAATAGTGCACAATGAGTGCTAGTGGTAATAAAACTGCTTAGTGCAAAATAACAGCTAACATTTATGCTAAGAACAATTATATATTTTTTCCTCACTGAGTTGCATGAATATCAATATCAATATATATATATATATATATATATATATATATATATATATATATATATATATATATATATATATATACATACATACATACATACATACATGAAACTTTGAGTAGCATTGAGGTGAGGAACAAATATATAATTATCATTAATATATATATATATATGTGTGTGTGTGTGTGTGTGTGTGTGTATTTGTTTGTTTTCCTTACCAGTAGCATGATTTTGAATTTCATTTAGAGCACAATCTTCAGGTACTGAATTGGGACTGATTGAATATATATCAACTTATTTTAATGGTGGAACACTCCATATTATATATGGAGATTGTTATAAAAAAAAATTGTATTTAAAATAAGCATAAATATAAGGGAAAACACACACACAACCACAACACACAGATTACTTAATTCAAGTGACAAATGTAGGACTATAATTTGAATATAAATATAAACATTTAAGTAATTATAAAAAATATATAATACAGAGTTACTCAGTATATATATATATATATATATATATATATTTCAGTGCATATATATATATATATATATATATATATATATATATATATATATATATATATTTCAGTGCATATATATATATATAAATATATATATTTCAGTGCATATATATATATATATATATATATATATATATATATATATATATATATATATATTTCAGTGCATATATATATATATTTATATATATATATAGTTTATGCAAAACTAGGTAATCCGCATGGGTAGACCCAAGGAGGATGATATCCAGAGAGCTCAATGTAAGATTCAGAGCAGATATGTTTGAATAAAAACAGACCACTTTAAAGTTCCATGTAATAAGTTATTTCACCACAACACCTTTAACAGGGCTATGGATCATCAAACTTTACTTCCAAAGGTTGAAATGAAAAATGAAAAGAAATTCACACGTTTTTGATGGACCTCATCAAGCATATGTAAAATTAACGAAGTGGGGAAGTAAGGTGGGAGAGAAGATAAGATATGAGTGGGTTAGGTGTACCATTTCAATTCCTTATTCTTAACCCCATTGTGTGTCGGCTAGACGTTGCTTGAGCCTAACGCATCTTGTCTCTAGATATCGATGGGTAAGGGGTCAAGACCGACATTAAAGGAAGAAGCTACAGCAACCCTAATAAATTACATTCCACGAGGACAGGTTTCATTCAAATTCTTAGACGCTGTTAATTCGCGTTACTTTAACGGGCATATTTGGGAGGTTAAGGTTTGATGTAAATCTAAATGTCTAAACAATCTACGAAGAATTTAATTTGAAGTTCGTTGGAGTTTTGGGTATTTTCTATGAAACAGTCGATTAGAGAAACTCATAGACAGTACTTTGAAAGAGTAATCCATTTTATATTTAGTAATCTTTTTTTAAAAACTTTTGTCTTATTGGTTGTTAAGTTGACATCTATTCGTTTGATTTTTGTTCATTTAATAAACTCATGGTTGTTTTTAGGTACCCAATTATCAACGGTTATTCCAATTTAAATAATTTTATCATCAATAATGGGGTAGTATATTTCAATTTGAATTAAATTACCAATTTAAACTTTACTTCCGTGCTATCCAAAACTCACTTCCATATATATTTATACATATATATATACATATATATATATATTTGCATACATAAGCAGCATATACAGACACAGAAATGTATGTTTTCATGTGCTTAAACAAACATATAAACACTTTCCACCCATTTATGACTCATAGATACATTTTTATATATATTATATATGTATGTTCTATATTAATAAAAGTATTTGCATTTTTATTTTTATATAAATGTATATCACTTGGATATGAAAACATGTTTGAAAATATATATATATATATATATATATATATATATATATATATATATATATATATATATATATGATATAATTATGTCTATATAACACATTTTGAGCATTTACACACTCATGTATCTATATTTTTAAATTCACTAACTTGTGCATATGAAAGCATTTGCACTTACAGAAACAGATCTTTTCATTCTACCTCTCATTCTATCACTGTTTCCTTCTATCTCTCTTTCATTTTACCCCTTTTTCATTCCATCCCTTTTGCACTCTCTCTTTTGTTCTATCTTTCATTGTATCTTATTTTCATTCTCTCCCTATTTCATTCTATTGCTCTTTCATTCTAACCCATTTTATTCTATTCCTCTTTTATTGTATTTGTTTCCTTCTGCCCCTATTTCATTCTCTCTCTACTTCATTCTTTTTTCTTTCTTTCATTCTCTTTCTCCTTCTCACTCAACTCCTCTTTCATTCTATCCATCTTTTATTGTATCTCTTTCACTTTATCTCTATTTCATTCTCTCTCCTTCACTCTCTCTCTGATCACCCCTTCTTTCATTCTTTCTCACTCTAGCCTTCTTTCATTCTATACCTATTCCATTCTATCCCTCTTTTATTGCATCTATTTTATTCTATTTCTCTTTCACTGTATCTCTTTTATTCTGTCTCTCTTCCGTTCTTTATATCTTGTCCAGTCTCTTTCAATTACTATTGATTCAACTTGCTTCATTTGAGCTTCACATTTGACAATTTTGTTTCAGTTGATCCACTCAGAGTGAACAGAACTTGACCACATGTATCAAATCGGAATATAGGTGGAGTTAATAAATAAATAACATGCATTTTCTCCTCTTATTCAACAGCATCTGCCAGCCCATAATCTATTTAGATGGAAGAAGAATGTATGAATAAATGAAGAGAGAGGAAATTATCAGTCATAGGGGGTGGATTTAGAGTGGAGTGTTTGCTTTTTCATCTATTACTCATTCTAGTCACATGACTGCTTTCTAATAATCCTCAACATCTTACATTAAAATACTTTTAATCCAGTCCAGCAATTTTTTTTTCAATTACTTTCATTTGTAAACATAAACTGTGTAGGGTAATTAAAAATATTTCACAATTCTCTTTATTGTACCATCAATTTATTTTTATGTACATTTTTTAAGTTTTTATTAAAATCTTGTTTAATGATATACAATTTGGCTTAGTTTTTGTTAATTAGTAGTTTAATCCTAACTAAGTACTCCACAGTAGTCATCTTGTGCCAGATTAAGTTAAGCTTTGTAGCGTTAATTAGACTATGATTCTATATAATGGCTGCTAAAATAAAATAAGAAAAAATAGAAAATACTGAATGTTAATAAACTCAAGATATAAGTAATTTTATTTTTAATAACCCTTAATCATAAAAATAATTATATTTATAATTATTAATAAGTTATCTATAGTTAATTAACACCAAGTAATAAGAGTTGTAGGCTGTTTAGTGGATAATGATGAAGAGAATTGATTTGGTAAGCCATGTCCAAACTCTGGCTAGGAAAGTTTGCATACATGTTGCACTAATGTGCTTTGAATAGGAATAACTCTACTTCTTCCATCTATGGCTAAATAATAAGGCAGAATTCCTTGTAACACAATCCATCTTCAGTGTCATATTAGTAACTCTGCCCTTATTTTGGTATGGTTATAGCCCTTTGCCCCATAAAGGAGTCCACCACAATAAATAAGCAAACCAAGTAATATTTACAAAAGAAACAAAAAAAATTTGTTAAAAATAAAGAAACAAATACTGAACTGTTATTCCTCTTATATAGCAGTGAAGACTGGACAATCACCTCACATATAAAGAAGCAACAAAAATATGATTCTACAGAAGGATGCTGAGAATACCATGCACTGAACATGTGATCCACAATGAATTTTTAGAGAAAATAGAGACAAAAAAGATACTTGTACTTAACAGGAAAAGATAGTTGAAATTTTTAGAGTACATAATGAGGAAAGAGAACTTGGAAAGTTTGATACTCACAGGACAGATTGAAGATAACAGGGTTAGAAGAAAACAATGCATGACCTGCATAGAGAACTTGAGTAAATGGATGGCTGAGCAAGTTTTAGAAGAACTAAAAAAGATAAGATTTATTAAAGACTACAAAGGACAGGAAATTGTGGAGAGTCATGACTACTAACAACCTGAAGGAACACAGCATATAGAAGAAGGACATTGAATAAAAATAAAGCGGACCTTATTTCAAGGAAATGCTTGTGTGATAAATTCAAGTAAAGAAATTAAATGTAATGACAATCATTATTAATAGAATTTACTTTTTTTCATATTCTCTCACACTCAGTAACCCCCTTGTATCTTAGCTTTATTGCCTTGCTTGGAATTAAATGATTTAAAAAAAAACATTGAGCTCAGGCTGTTAAGGTATTTACTACTTTCTATATATCCAGATAAATAATCAAGTATAAACAGAATAATAACTATGATTCACATCCGGTCAACATGTCTAGTGAAATGTATTTGTGAATCAGAAAGAGATTTTGATAAAAGTAGTGTAACATTCATATCTCATGCCTCTATTGTTCTCTTATCCTTTGCTTGTATCTTCTCATTCTCTCCCTTATCCTTTCCAATTCAACTAATATTATTTACCTCATGTCTGTGATTTTCTCTCATCCTTTGCCTGTATCTTTTCATTTTCTTCCTTATTCCTTTCAATGCAACTAATATCATTCATTATCTCATGCCTCTGTTGTTCACTCATCCTTTGCTTGTATCTTCTCATTTTATCTCTTATCTTTTTCCATCTTTATTGCCTGTTTATATTTTTATCTACATGCAATGCAAATATGTATTCATTTCATATGTAAAATAAGAATAAAAAATGCACAAATATTTTATACTGAACCCTTTCTTTTATCTTTTTCTCTATCTCCATAAATCATTTTAATGTATCACAATTTTACACCTTTCCATTTCTACCTGCCTTTCAATCTTTCAATCTTAATATCCAGCCATCAAGACAGCCTGTCTTTCTTTTATCTTCATCCTATCTCTATATATTTATTTTTCCTTTCAACTACTTTTCTTGAATTGTCTCACTTTCTACTTTTCCTACTTCACAAACACCACCACCTCCTCTCTCTTTCTCTCTCTTCCACTTCTTCTCCCTCTCTTTTATTAATTCTTTCTCTTTTATATAGCTTTTTTATAAAGTATAACTGATTGTAGAATAACCTGAAACTGAACAGATACTACACTTTGATAGAAAAGTATGTCAAGTATATGACATATATAATAATAGCATAAATTAGATTTACATGCTTTGAATTAATAAATACGTTCGACTTGTTCAACAATCTGAAATTTTAATTTAAATGCCAATCATTTGCTATATTGCTTTTATTGGTCTTTCTTCAGCTCATTTCAAAATATAAAATTTCAAGATGTTAAGGAAGTGAATTGATCTCTTCTGCACCAATGCTATTTTAGCTGACATATTTTTTAATACTAAAGTTAAAAATGAGGCCTGAGAGTCACTTAAGGTAGGTGGTTAATGTTAAAGTGGTTATGATGAATGAGGTTTGATATGAGTGAAAGAGGAGGTGCTAGAAATTGAAGGTTATGAAGAATATAGGATAGATAATGATTGACTCTTAACTTGAAGAGGTTAAGATTGTAGTGTATAGGGTTAATGTTAAAGTGGTTATGAATGAGGTGTGGTATGAGAGAAAAAGGAGATACTAGAAATCAGAGGTTATGAGGATATGTAGAATAAATAATGATTGACCCTTGACTTGAAGATGTTAAGCTTGTAGTGGGAAGCATCCCCATGGGTGTTTGTTTGACAAAGTAGCAGTTCTTGGGAAAAAGTTGTCTGACTGAAACTTTCTTATTACATTTGGAATATGGTAGAAATGTGGGTGATTCAATTCTGTGGGAGTAATGTGGTATATATTAGCAGTAAAGGTCTGAATTGATGAAGCTAAAGAAATAGTATTGCAGGAAAGTAAATATTGGTTGCTATATAAAGGACAAAATGAACATTTCAAAAAGGAGCTTTTAATAATTAATAACATTTGGCAAGGAACAAGTACAGTACTAAAAACATTAATGTATTTTGTCACTAACTGTGTTTAAATAAAATATAAATGTGGAGGGTTATAATTTACAAGGATTTAAAGTTTTAACCCATTTTGAAAATTTTTATAACAAAAAGAAAACATAATTGAATGGTTTGGTTCAGACTAATTTCTTCATTATTATTATTAGGATTTTTTTTTATTATTCAACAACTTATCAGGCTTTCCTGGAATCTGTGTTGAACAATCATATACAATAATTAAAACACACACCTACCAAATTTATGCAGGAATGGAAAATGTTTCTTCTTCTAAATCATACTTATTATAAAACCCAGGTTGTGTGTGTGTGTGTGTGTCTGTACATTTATATATTGGTTTGGATTTCCTACATTTTTCAACCAATTTCAACAAAACTTCACAGGACTACATAAAATTACCTTGTGGTGGTTCTGACAGCACCAAAAATTGGAAAAACACAATTGTTTTTGCATGAAATCAATTTGAAAACATGATTAAGAGGCATCACGAGAATGAAAGGGGGACAACTCATATCGAGTTATACTTATTATAAAACCCAGGTTGTTTGTGTGTGTGTGTGTGTGTATGTGTGTGTGTTAGTTTATATATGGGATCGGATTTCCTATATTTTTCAACCGATTTCAACAAAACTTCACTTTTTTTTTGGCTGGTAGTGTTGCTTATTGTCTTGCACACTTTTTTCTTTATTTTTACATTCAGAATGCTTTAAAAATTCCATTTACAAGACAATTGTTTATAATAAAATTCTATTCAATTGGTAGACTCATAATGATTGAAAACAATGTTTTTGTTTGGGTTTGACCAATTCGTAAAAAAACAAAAAAAATAAAAAACAAAAAAATACTAGTGAAGATATGCATGTCCGTCAACCTTAAACAATAATCTTTGTCAATTTTATTTTTCAGTCTTTATGATGGTCGATACTTGATCTATCTCTTACTGTTACATCCCCGGGCAATACCGGGCTCTACTGCTAGTTACTAATAAATTATGTACATATGAGTTGAAGCAAAATAATCTTTATTTATTTACATCCAGACTGATATCCTCATAATGTTATTATCATTTTATGCTTTCCAGCCTTCTTCAGATGATAGAACTAATCTTTGGGGGGTTTAATCTAAACACTTTATTTAATCTATGGAAGTATATTGTTCTCACTCCACTATCTATATCTAGGGATATCTTGTCTTGTTCTTATTTAGTATTGCTCTGTTATTACTCACTATATTCCCACTGAACCTAAGTCTGTACTAGCTGGCCCAGGGATTGAATTCAAATTCACAAACCACTATTTTAATTCTCTCAGTCTGTTATTCCATGGGACAATCCTGAATCTAGAACTTGGAGACTTAAATTTAATGTTCTTTCCTGCCTGCTGCTGCAGTCATACATGACTGCATAAACCACAGCCTGTTTCGCTTGGTTCAGTATGATGCTGAGTAATCAGAGAAAACAAACAGTAATAAAATAAAATGATTTGATTTGATTTTCTGCTAATTATATGATCTAAATGAGCAGAGTAGCTAGTATTGATAACCAGACTTCCAGAAATAAGAGGGATATGAGTTCAAATGACTCCAAGAGTCATTCAGATTTTAACTGTTCACTGACCATATCATCTCAAAAGTTGCAATAACACAACTTATTAAGATAAAGGAAATACTAGTCAAAAATTAATAATGGTTCACTTTCTGTTTTTTCTCTTGACAATACCACATCTCACTGTCAAGTTTTTTCTTTATTGTTTTATTTTCTTTCTATTTATCCATTGTAATTTATTTCTCATAAAAACATTGTTATTTACATTTTGATTATGATGACAGCTTTCATTTTAAAGAGAATGTTTTCTCTTCTAAGTTTCAGTTTGCTTTTAATATCTACAAGTGAAATCCAAAAAAACATTTGTCTCATCACTTTTCAAGGTGGGTGGGGCCTACTCTAATTCTCTTTAAGAAGAAACAAGAAACATAAGCAACTCATCAGAGATTTTTAAAAAAATTCCTCAGATATAGAATCAAACAAGGACTTTCCAAAAATACCAAGAAACAAAAAATAAAGAAAATTGAATTTTGAAGCAAAAATAAAATGATATTAAAAATTCTACATTTGTCAGCAGAAGAATGTCCACAGTTTTCTATTTAGAAATGAGATATGAACAGCTGGCATTCTTAAAATAATAATACATACATACATACATACATTCTTATCTCTCTCTCTCTCTCTCTCTCTCTCTCTCTCTCTGTATATATATATATATATATATATATATATATACAGAGAGAGAGAGAGAGAGAAAGGTAGGCAGATATAGTTAAGCATAAAATTTATCATTTCTTTCACCAGAGGAATACTATTTTCTACTTCAAATTGGCATGTAAAAGAATTGGAGACATCAAAATCAAGTAGGTACAGAAGTTTAAATATCTAGAAAATGTTTTAAAAAATAATGGAATATGTGACATCAAAATCAAATGAAAGATACTGAAAATACTATTGACAGAAGATTTGAACAAAAAAGAAGTTTTTACAGAAAATGGAAACAAAAACACATTTGTACTTAGAATCAGAAAAAACAGTATAAATTTCTGTGACACATAATGAGAAAAGAAGCCTTGAAGAATTTAACACTCACAGGACATATTGAAAGCAAGTGGGACAGAGGGAAACAGTAAGTAACTTACATAATGAGCTTGTGTAAATGGATGAGAGAACAGGAAGTGAGAGGAATAAAAAAGAGACAAATTCATGGATGAGTTAACGGGAAGTGAGAGAAATAATAAAAAGACAAATTAATGGACGAGTTAACAGGAAGTGAGAGGAATAAAAAAGAGACAAATTAATGGATGAGTTAACAGCAAGTGAGAGGAATAATAAAAAGACAAATTAATGGATGAGAGAACAGGAAGTGAGAGGAATAATAAAAAGACAAATTAATGGATGAGTTAACAGGAAGTGAGAAGAATAAAAAAGAGACAAATTAATGGATGAGTTAACAGGATGTGAGAGGAATAAAAAAGAGACAAATTAATGGATGAGTTAACAGGATGTGAGAGGAATAATAAAAAGACAAATTAATGGATGAGTTAACAGGATGTGAGAGGAATAAAAAAGAGATAAATTAATGGATGAGTTAACAGGAAGTGAGAGGAATAATAAAAAGACAAATTAATGGATGAGAGAACAGGAAGTGAGAGGAATAAAAAAGAGACAAATTAATGGATGAGTTAACAGGAAGTGAGAGGAATAATAAAAAGACAAATTAATGGATGAGTTAACAGGATGTGAGAGAAATAAAAAAGAGATAAATTAATGGATGAGAGAACAGGAAGTGAGAGGAATAATAAAAAGACAAATTAATGGATGAGTTAACAGGATGTGAGAGGAATAAAAAAGAGACAAATTAATGGATGAGAGAACAGGAAGTGAGAGGAATAATAAAAAGACAAATTAATGGATGAGTTAACAGGATGTGAGAGAAATAAAAAAGAGACAAATTAATGGATGAGAGAACAGGAAGTGAGAAGAATAATAAAAAGACAAATTAATGGATGAGTTAACAGGATGTGAGAGGAATAAAAAAGAGACAAATTAATGGATGAGTTAACAGGAAGTGAGAGGAATAATAAAAAGACAAATTAATGGATGAGTTAACAGGATGTGAGAGAAATAAAAAAGAGACAAATTAATGGATGAGTTAACAGGAAGTGAGAGGAATAAAAAAGAGACAAATTAATGGATGAGAGAACAGGAAGTGAGAGGAATAATAAAAAGACAAATTAATGGATGAGTTAACAGGAAGTGAGAGGAATAATAAAAGACAAATTAATAGATGAGAGAACAGGAAGTGAGAGGGATAATAAAAAGACAAATTAATGGATGTGAGAACAGGAAGTGAGAGGAATAATAAAAAACAAAAAAAAAACAAAAGGAAAAGCATATTTTATCGTAATTTTACTTGCAATTTGACTCCAAAAAGATGAATTATTCACATCTTAATAGTAGTAAAGTTTTTCTTAGTTATCACCATCTGTAACCAGTTCTTATACTTCATTACCAAATACTAACAAGTATTATGCATTTTGTCTTGCAACTGTATCTCAATCCCTAAGATTAGAAGTTTTGCTTGGTAACTCAATAAATTAACATATAGATGCATACAAACACATACATGGGTATTAAGGTATATGCATACATGTGCATATGATATCAGAAAGTGATGAAAAATTCTTAATCTAAGTATCGAAAATCTGATTAAAATACCAAGCATCATATTTTGAGGGGAATTTTCTTGAGTAGACAAAGAAATTTTAAGCTCCTCCTTGTACATCAATATATCTATATCTATATATCTATATCTATGTATCTATATCTATATATCTATCTCTCTATCTCTCTCTCTCTCTCTCTCTCTATATATATATATATATATATATATATATATATATATATATAATTTATTTGAAAATTATAACATAAATATGTTATAAAATCACTACAAAAATAGCCATTTTGTTTCAACACTTCTGATGTCTTATCAAGTGATGATGGTGTTGAACCCCATATTTTTGTAGTGATTTTATAACATATTTATGTTATAATTTCAAATAAATTATATTTGCTCTACTCTGTATTAAGCACTCTTTTAAGAATAGTATGTTTTGGTTATTGGAATTTATTCTATATACACCAATTCTATAACTTTGTGTGTATATATATATATATATATATATATATATATATACATATATATATACATATATATATACATATATATATATATATATATATATATATATATATATATATATACATATATATATACATATATATATATATATATATATATATATAAGTAAAAGTTTATCAATTAGCTGATTGTTGTTATCTTCAGCATCCCAACTCCAGAGTTGACTGACTCATCTGTCCACTCCTCAGAGGATATCAGCAATTTACTGCTTATATGTCTTGATTTTTCTTTTTATGCACTTATTATTGATGCAAGTTTTGTGTAGTGTGTATGTGTTAGTGTGCATGCAGCTATGCGCCTGTCTGTGCATTCATGCATGTGCACCAGTCAGTGTGGATGTGCATACATTTAGGGTGTTGTGTTTATTTGTTTTTTTTTCTTCACTTTACACTCACTCCTTAGCTTTTTCTCTTTTTTTCTTTTTCCTTTTTTCTTTCACTTGTAGTTATTTGTTGCTATTTTGTTTCCAGTTTTTCTCTAGACATATTATTGTTTTTATTTTTGAGCATTCTAATATATATATATATATATATATATATATATATATATATATATATATATATATATGTGCGTGTGTAGATTTATATAGGTATATATATGGACATTTGTGTGTAGGTATATATGCAAGTATATATAGGTATATGTGTTGGGCACCTCGAGGCAGTGTAATAGTTAGCAAGCTTGTCTCGCTAGAACAATTATGACTGAGTAGTGAGTTCAATCCTCAATGGGTGCCTCATACTTTGGGCCTTGTGCTACATCTAAGCTACACTTTGAAAATCACTATATAGGTATGTGTGCGTGTAGGTAAATATGTATGTGTGTGTATATGTGTGTTTATAGACAGATATAGACTACATTAGATATAAACACATGAATTGATTTATGTACAGGTAGAATAATGGAGATCATCATGTAAAAGGAATCTGATTTCTAATTCCTGTTAAATTTGTTGCATTCTTTTTGCACAAATGCACTTGGGAAGAGACTAAATCTGCAAAATCTAAAGGTGCAAGGGTCTCATGTTTATTCCCACCCTCCTGAATCTATAATACAGGGCTCCCAACTCTACTACATCTCAAATTTCCTAAGATAGCATTCATATAAAATACAAATTTTATTATAACCTAATTATGTACACTAATGGATCATATGTAATATGGGTCAACAGTTCAACTAGAAAAATTATAAATAAATACAATGTAACAAATACAAATTAGAGACCCGTCATAATAGATCATTTCATCTTAAATAAGTCAACAATGTTTTGCAGTACTTTTAGCATAAATTTGAGATTTTTCTTGTTAAAAAGTTGAATAAAATTTAATACATTCAATATTATGGATAAAAAATAAGGAATTTTATACAGGTGTTTTTCAAGACTTAGCATGAACAAAACAAATTAACAGATTTAGATAAAAAATAAAACCCCATAATGACATCAATATCTGCGAAAAGTTTTAATCCTTTAGTAGTCAGTTGTTCTTAGTTTAATTTGTAACTTATATAAATATAGGTAGGAAAAAAAGCAAATGTTGATAAAATAGCAAGTGTCTTAAATCACTGCCCAGGGTCCCAAATCAGGCTCTCCACCCAAGTTGATGGATTAAGATTTAGTATGAACTGGCCCTGTTCAAAGCTATGATTCCCTTGGCTCGGGTGACAGCCAGTTTAAGAGGACAACAGTGAATTCAAAACTCTGGAGAAGGCAACAGGAAACTACTACACTATTTTTCCCAAGAAGTCATGGTAATTCACAGATAATAAAAAAATGGAATCTCTGGTGAGCCAGAATGTGATGTAATATGTCATTTAAAAAAATAAAATAAAATGTTTAATTGCATTTGATAAAAGTTTCATTATTTATATCTGAGAATATTATTACTATAAGTGTCCTACAAGTTTTAGCAGGATATATTTCTATTAGTAAATGGCTCTCCTATCACCAAAACAAATGGGATCTCTCTGTTTAGTTCTTCTAATAATTTAATAGGTTTTCAATGACCAACTCAAGAACTGACCATTGATAATATACAGTCCAATGTCCCACTCAAAACATTATTTCAAACTATATAAACATATATATAAATACAGGTACATTCCATATATATATATATATATATATATATATATATATATATATATATATATATACTCTATTTTATGCATATTTCAAATGGGTTTGTTGTCCGGTAAAGTCATGTATAATTGCTTAGAAATGTGAATTTATCTTCCAGTAAGTAATTTACCAAGGCAACAAAGAGATAAGAATCAAGGTATCTTAGGAATTTTTTAAAGTGTCCATATTATAAAGGCTGAGTATTGGTTGCATATCAATAGTTCATAAAGATATATACCTGCATAATCACAGACATACTCATATCGTTTTATTAATATATTTGCATAGATGCATGCACACACACACATACACAGGTAGATGTATAAATACATATACACTGCCCTTCGTAATATTAATGTATACTTGTCAAAGTGGTTTATTTAGAAGGAGACAATGGTTTTTCTAATTTTTATATCAATCAATTATTTTCTCCAACCTTGGAGAAGTGATAATGACCCTCAAACAAAGTAGTCAGTAATTCAAAAACAATACATTCTTTGATAATTATAATTTTTCAGATAAAAACTTTTGTGCTTAAAAATTATTTCTATTTCCTCTGACATTAAAGAATTTCCTTTTGTCATCGACTTTCAATATGACTGATTAAAATCTCATTGTTTGGGGATTCATAATGATTCCATTTGCTCATCAATTTATCATAAAAAAAGACATTTCTATTTTTTCCCTTGCTTTATATTTCAATTCATGTTTTCACTTTAATGTTTTTAACATTTTTAACCCTTCCAATTCTCCAATTCCTATAATGGGTTTCCACATGGACCCTTTTAATCCTAATTTCATACTACCAGTGTCACAATAGTCTCAGATACATGTGTGTTTGTGGGGGGTAATGACTGACAAAGTACTTATGTTAACTTTTTTATTTTAATTCTTTTTTTGGTTGTTTTACTGTGTGTAGAAAATACTCAAATGATTTTTTGTTCCAAGCACTTTCAGCTAAGTGGTTGAAATGAACAAATATTTGGACAATTTCTGCACACACTAAGTCTAAAAAAGGGTCTCTGGTTTGAATAGCAGAAAAATATAATAGAAGAATTAATGCAAGTACTTTGCCATTCATTTTTAATGAAACATGTATTAGAGAGTGATTGCCACCAAAATACAGATGTGTGTGTGCGTGTGCATGTGTGTGTGGAAAGAGAGAGAGAACAATATGGACACAGGTATTAACACTGGATGGCAACTGTCTGTTTTATGCTTAAACACAATCATCAGGCCATATCATGGCCTGACAATTGCATTTAAGTATGAAACCATGAGGCTATAACATATGCTCTTTCTCCAATATTGAGCACTTTTTTCACAACGATAAAACATAACTTAATACACATAACATACATACACACACACACATACACACACACATATATATATATAATATAGTATAATATGATATAATGTTTGGCCACTCATTCTGAGTATGCCTGTCTTCTAGAGCACCTAGCCAGTCCCTGTTACAGATACCTGCTCAGGCACATGTTTCCTTTTTCAACACCCACAGAGCCCTCTTCTGGCTTATATTGCAACTATGCTGAATAAGCCTTTGTTATAGTTTCTGAGAAAGAGTACATTATCTGATGTGATCAAGAGTTTGAAGACCAGTAGACTGAAACTATTGGTTAAAATGACTTGTGACTTCATGTTAGCACAAGCATCAACAAACAATTCTGTCCCATCAATTTTGTTTACAAGAATTGGAACAACTGTGCTTTGGTCCTGCATTCCAGGCTGATGACATCAAGAAGTCACCTTCCTGACAGATTGAACATGGTGAGATTTTGTTAAAAAAGTGAACATTCTAACCACTTGGTCACATGCCCATGTAAATATATCAGAATTACTCTGAAGATCCATTTATGTGAAACCTAGGTAGGTTGTTATTGACTCTTTAGGATTTATTCCATTTATCCCAGCTTTTGTTTATTGAGCACTCTATGTTTTAGCTTTATTACTTGCTTGAGGTTTTTTCTTTGAACTAAAAACTTAAGGCAATGGACGACTTATTTGGGCCTGTTCGGATGTTTCTAATTCTTTCTTTCTTTTTTTTTTCCTTGGTATCAATTTGTTTTGATACAAGTTATGCCATCCAAGGTTTTTTCCAAACAAATATTAATAGTAGTTTAATATATATATATATATGTATATATATATATATATATATATATATATATATATATATATATATATATATATATATATATATAATTTATTTGTTTAAACATTATCTTAAATAGGTACTCATATTTGAGATGCTCCATTTTTATTTATTTATTAAACAATATATTTATTTACTTACATCTACCTGCCTCAAATATGAGTATCTATTTAAAATAATGTTTAAACAAATAAATTAAAAATATGGCAGATTTGATCCATTTCCTAAAATGTCTTTGTTTACATTAGGATACAATATATATATATATATATATATATATATATATATATATATATATATATATATATATATATAAATAATTAAGTTATAAGGAACTTGGTAAACCGAATTGGTAAATCCAAAGAGGATGAAATCCTGAGAGCTCAATGTTAGGACAGAGCTAATATGTAATGAAAAACAAACCACTTTAATGTACCATTACGATAATTTATTTCACCTAAATCCTTTTTTAAGGATTCAGGATCATCAGGTAAATCTTCCAACAACGAATTGAGAAAAAAAATGGGATTAGAAATTGGTGGGTACCCACCAATTTCTAATCCCATTTTTTTTCTCAATTCGTTGTTGGAAGATTTACCTGATGATCCTGAATCCTTAAAAATCCTTAAAAAAGGATTTAGGTGAAATAAATTATCGTAATGGTACATTAAAGTGGTTTGTTTTTCATTACATTTATATATATATATATATATATATATATATATATATATATATATATATATATATATATATATATCATGTGCATCAAAAAACAAACTATATATATAATATATATTCAGTGTGCACCAGATAATTAAGAATAAATTATAATATAAATATATATAAAGATATTCAACTGAAAAAATAAATATCTTAATACTGTGTGTATATTCAAATTATAAAAAAAACCCAGAAACAAATGTTTATTCAGTATAATCATAATAGGTTTTGAGCATAGCCTCTCCATGGCCTCAGAAGTAAATGCATATCTGATCAGGTAGTTCTTGCTATAGGTGGTCATCATTTTCATGATTCTTGTCTCTATCAAGTCCTTTGTATTGTAGAGTTATTATTTGGTCTCCCTCTTGACAATATTCCAGACATAGCCGTCCATAAGATTCCAATCAGAAGTTGTAGGAGGCTACATGTTATGAGGTGTCATGACAATAAAAATTCTCAGCTAGCCACTCCTGGGTCACAAAGAAGCAACATCCTACTAGAACATGTATAGACAATCCTTCTTTTTGAGAGCATGATCACTATGTCTAATATTGGTGGTGTTATTGACACTAAGACCCAGCAGAAGAAGTAGATGGTATAATATAGTCCTTATTGCTTACAATTTCCAGGGTAAAAACAGATAATTTGCATTATCATGGATACTTTTGTGGGGTCACTGTAGAATGATCTGTTGTTCCTTTTGCCCAGATAAGTAACAGAACATGCTGGGCTCCTCAAGGTATTTGAGCTTGTTCAGCAAATACTTTGATCAAATCATATTTCATTGAACTACCCTTTCCTCAAGACATAAGACTTGTACCTAATGTTTTCATATAAGATAATCATAATAATATAGTCCTAAGACTTAATAACTAATAATTTAATATAATTCCAACTAAGAAATTTGAATGTAAAATAAAAATAATTATACCTTTATTGGTTTAACTTTTATTAAGTTACTATAACATTAATATTCTTAACATTAAGTTGATTCATACATAATTTCCATTTTTTGAAACTAATTACAATATTTTGAAGAAAATGTTTCTCACCACCATATTGTAGCTTCCCTCTGCCTTTTCTATAAATATTTTCATTGTAATTGTTCTGACTAAATTACTTCTATGGTACCTAGACTTTATGAATTTTAGTGCTGTCTGTACTAAATTGGCAACAAGGTCTCATCATTTTACAGTTGGAATGGCTAGATGTAACTGTAAGCTCTATAGTAACAGTTTCTTCTCTTGCACTTCTTGCTTGTGGAACCCTATTCCAGCTTCTAGCTTCCCAATCAAGTTTGATCTTCAAAAATTTAAATGCAATGTAAATCCTTAACTTCTGTCTTCTGAATTCCTGTTCTTTTATTGTTATTTCTCCATAATAATGTTGTTTTGTTTTTCTCATATTTCCTCACACTCAGTAATCATTTGCATTTTAGTGGCTCTTTTGCCTTTCTTGGGATGAAATGACTTAAAAAAAATACAGAGAAATTATTTAAGACTCAACCTAATTTTTTATAACTTAACCTAATTTTTTATGACTCAACCTAATTATTTAACTTAATATATGCAGTAAATCAAGTTGAAATAATCACCAAAGTTGATGTATTCTTGTTTATATGAATTTCTAGGTCACTGTGATTAAGAAGCCTTCATGAATTTTTGATTTTGGTTATGATTTGATATTTGGTTACTATATGATATAGTCCAATGACAAAATGACTTTATTGCAATGTTTCCCAAACCTTTTTGATTGTGAACCTGAACATAGAAATTTTTAGTCTGGTAGCCCTGATTTAGAAGCATAATTTCAACATTGCTTCATTTACTCGTATGAAATAAACTTAACTGAATTTTACTTTTCTTTAACACCAATAATTTCTTATATTTCTTATGTTGTAGAGAAACATAAAAAAAAACATCTTTTGAACATGACTAGAGGTTTTTCCCTGGGTTTCCAGTTCCTTCTAAAATCTACTTCAATCTATACTTTTAATGTTCCTGCCTTAAGTAATTTTATTCACTGATTATTTTTCCCCTTAATAGCAGTAGATAGATTCACCTATTATCCAGTTCACACTCCTCCACTGTCTTTTGAACAGAAGTAGAGTTTTATCCTTTGTTTCCTATTTAGGATTGGTTTTCCAATTCCTTCTAAAGTCTGCTTCAGCTCTATACTTGTAATGCTTGTTCTTTCTTAGGCTAAATATATCCACACAGTAACCCTCTACCTTGAGTAGCTCTTGGGCCTTGTGAATTATGTGAACATTAGTAAAAAAAAGTTAAAATTAAATTATAACTTCTAAATATCTCATTTGTCTATCACACAGTATTTTAGCCATCCAAAACATCAATACTAAAAGTAAGACATGATATTATGATTTCTTCTGGCTTCAGTACACAAGTATTGGACATGAACTGAGTGAAATTTTCATACATTTATCAATAATTTATTATTCAATCTGTTCTAAAGTTGCAATGAGAAAAACTTATTCTTCTATGTACAGTGTCCCTTTAGGATGTAAATGAACATGGCTCTCTACAACTTCCTATCCTTTGTAGCTCTTAACAATATTTGTCTTTTTGCTATCTTTCCTAATCCCTGTTCTGCCAACAATTTACACAAGTTTGTTAAGTAGGTTGATCATGGCTCTCTACAACTTCCTATCCTTTGTAGCTCTTAACAATATTTGTCTTTTTGCTATCTTTCCTAATCCCTGTTCTGCCAACAATTTACACAAGTTTGTTAAGTAGGTTGATCATGGCTCTCTACAACTTCCTATCCTTTGTAGCTCTTAACAATATTTGTCTTTTTGCTATCTTTCCTAATCCCTGTTCTGCCAACAATTTACACAAGTTTGTTAAGTAGGTTGATCATGGCTCTCTACAACTTCCTATCCTTTGTAGTTCTAAACAATGTTTGTCCCCTTTTTGTCATTCCAGTCCATTTTCTACCATCCATTTACACAAGCTTGTTAGGTTGGTTGATCATGGCTCTCCACAACTTCCTATCCTTTGTAATTCTAAGCACTGTTTATCCCCTTACTATCCTTCCCAGTCCTTGTTCTGCCATCCATTTACACAAGCTTGTTAGGTTGGTTGATCATGGTTCTCTACAACTTCTTATCTTTTGTAGCAATGTTTATCCTCTTACTATCCTTCTAGTCCATTTTCTGCTATCCATTTATACAAGCAAGTTATCCACTGTTTATTTCTATCCCTCTTGTCTTTAACATGTCATAT
The DNA here is from genome assembly GCA_963932145.1 of Acanthosepion lycidas. Classification (NCBI taxonomy): domain Eukaryota; kingdom Metazoa; phylum Mollusca; class Cephalopoda; order Sepiida; family Sepiidae; genus Acanthosepion; species Acanthosepion lycidas. The sequence goes on from OZ010616.1 coordinate 46,834,308, forward strand.
AAATGTTAAATTGTCTGATACTAGGTACAAGTGCCCTTCTTGTTTCAATATCTCATCACCATCATTGCTCATGTTCAGTCTGTGTTATCCTCAGCATCCTTCTGTAGAACTACATTTCTGTTCCTTGAAGTCTCTTCATCTGTGAGGAGATTGTTCAGCATTGACTAAATCTGTGATGTAAATATATTTGCAATATATTTTATTTTAAACATTTTTCTAAATAACCACCTTTCAATGTTTTGGGTTTGTAATTATTGGTTTGGAAACCACTGTTTTAAAGCAATAGAATTTGATACCTTGACACACATATGGTATGAGATTCTCTTGTTCAAAATGCATTTTATTGTTGAAAGAAAGAGTAACAGATAACATAGTTTTCTTCCCAAACAGTATCAATCTCCAATGAATTGTTTTTATTAATACTTACAGTACTTAATATTTTTAGTGATTACCTGCTTGTATTGGTCCGAGAACATGCTATAGAGATATGCTATCAATTAAATAGTGATGAATGAATGTGATATTGTCCATTAAGAGGCTTGAATGCCACTGATCAGTTCAGTACAGATACTGTATCTGACCACTGTCTTTATTGCCCATGAACAAAAGACTTTCCCTGTGTCATTTGTACCTTTCACAGTTTCTTTGGTAAATTAGACTTAACTATTGTTTATAACTTTGAGAAGAATAAAAAAAGAGATTTGTGTGTTGGAACAGTATCATATATATATATATATATATATATATATATATATATATATATGTATGTATGTATGTTTGATTACACCAGAAAATAATGGTGACTTGGTACAATACGGTTTTTCAAGTAAATAATTGATTAGTATTTTTAGGTTAACTGAAAGATAAAAGTGGGTATTAATTAATAGTATCTTACACTTTAGTTTCTTAACATTTATTTATATAAAATGTAAAGAGATGTTTTTTTGCTTTTTTTAATCAGTATCACCCATGCAAGGTAGTAAAGCCACTAAGATACAAAGGGTTATAGGGTGTGGAAGAATTAGGAACAGAAATATTAATAGTGAGTGGGAAGAGGAAAGAGTGATCAGGAGGACAATAGATAGTGATTGACTTTGTATTTAAATTTCTGCAGATTAAAGTTGACTGGAAAGCATGGAGCTAGAAGGAGTTCCACAAGCAAGAAGTGCAAAAAACAGAAAATGTTAGCATAGAATTTATGGCTACATCTAGCCAGCTGCACTGTAAATTGATGACATTTCAATGCCATTCTAGTAATGTGCTTAAATTTAAAAAAAACTAGGTACCATAGCGAAGAGATCATCTGAATAATTACCATGAAAGTATTTATAGAAAATGAACAGGTGAACAGGGAGGTAATATGACTGAAGCTGAGCCACCAGATCAGGACTGATAATATTGCTGATTTTTCTTTGGATTTTATCAAGGGGAGCAAGGTAAATAGCAGGGGTTAAATATTTTTCATCAATATTTGGTTTTACTTCAATTTTTTGTAAAGAAACATGAAAAAATATTCAAAATGGAAATGTATAAAATATCTAGACATAAAATTATGGCTTGAGAAAAACTTAGATTAGGAAGGAAAATGAAATATGAAATATTATATGAAAAAATTATTATTGAGCTTACTAGATTTATTTCGGCACGAGATTGCAGCAGTTCAACACCTAGTTAGGTTTGAACTCACTATCTCTATGAGCTTACTGGATTCTTAACCATCACACCATGGTAACCAGCTTTGTCACTTGTTTTATAATTTTAAACATCTCAGTTAAACTGATGGTTTAACTGATATTTCATAATTTTTACTTGAGGTGTTTTAAACCTTTAGCATTGTATTATTGATTTCTCTACTACTACATTCTATTTCAAGCCTTTCAAGTGATTGATTGATTGATTTGTTTGTTTGTTTAGCAGCATATCAATTCCTTCATGGGTCATTTAATGCCAAAATTTAATTTTCTTGAGAGTTTTGAAGTAATAAAAATATGATATATGTTATTCTGCTTTCACAATTGAATACATGGCAGATGATATTCAGCTTTTATATATGTTTGCATGGACATAATTACTAAAGGTGGTGATATGTGTGTTCTATGTTATAGCTTTATTGAAGTTAATTTTTGGAATACAGTTTGATTTCTTTTAGAAATTGTAGAATATTATATGAATTAATATCATGAAAGAGTTCTTTCAAGTTAGTTGATCAGTAGAATTTTAAACAGATTTGGCTGAAGTCACTTCAATTTGTTAGTATGTATTTTATTGTGTGTAGTTTTTGGCATGCCATAGAGATTGTTTTTAAATATAAGAATGTGTTATCATGCAGTACCTAATATGAAGTCAGTGTTGTTTTTGATGTTGCCATAGCAGAACATGACAACACAACTAAGAAATTTAAACTTATTGCCATTTGATAATTGCAATCACTTACAGTTATAGTCAATCAAATTTACTGTCAGTTTTAAATTTCTTTTTCTTCTGCAATCTAAGGCTATGTCTTTGCAAATTAGAAATAATATATAAAGTTATACAATAAAATAAAATAAATTATTTCAAATATATTTCTTCAGCAATTGGCAAGTAGTATGAATAATGCTAAAAATTCCAATTTAAAATCTACAAAATATTTATGCTTAAGTAAATCCATTAGATTCATTTAGTTTTTAGAAATTTAAAATACTGTGTTTGCTCACTTTTGGCATTTTCTCTGGTGTTACATTAATTTATCTATAAATATATCATGATTTCAAAGTTTTTACTTTAAAGTTAATATTTAGATTCGGTTGTGAAGAGTAAAACATATTCTCCACAACATAATACTCTGACATTTGTTGTTCTCCTGTCAGTTTCAAAGATAAAATTTAAATTAGATGTGCAATCTGATAACAATGTAGTTATAAATAGATAACCAATATATTACTGTACACAATATGACAAATAGACTAAAATAAAACGAATATTTTTGTATTGAATTCATTGATAATGACAGTCCTTGATTTTTTCAAATCAATAGTTCTTTTGCTATACTTTGTTTTATTATGGCTATATCTTATTGATATATCCACATTCCTTGCTTCCACTACATCAAAGCTTCATGGGTAGGCCCTACCATGCCACTTACATAGTAGCAAACCATCCACATTCCTTCTGTATTGCATTGGCAAGAAGTTCCACTCAAACAGCTTCTTCCTGTGAACTACTGCCCTATGGAACAGACTCCCAAAAAAGGATGTTTCCCCAATTACTACAATCTTAACCTGTTTAAGTCTAGAGTTAACTGTTATCTTCCCCTCTTATCCATATAAACAACCCTTTAATGCAATCTTCTACCTTGAGTGGCTTCTGGGCCTTCTACAGGGTGAACCTTACTGTAAAAAATATTCCTTAAATATCATGGGATTCAACTTTAATATCTATTGTCAATAAAGAAGTAATTAATTGACTCTAAATTAACAGGTATCTTGTGTTTTTATAAACAATGTATTACCCTCAAAATTCAAGGAATCTGATCATAGAAAAATTTATCATAACATCAAGTTTCTACTATGTTCTTCAAAGTAATGTTATATACCACACTTGGTTGCACAAGTGAAAACAACAAAGTATTGCTCAGTGGGGTAGAAAGAAAAGAAGACAAAATATGTTAAAATAAAGCTATTTGCATTGCTGATATAGAGAATCAGGGTGGAATGTCTCTTTGTGGTTGAAGGAAGTGACCTGGAGGATGGGGTGAGTCAGTAGTACCTGGTATTGAAGCTTTTGTTGGGTTGGTTGACAAAGGAAGCTGGTGGTGTCTGACAGCCTGCCTAAAATGTATTTTATATTTTTTGTTGGGGGGATTTGTTTTTTGAGCTAGATGTGATCCTCTGCACAAACAACTTTTATTTTTAATTTTGCTTTCATAGCATTATTTGGCCAAAAGGTTTTGATGTGGAGTGAATCAAAAAGAGATCTAATTTGAAGGCGAGTATAACAGTAATCTACTTGTAAAGCACATTATACAGTTGTCTAAAAAATTACTGATTGTAAAGAATAGTAACAAAAGTGTATACTATATTTGATTCAAAAGGACAATATTCAATTCCTGGATCTGTTTTAAGTATCTTGTATATCTTATAGTGATTTGTTTTAAATGATTCTCTAAACGTTTATTTTTTGTTTCCAGTTCCTTCTAAAGTTTACTTTAACTCCATACTTCTAACATCTCTGCTTACACTCTGAAATTTTATTTACTGTTTATTTATTTATTTTCCTTTAATGGGAGTTGATAGATTTGTCTATTATCTGATTCATGCTCTTCCATCTTATTTTGAACAGGAATAGAAGTTAAGCCCTTGTATTCCTGTTTAGAATTAGGTTTCCAGTCCCTTATAAAGTCTTCTCCTCTTTCACTTGCAGTAGGTGTAGATAGATTTGTCTATTGTCCGATTGTCAGTCTTCCTTCATCATTTGAACAGGTGTAGAGGTTTATCCCTTGTTTCCTGTTTAGGATTAGTTTTCTGGTTCCTTTTTAAGTCTTCTCATTCTCTTTTACTCCCAATATCCCTTGAGTCTCAGTGGTATTGTTGCTTTGCTTGGAGTGAATTTATTTAAAAAAATTCTGTATATGCAAACTTTCTTTTTCTATCACTTGCTCTCTCTCTCTCTCTCTCACACACACACACACACACACACACACTGTGAAAGAAAAAGTAAGAGTCTTGGATGCACCTGTTCAATTAGTAGATTAGTTCTCAGAAGATTTTAACCAAAGCTTCTGTCTGTAGGGACTAATATTTTTATTTTACATTGATAACAAAAAAAGATACATAGTAAGTACATTACTACAGCTATAGTTTCTGGTACATATTTCAAGAATTTAGTAATTATGTTTAGATTGTGAGTACCTTAGCACTGCAAGTTAGGCAAGGAATTTCTATAGGCTGCCGACAAGGACTGATTTTCTTCAGAGACAACTACTTAGCATATAAAGTATCAGTTTTATTGGTGTTTTACTTGTTTCCTCAAAACCAGGAAGTCTGGTTAAAAATAACATTCTTAAAATCATTGCAATTAAAAGGATACAAGGACTTCAAGCAAAGCTTTTATCTTTTAATATTTCTGCATATAAAATCTAGTATATTTAACTATTCTGTGTCTTATATGAACATTGGATACAAGTTCATGTTATATATCCCTGTTTTCTTGATAAGTAAACCTTTTAGTAATGTTATTTGAGATTCTGAGGAGATATGATAGACTAAAACTGAATACAAGTATTTGCCATTGATGTCATCTTTAACTTGTGTTCCTGTCTCTACATGTAAATTCAGATATGATTTATTTACTGGATTTATTTGAAGGTGATTCTTTAAAATTAAGTTTGTTCCTGAAATGTATGATTATCATAGAATATTTCAAATAATATCTGTTTTATCATTAGTCTCAGGAGTTATTTTACCACATTTTCAGCACAAAACTCATTGAAAACTTAAAGAAATGCAAAACTTTAGATTATAAGTATATACTAATATAATAGGCACATGGGTGCATAGCCAAATAGTTAGAGCTTTAGCATTTTGATCTGAGGTCAGGATTCAAATGTGACCATAGTCAGTTATTTAAGGATATGAATTCTTGATAACATCATCCTGGGGTGATAATTCCATTATATAAAACCATTGTAAAAAAAACAAAAAAACAAAGATCCTCCTTAGTGGATGATCTTGAAATAAAAAATGATTTTACAAGATATATTATCCTCTTGATTGATTTAAAAGAACTGTTCAGAAAGAAAATTAGAATTTAAAAAAAATAAGCATTACTGAAATTAGTACTTCTGCCCCCCACTCCCCAGTAGGCATGGTGCTCCCATATGGTTGAAGGGTTTGGGGTAGTAAGCACCAGCCCTTTTGATTATTATAATTGATGATTGACAATATAACTTAGGTAGAAAAAAGTAAAAAGTACAAAAAGCAAAAAAACGCTGCAAAAACTAGCCTTTATGGGGCTCCAACCTAGTCAGGAATTTCTGTGTAGTACACACTGCAGTGGCCATGCAGATACACAATATATATTATTAGTTGATGACTGACAATGTAACATCAGTTTAAAAATAATTAAAAAAATGGTGGATGGCCATAAAACAGTGCTGAAGAAAAAATGGCAGAGGACACAACAGGACCCCATAAGACACAAGGTCGGGAGTTTGTGGGGTAAAACGTAACAGCCCTGGGTGAACACTGTTCCAAATATTAAACAGTAATTTGCCTATACTGATAAAGAACATGATCATATATTGTTAACATGCAATTCAAGATGAACATTTCAAGGTACCAGCACCAAGAAGAAAGAAGATATTACCAAAAAGACTTGTTTTCTTATTTGAGTTGCTGAAGAAAAAATAAAACAAATGCAACAGGTTATAAAATAAACTATATATAAGGCAAAAACTGGAAGAGGAGTTCTGCTTTTCACTTGGGGAACTCTCTTCCAGTTTCTTGCTTTTCTGTAAACTATGATCTTCAAAAATTGAAATGCAATGTCAATCGCCATTTGTCTTTTTGAATCCTGTTCTTTTATTGCTCTCTCTCCCCTTATAATATTTTCTTTGTTCCTTTTACTCTAGTAACCAGTTACATCTTAGAGGCTTTATTGCCTTACTTGGGGTTAAATGATTAAAAAAGAATTTAGAGTCATGTTTAAATTTTTATAAAGTTTTTAATATATAAAAGTATACTTTGTCACAAGAACTGGTCAATAAGAGATTTTTTCTTTACTAATTTGACAACAATGTGTTTACCTGTATAAGATCTGGTTAAAACTTACATTTTTTGTCTCATCTGTTTTTTATATATCCTATGACTTTTATATTCAGATTGTATACTATTTTTTACATTCATCATGAGTTAGATAAAGGTATCTGATTTAATTATATAATAATAATTTTTCTATTTTATAGAACATTGAGAAATATGCATACAAGGATAGAAAAATTAAACTGAAAAAAAGACTGACATCAAGCTTTAAAATGTATTCATTAAAAATGATGCTTTTAGTAAGTGAAAAAAAATAGGAAAATTTTAATACATTTGATGTTCAAAACAAACTTGTGTTTATATTGATAGATACAATAAACAGGGCAGAATTTTAAGATCTCTTAGATATTTATAAAACTTTTAATAATTAACACAATGTGGACTGTCTTATAAATTCTTACATACTTAGATTCTTAAGGAAAGTATATCTTGTTTTTGTTGATATTCATCCAATAAAAGGCCGAAGAGTCACTCAAGGTAGAGGGTTATTGTGTGGTGTTGTATGAGCTTAAGAAAGGGCAAGAAGTGAAGTTTATGGGACTATGCTGGAAAGATAATGGCTCACTCTAGACTTGAAGTGATCAAGATTGTTGTGAATTTGGAAAAGAAGAGAAGGGACAGACTCAGTAATCAAAAACCCAATCCTAAACAGAAAACAAGGAAACTACTCCTGTTCAAAAGACTGAGGAGAAGTGTGAATCTGACAATAGGTGAAATTCTCTACTCCTATTATCAACAACAAATGACTCCATTAATTTTAGGCTCTTAACTAATGATAGAAGAAAGAGATTGGATACAGTGGTCCCCATGTTTATCTAATGACCCCACTCTTCACCATATGTCAGAATATTATTCCCCACCCCACTTTCCAAGATTGTCCAATTCATCCAAATAATATGAATATATTATTGAAAAGCTTCATTCTTTTCCATATTAGTATATATACATTTACATGGATTATTTTTATAGAAGAATTTTACAAATTTAATAGCAATAAAAATTGTTGATGGATTTTTAAACTTGAATACATATACAGTAATTCGTTTTAATTCATAACTAATTATTAAATAAATAAACTGAAGCATACTTTAATAAGCAAAAAGTTCAATAGAATGCCAGGATATTATAGTTCAATAAACAAAATTCTGTAAATAAAAAATAAGAAAAATTAAAGCATCCTCTTGAAACGTTGACTCCCACATACACACCTTGAATGGGGATCACTCCTGATGGAGAACTCCTGGATTAATAATTTACAACAGTGAACAGGATTTCAGGAATGTTACATTTAACATTTTAGAAGTTGATTGATCTCAAATATCATAAATAAATTGGACTCCAAAGTTTCCTTGCAAAAACTCAAATTATAAAATGGTTATTTATTGATTAATACTTCAGTAAAAAATTGCTCAATTTCAAGAAGGTATTAGCAACTGATATTACTGGTATGCTATAAATATAAATGATAGTGAATATACAGGCTCATACAAAACTATAGAAATCTAGTAACCACACATGTGCACACAGTTTAATATCTATATGTCTCATTGCTTATTTAAGTTAGTCTGAGGAAATAAAGTTAATGGAAGTTTCTGAGCTTGGATAACTGTTCCCATATGGAGTTACACAGATAGGAAAGCCACCAATTTATCAGCATGTTATGCCAGTCTCAAAACATGTGTTGCTATTGGAGTGAAATCCTGGAATTTTTAAAGAGAAAAATGTTATTATACAAAGAATTAGAAAAAGGGGGGAAAAAAAGGACAGGTATTTTATGAAAGAGAAAAATTTTTTTGATGACTTGCTATTCTTATCAAGAGCAACAGTCAATTGTTTGGCATAGCAGATTGCATATATTACATACTTGGCTTGTAGAAGTTAAGTTGGTTTCCCAGATGCCCTAAAATCTTGCATATGTCATGTATATATGACGCTTTTAGAAAGCTTGTTATGACTTCTTCCTTTTCACTCTTTTTCTTTTATTTCATCATTTTCTTTCATGTCCTCCTCCACCTTTCATCTTCATTCTTTTATCATCTTTATCCATCTTTTATATTCACCCTTTGTCAGTTATACTGTTTATCACCCTATTCTGTTTTGTTACTTTCTTTTTTTTCCCCCCCTTTTTAATTTTTCTTGTAATTTTTTTTTGTTTTATACTTAAACAGTCAACTACTACCAGCCTTTGCTTTCAATTTTTCTTTACTTCCTCATTTCTTTCTTTAAATCTAAAGAACTAAAAGAAAAAAAAATTCTGTTTCTTTTGTAATAAAAAAAAATTAGCCATTTGGAATTCAGTACCAATAAAAACAATTTCCTAGGTATTTATACTTTCTTGTATTTATTTTTTCTTTGTTTAATCATTTCATATAGTTCCAATCAGTTTATAAAACTGATTTTTATTGTATTTCTTCAATTCTTTTACTTTTAAATTAATTTAATTCTATACACCATTAGAATTTCTTTCAAAACATTATTCTCAACAGTCTCATTCTTTCAAAATATTATCATCTGACTTATGATATAATCACTAGCATCACTCTCATTCTTTCAATATATTATTCCGTTGGCCATATTCTTTGAAATCCTTATTCTCACCCATTTCATTTTTTCAAAATATTATTCTTATCTCATTCTTTCAATATATTATTCCATTGGCCATATTCTTTGAAATCCTTATTCTCATCTGTTTCTTTTTTTCAAAATATTATTCTTATCTCATTCTATCAATATATTATTCCATTGGCTATATTCTTTGAAATCCTTATTCTCATCTGTCTCATTTTTTCAAGATATTATTCTTATCTCATTCTTTCAATATATTATTCCATTGGCCATATTCTTTGAAATCCTTATTCTCATCTGTCTCATTTTTTCAAAATATTATTCTTATCTCATTCTTTCAATATATTACTCCATTGGCCATATTCTTTGAAATCCTTATTCTCACCCACTTCATTTTTTCAAAATATTATTCTTATCTCATTCTTTCAATATATTATTCCATTGGCCATATTCTTTGAAATCCTTATTCTCATCTGTCTCATTTTTTCAAAATATTATTCTTATCTCATTCTTTCAAAATATTATTCTCATCTGTCTCATTCTTTTATAATATTATTCTCATCTGCTGCAATCTTTCAAAATATTAATCTCCTCTGTCCCATTCTTTCAAAATATTATTCTCATCTGTCTCATTTATTGATGATCTTTTCATTTACATTCTCTTATTACTTATTTGTATTTTTCATCTTGTACCCATTCAATCAATTATATATTTGTATTTTTTAAGTAAAACTCTATCTATATTTCATTTTTTATTCTTTTTCACCAATATTCTTTCTTTCATACACATTATTTTAAAATAAATGATGTGGTCTTTGTTTATACATACATACTACCTCTTGCTTTTACATGCAGGATTTCTACACTTCCTATTTTTCATCTTATTTTTCATCTGTACATAGACAAATATTTCTTTCTCTACAGTTCATTTTTACTAAGTGATATACATATCTGAAAATCTAAGCTCCTAAGTTGACATTTTCATAGTTGCTGTGATAAATGTACCATTCTTATTTATAAATCATGTATGTATACATATATGGATTCATACATTGTGTGGGTGGGTGTAGGTGCTGAGAACTTCTTGAAAACTTCTGACCAAGAACAGGTTTTAAACATAAATTCTGATGCTTGGTTATTTATTTAAGTTTTGGGAAATAAATCAGTCTGAGAACTTTTTAGCTTTAGCATCTCCTCATAAATGCACACACACACACACACATACACATATATATATATATATATAAGGCAGGGGTGCCACTAGCATGCAAAGGGTTACAGAAAGTGAGAGCAAGAGTAAAGAGTAAAGAGGGGTGTTTGAAGAAAGGATATAGAGACAAGAATCAGGATCAATGCATCAGAAGTTGTCAATTGATATTACATTCAAATATTTGAAGATTATAGCTATCAGGGAAGCAAGTAAAAGGAAGGGAGTTCCACTGCCAAGAAGTGCGACAGATGTATGTATGTAGGTATGGTGAATATTCTTTCTCTTCCTAGTTCCCATTATTCAGATTTGAAATTGTCGGTCTAACTTCATTTCTGTTTCTCTATATTTCACTTAATTTAGGCTTTTATGGGTTTTTATTTTCTTTCTCTTTCCTTTTTTTATTTTTTCTTCTTTTTTGTTTTCTTTTTTTTCGTTCTTCCTTTTAACTATATAATTTTTTATTTACATTTCTGTTTTCCATTTTTTCTAGTTTGTATTTTTCTTTCAGATTTTTCTTCATTCTTGCTCTTTTTCCTTTATTCTCCTTCTCTATCTCTCCTTCTCTTTTTCTTTCTGTCTCCTTGTCCTTCCCCTGTTTTACATTTCTTTATTGTTTTTATTCATTCTAATCTTTATCACTTCATCTTGTGATGAAACACATCACACAAAAATCTCTTTAATTGTTCTTGATATATAAAATTCATATATTGTTTTCTCATTTCTATCTATCTGTAATTTTTATATTTTCCTCTTTTTCTTTTTTACTTCTGAACATTTCTTCTGTTTTTCCTTTCTTTCTCTCACCATCTTTCTTTCCCTCTTTCTCCTTTTTTACATTTCTATATTGTTTTTACTCTCTCTAATTTTTATCATGTCATCTTTCTATCTACCTGTAATTTTTATTTTTACCTCTTTCTCTTTTTGTTCTTTTTGTTGTTCATTGAAAAATTGAAAAACCCATTTATAATCTGACTCTGCACACAATTGAGTTAAATGAACATACAAGGCTGGGTGCATATACACTATGGCTATCTTTTAAGGGATAGTGTGAGGACACATCAACCTGTTGTCAGCCTGACTTTGCAGTTACTTAGATGTATTAGAGTAAATGCAGCCCAGGGAGGGGTGCAGAACAAAACCCGTAATAGTTGAGCGGATGTGGGTAAGAAATGTTGGTTGTTGGGTGACAAAAGAAAAAGAAAAGAAAAGAAAAGGAATGGGTGGGCTACATAAATAAGTTAACATATATATCAAAAACATATTCTTCTTACGTTTATTTGTCATCTCTCACCACTAAAAATACTGCTTCCACCACTCTACAGTAAGAATACCAATTCCACCCCTACATATACCTTCTTGTCATGGCATTTATCACCCTTACCACTTTTCTTTATTTGTTTCTTTCATTGTTTGTTTGTTTGTTTCTTTTTTTTTTCTTTCTTTTTTTCTTTCTTAATTAAAGCATTCCTTCCTCTTCTGTTCTTTTCTCTCTACTCTTACTTTTCCTCATTTATGCTTTTATATCCTCTTCCCACTTTGGTTGCCTGTAAACACCTGAGTGTTAAGTTATTTGGGAATTAGACTTGCTTCTCTTATGGCAGACTGGGGACCGTTGTCGTTGCTACTCTGAACAATCACAGGTATTGGTACCACTGTATTCAGGAACTGCTGGCGATTTAAAGCAGATATGGCTTGCAGGAAGGGCTTCTGTTTATTTTAGTTGGACATTGCCTAGTGCCAAGTCAATCCCAAAGAAATTAAATGCCCCAGAAATACTAGAAATGTGTCCCAAAATTGTAATACTCTTTTGTCAGAATCTCTACTAATGAATAAATAACTTCCAGTGAATTACAACTGATCAAGGACTTAAGTAAGTATAACTAAATTACGGAATTAAAATAATGTTTCCCAATTGTAGGTAAATTATCTATCACCTAATTACAAATATCCATATTAATTACTATTTTTTAATTATTTTTATGAAGTTTTAGTCTCATGTATAAATGACTTTAAAATTTTCCTTTTTTACATACCACCTGTTTACTCACTTATTAAATTCACAATATTTTCTTTTCTTCAAACAAATTCAGTTTTGTTTAATTATTCAAATAAAAGAATATATATCACTGTTAAAGATCCCATAGACAAAAACTGTGTATTTTACTTTACCATACATTAAGTGATAATGAATTAATATTCATTTTTTTTTCTTTAACAAAAAGTCCAAAAGTTTGCAGAATTCTTTAAAATTATTAAAAATTAGTTTCCAAAGTATGAAGGCTCTAAGACCTTTGCACACACTTTATAATAATTCAAAATAATTTAAAATTATATCATCAAATATTATTTTATGTAATGTGGTATGTTTGTGACTTTTTGGGTAACACTAGGATTTCTAGTGAAACAATTTTTTTTATATGCTTATTTTTCATAAGATTGGTTTTATGTTAAAAATATTCATTTTTACTGAATTCACTTTCCATGATCTTGTTTTGTTTTTTCCTTTAAATGATGCAAAAATTCACTCATTTCTTCCTTAGATTGTGTTTATATATGTCTAGTGGTAATTATTTGTGCAACCTGTTTTGATACAATCAAAATAGATGTTGTTTGAGTGGTAATAGTTTTCTTCACCCTAAAGTGAAGATAATTGAAACCATTTCCAATCAAATACTAGGATCAAAAATCAATGTGATTACATTGTTTTAGAGATTTTTATTTTTGTATTTTTGATCATTTTAAAAGATTATTTCCAATTATCAATTTAACAATTAATTTTATATATGATTGATGTTCTTTGAAAAAAGTAATACTTTGCCATAATTACAACAATAGAAATGAATTAACATGGCTTGAAAGATAAATACTTTGGAAAATTAAAAAAGTTTAATATTGCAAATGATTAACAAGACAAAATTATTTACATATAAAAATAGCAAAAATACAGTATATATTTTTTATGATAGAAATGTATTGAAAAAGTATACAGCAGATTATTTATAATATAAATACATTGTAAAAATACACTGCAGTTTATTTATGATATAAATACATTGCAAAATTATGATACAAATTATTTACAATAAAATACATTGTAAATAACGACAAAAATTTACATTAAATGATTTATGACTGGGATATATTAAATATGATTTTATAAAATTTGTTACAAGTGAAACATATTTCAAATACTGAACAATATTTATACACCGCTGAATTGTGAAATTAAATTTTTAGATGTCTTTTTGTATTATGTATGGAATAAATTATTAAGGCACTATGCAACTTTTAGGTTATACAAAATAAATACCTCCCACATTTTAAAGATTGATAAAAAGACCAAAGCAATTGCTATTAAAAAAAAATCAATGTTGTTTAAAAAAGGGCTCTAGATTTATTCATTTGGTTTTAAAAATTAAATCATTCATATGGTAGCCTCTATTCACCATACACTGTTGTAGATGATTTCTAAAGTTTTCCATTACCCTGAAGTTCGATTGTTTCATGGTCCTCCAGGTGGCTTTCTTTTAAGTGCATGAACCTGAAATTTTCAGCTCATAGAAGTATTGATTGTCTATCTGGCACAGCCTCATTCTGATGCAACATGAAATAAGTCTGGAAAACTTTCTGTATTGCAATTATAGATTCACCAGTCTTAAAAAAATATTTCAACATTAAATACACAATATGCATTGGTATAAACCATGATGGTAACTGATGGTATTTGAAAAAGAAATGGTAAGACATTAGCTAAATGAAAACACCATTGCCACTTGCCTAAGCTACTAGATCTACACAGGTGTCAGTTTAAAATGTGGGAGATATTTCTGCTGCACCCTGTATTAACAACCAATTCTTTACACAAAGAAGTGAAGCCATTTATTTAAACCCAAATCTTTCTGTAGATTTATATCTCATATTTTTATCTACTCCAATAAAAGACATAAAAATTACATTCTATAATTAAAAAAATGCTGTAGCATTTCATATAAGTGCATATACAAAAACCATATAACAAAATATAACTCCAAATACTTACATATGTATATACATATGCATGCATATATCTATATGTATATAAAATAAATTTTCAATAAAGTTAGAAGGCTTGATAACATAATATAACACCCTGATGTTGAAGTATTGTTAAGTACATAAATTTTTCATTTGAGATTAGTTTTTAACATTTTGGTGAATTTCAGTAATTTTGTAAATTTTCATTTTACTTTTTGATGTACTTTTTGATGTCCTTTGATTTATTAGTCTTTATTAATTTTTCAAGTATAGTTGCAGTCCACATAATATATATATGTATGTGTGTGTATGTGCGTGTATATGTGTAAAATTTCATATATAACTAAAAATATATCTGTAATATAAATATATTTGTGATATAACTGCACATACAGATGAAAGAGATGGGACGCTGAAATTCTAAACATTTTCAGTTAATCTTTTTTCTTAAACATAACATATAAATTAATTTTTTTAGATTAAAACTTTTTAAATATAATTTTAAAAAATTATATTAAAAAGTTTAAAATTTCTGCTCCCTCCTGCTTTATCTGTATACATAGTTACACCAACAAAAAAATCACTTTAATCCAATGTCCTAAATGACATAAAAAATTTTTTGTCATTAATTTTCCTAACATCATTCTTGTATATAATAATTTATATATAATTTTTTCCAAGTATATATATATATATATATATATATATATATATATATATATATATATATATATATATATATATATTATTTATTATAGAAGATTAAAACAAAAAAATGTCAAAAATCGCTATACCATAGCAATTGTGTTTCAGCACTACAAATGTGTCTCCTCAAGCAATGGCAAATTACTGGCAAGTGAACGAATACTTCAAAAAAAAAAAATACTACAAAAAAAATGTTTTCAAAAATGTTTTTTGTTTTAATCTCCTATAATAAATAATATTTAGCTCTACTTTTTATTGAGCACTCTTTTAAATTAAAAGTTACAAACAGCAGAATTATACTTCATTTGTTCTCATCTTACCGGTATATATATATATATATATATATATCAAGTGTGTGGTGCAGTTCAATTTACATTAAATGAATCATTCATACAAAAAACATTTTTGTATGAATGATTCATGTAATATATATATATATATATATATATATATATATATATACACATGTATCTGTGTATTAATAAATACACATGATAACTCCGTTTAAATACATTGAGCACTGTTTTGTTTACACCTTAAATTAAATGAATATTTATTTGCTCATCTGTATATGTAAATTATCACAAACATATATAGTTGCTAATATCTCGTTATTTAATTTATGTACACCGTCACTCTGTTTATTTCTCACAGCTAGTGATGAAGAACACAGGTGTGTTCAAAAATTCTGAACTTGGAAGCTCAATCTCTGTTCTTCATTTTTGTCACCTGGTTTATATTAATAAATGTTTTTGTACTAATTTCATCGGTACCCTTTCATTTGACTTTGTTTTATTGACCAACTTATCTAGTCTACTATATATCACTGTAAAATCCAAGGAGAAGGGTGTTTAATATAAAATCTTATACTCTCTTGCTTACATGTATTCAGAACAGAAGAACAGTTTGCAAAATTATGAAATTACCAACACTGATTTTTATTTTCTATTCAGTATGAATCAGATATTCATAGTATATCATTTTTTATACAAATACAATATGATGGTAGTTAATTTACCTATTTTAAAGTAATTCACACACACACAAGGTGAGTGGCAAGTATTACCTGTACTTGCTAGTCAACCACTATCATTATATGTAACCTAAATGTAGTTTTACATATATATGTATTCATACATATGAAATGAATGTTCATACAAACAGATTTTATCAGTCTGTTTCTGTCTGTTGGCACCTCTCTCCCTTCTCTATCTCTCTCTATCTATCTCAATTTTTCATTCTGTTTATATCTATCTTCATGTGTTCATATCTATCTATCTATCTATCTATCTATCTATCTATCTATCTATCTATCTATCTATCTATCTATCTGTCTTTATATGTATGTATTGGATGTGTTTATACATATATATGTGTGTGTATAATATATATATATATATATATATATATATATACACTCACACAGATATGTATATATATATATATATTGTACATATATATATATATATATATATACGTATGTATGTATATAGGTATATATATATATATATATATATATATATATATATACATATATATTATATATACACACAGAGATATATATATATATATATTGTACATATATGTAGGTATATATATATATCTATATATCTATCTATATATATATATATATATATACACTCAGATATGTATATATATATATATATATATATATATATATATTGTATATATATACATATATATATATATATATATATATATATACTATATACACACATATTCTGAGCAGAAGAGAATTGTGAATTCCAATAAAAAGTGTGTAATTAAGTGGGGAGAAATAGAATCTGTCCTAGAGCTATTACGACATCAACACACTTGCAGTATTTGTGGTAAAGTCACCCTTTCATTGGTTGGCTTAACCAGTCATGTAAGATCACACCAAAGAGGTCAGATGCAACTCCTGTGAATGCAACCCTACCAGAAAGACCAGCAGGCTATTTGTATGAATTTTGTGTCAAGGTTTGTAAGTCTGTTGCACATACGGACAAGCAAGTTTATGTTTGCCACGTATATAAGAGAGATTGTAAAAGTTACGGGCTCATAGCAGAGCATTAGCTCAGGTACAAATTATGGAAATAATAAAACTCTGTACGAGAAACACACAAACAAAAACTACCAAGTGAAGAGATAGTCTTCTTCTGCAAAAAAGTGAAAATCATCATATATATATATATATATATATATATATATATATATATTCATTTATATTAATAAATATATATTTCCTCACTTGTAGCACAATTCATGTTTCATGCATGATGCAATCATCAGGTGCTGTTTGAAAAGAGTTTTAAATTGCATCATGCATGAAACTGATATGTATATGTACATATATATATATATATATATATATATATATATATATATATATATATATATATATCTGTGTGTGTATGTCTGTATATGTGTATCATCATATACACACAACCTCCCTCTTTCTCTAAACACACATGCACACATGTACAGACACACACAAACACACAAATTTAAAATTCTGTCATCCCAAACTTCCAGGATGTAGATAACTTTTGTCTACAATTATTTATTGGTGATATCACAAACAAGACTTCTTTTTCTTTTCTTTTTTTATTTGAAACAAATGAACACAACATTTCCCAAAGGAGAAAACTCATCTTTAAAATTAATGAAAGCAAAACTGTTTCATATTCAGAACTCAAGATTATATCTCTGAATCATCCATAAATATTGGTGAGAAAAGAACATGTGTTTTGTACCACATTTTTAATTTAAAAAAGAATTTTTATTTATTGAAAATTTTTTTTTACCTACACTTGCTGGCCTGATACATGTTGTAGCATGTCTAATATTATGTAGACACCTCAATCAGGTAATTTAAAGGTGTGCCAAAAGGCATAAGAAGCTTAATTAAAATATTTCTATGCTTATATTATTTTGTGCTGATATTTTACCTATAAATAAAAATGCTTTACATTTGGATAAGATAAATTAATTACAATAAAAAGAATGAAGTGAAATTGAGTGGAAAGATAACATATTATTAATACAATCCATATTAAATACATTGATTTCAGACTAGAAATATCTGTTAAAATTTCAGTTTTCCTATTTGAATTTTTTGATGAATCTTAATTAAGTTAATGATAACTCATGACAATTTCTACAATAAAATATCTACAGAAATTCACCTATTATATCATTAACTATTTGAGTGTAACAACTCTAACAAAATATTGCAATAACAATCATAAATATGAATGCTGGTCGTTATTTTAAGAATTAAGTGGGTATAAATGAAAAGATTTGAAGTTGATAACTTTTTTGATTTCACTGACACAGATGTTAAAGAATTCTATCTTTCTTTCTTTCTTTCTTTCATTTTCTCATTGAAACCAAGTAGTATCTCTGATATGTCTTTTCCATATTTCCATACAATAAAAATGGAATAGATGTTAAACACTTCTATCTTCCCTTCTTTCTTTCATTTTCTCATTGAAACCAAGTAGTATCTCTGATATGTCTTTTCCTTCTTTCCATACAATAAAAATGGTATAGATGTTAAACACTTCTATCTTCCCTTCTTTCTTTCATTTTCTCATTGAAACCAAGTAGTATCTCTGATATGTCTTTTCCATCTTTCCATACAATAAAAATGGAATAGATGTTAAACACTTCTATCTTCCCTTCTTTCTTTCATTTTCTCATTGAAACCAAGTAGTATCTCTGATATGTCTTTTCTGCCTTTCCATACAATAAAAATGGAATAGATGTTAAACACTTCTATCTTCCCTTCTTTCTTTCATTTTCTCATTGAAACCAAGTAGTATCTCTGATATGTATTTCCTTCTTTCCATACAATAAAAATGGAATAGATGTTAAACACTTCTATCTTCCCTTCTTTCTTTCATTTTCTCATTGAAACCAAGTAGTATCTCTGATATGTCTTTTCTGCCTTTCCATACAATAAAAATGGAATAGATGTTAAACACTTCTATCTTCCCTTCTTTCTTTCATTTTCTCATTGAAACCAAGTAGTATCTCTGATATGTATTTCCTTCTTTCCATACAATAAAAATGGAATAGATGTTAAACACTTCTATCTTCCCTTCTTTCTTTCATTTTCTCATTGAAACCAAGTAGTATCTCTGATGTCTTTTCTGTCTTTCCATATAATAAAAATGGAATAGATGTTAAACACTTCTATCTTCCCTTCTTTCTTTCATTTTCTCATTGAAACCAAGTAGTATCTCTGATATGTCTTTTCCTTCTTTCCATACAATAAAAATGGAATAGATGTTAAACACTTCTATCTTCCCTTCTTTCTTTCATTTTCTCATTGAAACCAAGTAGTATCTCTGATATGTCTTTTCCATCTTTCCATACAATAAAAATGGAATAGATGTTAAACACTTCTATCTTCCCTTCTTTCTTTCATTTTCTCATTGAAACCAAGTAGTATCTCTGATATGTATTTCCTTCTTTCCATACAATAAAAATGGAATAGATGTTAAACACTTCTATCTTCCTTTCTTTCTTTCATTTTCTCATTGAAACCAAGTAGTATCTCTGATATGTCTTTTCCTTCTTTCCATACAATAAAAATGGAATAGATGTTAAACACTTCTATCTTCCCTTCTTTCTTTCATTTTCTCATTGAAACCAAGTAGTATCTCTGATATGTCTTTTCCATCTTTCCATACAATAAAAATGGAATAGATGTTAAACACTTCTATCTTCCTTTCTTTCTTTCATTTTCTCATTGAAACCAAGTAGTATCTCTGATATGTCTTTTCCTTCTTTCCATACAATAAAAATGGAATAGATGTTAAACACTTCTATCTTCCTTTCTTTCTTTCATTTTCTCATTGAAACCAAGTAGTATCTCTGATATGTCTTTTCCTTCTTTCCATACAATAAAAATGGAATAGATGTTAAACACTTCTATCTTCCCTTCTTTCTTTCATTTTCTCACTGAAGCCAATTTCTGTCTTTCCATCAATATGAAATAATTCCATTATTTATGAGGGACAAGCATAATTATGATATGATTCTTTGAAAGTATGATTAATCTCAGTTTGTATTAATGTTAGGTTGATGATACTTGTTATAAACCTATTGCTAAATAAACAACCAACGTCAAGATAAGAATATGCTTCTTTACAGTATTTTAGACTTGTTAAATCTATTAATATTCCCAGTTAACCAAGTTAAAATATGACCTAAATTTTATTATTCACACATTTTTTTATTAAATTTATTGAGCCTGTTGTTAGAAAAAGTTACAAGAGAGAGAACATCCTTATAATTGCATTTTTTAATACATGTTGCAAACATCAGATTACATGAAAAAATATAAAATTTGTACTTCCTTTATAAAAAATAATTGAACCTCAGTTTTATTGCAACTATATATATCTAAATTTTTCCCTATATATTCTGCTAAAATTCGATATTATTAGGTTGGTGCAAAAATAATGACGTAATAATGTCGTTTTTTGACGTATTTTTTAACGTCAAAAAACGACATTATTACGTCATTATTTTTGCACCAACCTAATATTTAACATTTAAAATGAAACAGTAGCATTATGTAAATATATATGGACTGAAAAAATACCTACAAAAATCAAATGGGAATTAATAGAAAAAGTACCTTCAATAAAATTATGGAAAATAAAGCATAATATTTTTTAAAAAATCCACATTACAATCAAAAACATTTGCGGTAACTCTCTTCTTTTTAATATACACACTTTTCTCTTGTTGGAACCACTATAACCTCTTCCTTTTATATGTATATATATATATATATATATATATATATATATATATATATATATATAGTGAGAGAGAATTAATATAAGTATTAGGTTGGTGCAAAATAATGTCGTTTTTTGACGTTCAACTTCAAAAGAAAAACGACATTATTTTTGCACCAACCTAATAGATGGTTTGTCAGCTGATTGATGTTACACTCAGCATTCCGACTCCAGAGGTTCATAGATGGACCCGTCTGTCCACTCCTCAAGGGGGGTATCAGTAATTGACTGCTTATACTTCTCCATTTTTCTTTTTTGTATGCACTTATCATTGGTGCAAGTTTTTTTCATAATGTGTATGTGTGTGTGCATTTGTGCAAATGTGGCAATGCTCTGGTGTAGGGTGTCATAATTATTTGTCCTTTTTGCTGTTTTTTTCTTCATTTTACACTTAGTCCTTAGAGGATTAATACAAATATACAATTTGTCACTTAGCTGACTGATGTTATATTCCACACCCTAACACCGAAATTTCATAGATGAACATTTTTGTAACTGTTCAGTTCACTCTTCAGGAGGTTTTCAGCAATAATAGAGTGATAGGTTAGGGAAAGGGAGAGAGATATATAGATAGATTTGTATTGAAAAAAGTATATATTTTTATAGTATTATATTATATATAAGATATAGACATAAATTTTGGACCCTTTAGATCGTTAATCATTTTATTTTAGCCTGCTTATACATTTGCTTCAAATAATATAAAAGTCTCTCTCTCTTTGCATGTTTGTGTGTTTTGTTGACAAGGAAGAGCAAAAATAGAATGTAAATCAGTATTACATTTCAGTTTCAGACAGAAACTAATAAAAGTCATTATATTTAGTAACAGAACACAAATCATAGAATAGGTAGGTCATAAAAAGATAAAAGCTTAGTCTTGACCAAAATCATAAATTATATTTCAGATTATCATTTGGATGAAATTTAAAAATTAATTTATCTTAATTATAACATTTATGTTAAATTATTAAAGACAAACAGAAATGCTCGTCAGCACTCTAATTTGAGCAAAAACAAAAAAAATTATACTTAAAATAACTGTCCTTTTTTTATTAATTGCTCATTTGTAATAGGTGTGACTTTTTGTTATCATTGTGTTCAAATCACATTAGAAGGTGACACATAATGACATTCAGTTGAAGATTTCAACAATCTCAAAATAAATGAATTCAGCATGGCTCAGTGGATAAAGGCATTGATTAGATACAGTGACTAGACCCAAAGAGTTGTGAGTTCAATACCAGGCTTCATTGGTGAACAAAAAAAACTTGGAGAGTTTAGTTAAAGGGAAATAACTAAGACATCTGGAAGAGGCATGGCATGTGGAACTAGAACAATCTACCCCCCCCCCAGTGAATGAAATAAAGAGTTTGGTTTGAAATTCCAATCACCCGATGAAGGCTGGAATGTACAATGGCCGAAACGTTGTGAATATGGCAATGAAGATGAGGATAACAGTCTGAATAATGTAAATAATGTAAGCATTTATTTACTTCATTTACAAAACGTAAGAATGGAAATGGTTATGTTAATAGACCGTCTCAAAATAATAATACAAGCAAAATCAGAAAAAGATAATAAAAGGAAGGAAATTGTAGCAGCATTATATTACTAGTTTGTTATAGAAGTCCGGTTTGTAGCAGTTTGAACTAGGATATATATGTGTTATTATTAGGTTGGTGCAAAAAATAATGACGTAATAATGTCGTTTTTTGACGTTAAAAAATACGTCAAAAAACAACATTATTACGTCATTATTTTTGCACCAACCTAATAATTGTTAATAATTATCTAAGGAAATTTGATGTATGAGCCTTACTTTCAGGCAACTTGCTTTTATGCAATACATATGATTTTTTTTTATTATTTCAAACATTGTAACTGGTTTAGTATCAGATTTTGTTTTAAAATACTCAACCATTTTTTGTTCCTGGCTAAAAGCATATTCTTGAACATTTGTCTTAACTAAGTGAAATTAGAACATGTAGATAGCACAACAGCTGTTAGCACATTTTTGTATTGAGAAAACATGAATGAATCTTCCTACCTATAGCTATACATTAAATAGCAGGATGGACTGGGTTCTCTAGCTTTGGTTGGGAACCAGTCTAAAAGAAGGAAAACTAATTTCCAAATTGTGGAGAAGGCAACAGGAAACCACTCCACTATCATTCAATGAATGGTTTGTAATATAATCGATCCTGGCCTGGCATCTTGAATTCAATCATTTTTTCATTGTTTTACTGTTGAACTAGCTAGATGCAACCATCAGTTCTATTCGGATGGTCTCTTTTCTTACACTTCATGCTTGTGGAACTCTCTTTTCATTTCTTGTTTCCTGGCCACCTATAATCTTCAAAGATTCCTTATGGTACACATTTCTGATTTCTGGCTTCCCTGCCATCCCAAATCTTCAAAAATTCTCACTTGTAGAAATGATTAAAAAAAAAATTCCAGAGAATATATGTTGTTAATTCACAGATAATAATTTAAAATTTTGGTGAACCATGACCACCTATTTCCTGAAGGGACAAAACATTAACAAAATTATAATAAAATAATATCAGAAATAACAGTTAAAAAAAATACTATTTTGAATTAAGTCACTAAACATATTTAAAAAAATAATAAGATTTTGAATATAGAATGCTTAAATGATTTTTTTCTTTTTATTTGGTGCATTTAAATGTTGATTAATTAATATAGATTAACAAATGAAATCAATACTATTTTGAATTAAATCACTAAATATATTTCAAGAATAACAAGGTTTTGAATGTAGAACATTGATTTTTTTCTTTTTATTCTAAATATAGATTAATTAATGATACTTTGGATATTTGTTCTATTTTCTATGTTTCCCTCTTGCTGTATACTAGTTATTTTTCCCATGACTTTGTGTAAGTGATATGAGATTAAGTTATATAAATGCACAATGTACATAGAAAATTTAAAAAAAATGTTTATTTAGTTTAAAAATGTTTACGATGTATTCAAGTTTGCTTTCAAATAGTTAACTGTCCAATTTATCTTATATAGCTAGCTTTAGTGCTGACATATATAACAAATTTGATCAAAATTTTACTCCTTTGACTGATTTGTTTTTTTTATGGCTTTCCAACACTTTGAGAGTAATTTAAAGCCGAAACATTTTTTAGATTGTAAGGATAATTCTTTTTTTTTTTTTTTTTGGTGAGTGAATATTGCATTATCAATTTTTGAGAGATAACAATGATTATTCTAGATAGAAGTCCTACTATTTAACCCATAGCTGAGGGGAGAAGATGGAGTCATACTTTATCATTCCTTTGTGGGTTATTTAAAAATGTATTTAGGATTGTAAGAATAATTTTTTTTGGCAAGTGAATATTGTCTTATGATTTTTTTTTTAGCTAACAATGATTTTTCTTGATTTGATACAAGTCCTACTATTTAACCCATAGCTATGGGAGAAGAGGTAGATTAATACCTTCCCCAGGGTTATTTGTGCATAAGTGAATGCAACAAACTCACCTAGAACACAAACCTTGCTCTCCAGTTTTCATTCCAAGCCACTATTCCTTAAATCACTCACACATCCCTTTACACTACAAAACTATTATTTGAAATTACTTTTATTCTCTTATTATTGCTACATTTTATGTCAATACTCTGGGTCAATACACTCTTCATTATTACTATCAACTTATTACTAGTTTTATTTTATCTTATTATTGTTGCTTTTTATCACAGTATTGAAGGTCAATACATTTTTCATACTATTATTTTTTTTATTCATTTCACCCTAAGCAAAACAATAAAGCCACTAAGATGCAAGGGGTTACTGAGTGTGAATATGGGTGTAGTCAGATTGGTTAGGCTAATACTAATTAGCATAACCATACCACTATATAGGCAGAACTCAAGATAGACTGGGAGAGGGTAAGAAAGTCACTTGTGATGACGACCACAACTACAATTGTGCATATATCAACTTCATAACAAAGGGCAAAATAAAAACATTATTAAGGATAGAGGACAATAAAAGAACAGGATTTAAGAAGACAGAAGATAACAATTGACATTACATTTAAATTTTTGAAGATCAAAGTTGACTGGGAAGCAAAAAGTCAGAAGAGAGTTCCACAAGCAAGAAGTGTGATAGAAGAAATCTTTAGAACAGAACATCTAGCCATTTCAAATGTAAAATAATGAAACCTTTTGTCAATCTCAAACTGCACTTAAATGCATAAAGTCTAGGTACATAAGAGGAAAGTTCATCAGAACAATTACCATAAAAGTATTTATAGAAAAGGCACAGTGTGGTTACATTATAGTGGTGGAAAAGTGACTGAAGCTGAGATTCCATGTCAAGACCAATAACATTGCAGATTCTTCTTTGTATTTTATCAAGAATCTCTAAACATATAGCAATAACACCAGAACCAGCAGTATTCAATGCATTTCTTTTATTTATCAAGATGAAATAAAAAACATTGTTTTAATAATATCATGGATTTTATTCCCAGTTTTATTTCATCTTATTTTATTGCTTTCTATCTAGGTCATATACTTTTCATTATGACTATTTTATTACTAGTTTTATCTCTGTCTTATTATTGCTTTTTATCTCAACAGTCTGGGTCAGTACACTCTTCATTTTTGCTATCTTTTATTACTAATTTTATTCTATATTATTGTTGCTTTTTATCACAACACACCCTTCTTTAATACTGGTATATTATTACATCCTTTACTTTTTTCATGGTTATTGTTACTGAATATTATCACAATACTCATCAAATGCTAGATTAAATATTGCACATGCTATTTTCAAAAAATAATATAGCAGCCACATTATTAATACACACCATTGATTGAGGTTCTCCAAACAGCAGATGATTTATGTATTCAGCTTTTATAAATCATGGCTGAGTTATTTCATGAGCAACCTGTTGCAATTAATTACAAGGTTGCTTCAAAAGTAATGTTTCATATTTTGTTGGCTCACAACATCAGAGGTAGATATTAGTCATATAGCAGTAAAGTTTGAATGTTCCCATCTAAATCTATCATTTTCTTTTTGCATTGTTACAGATAGCAGTCTGGTAAAATTACACCTGACATGAAAATGTGTCAATGAACTTATTCATGCAGAAGTTACATCCATTAACAATCATAGATGCTTATGAAGACGAAACAATGGCTGTGAACACAGCTGAGTGGTCAGTAATGTATTTCAACCATGACAATAACAATGTATATGAAAGGCGACATTGCAGTTCACCCTGCATAACTGCCAACCAATGAAATAAATATTTTAAAACATAGTTAATGGTGATGACTATGGTGAAAATAGAGTTTCGTAGCTGAAAACTTGCTCTATCCAAAAGTGTTATGGTGCTTCCTGTATCTAGTGTAGTTTCTCTAGTAATAAATAAGAAGCATTACTTTTGGAGCATCCTTATAGAAACATTAGAATGTTTGTATCAGGTAGCACTATATTTTTATGGGAAATATTTAAAGATATTATTCAGTGATTTTATTAAATAGTAAATAATATTTAAAAAACACACGTTTAGATTCAAAACCTGATAAATACAAGGCCATATAAAAAAATTATCTGCATTTTCACTATAACATATTTTTAGGTTTTTCACACTACCGCCTGCTCATGTGTGCTTGTAGTTCATACTATTGTGGAGACGTGATTGAAGTTTGAGCTAGATATCACCAGTTTTCTTGCTGCTGTTACAGTGTAAACATGGCTGCTCTGCTAGCAGTGTGCACCAAGGAGGAAGAAAGCACAGTGGTCCTCCTATATAGCAGTGAATGCTAGACAATCTCCTCACAGATGAAGAAGTGGCTTGAAGCAACAGAAAAGTGGTTCTACATAAGGATGCTGAGAATACCATCGACCAAATATGTGAGCAATGACAAAGTTTTAGAGAAAATGGAAACAAAAAAGATACAAGAAGAGAGAGTTGAAATTTCTAGAACACATAATGAGGAAAGAGGGCTTAGAAAATTTAATACTTACAGGACAGATTGAAGGCAAGAGGGACAGAGGAAAGCAATACAGAAGTGAGAGTGAGTGAATGAGAGCTTGAGAGTGAGCTGGTGAGCTTTAGTGAATGGATTGGTGGAGCAGGATTTGGGAGAGATGACAACTTTCTATTTCTCTTTTTTTCTCTTTCTCTTTAAACCTTTCCATTTTTATCTTTTCTTTTTTCCTCTTATTCAATTATTCACACAATGTTTATTGTTTATATTCCTTTTCTTCTCTTTGTCATCCCTTCTCTTTTATAAAATAATTCTTTTTATTACTCTACCTTTTTTCTTTCTTTTTCATCATTTCCCCGGGGTTTTGTCTTTCATCTCTTTTCTGTTTCTGTTTCCCTCATTTTTTTCATTTTTATTACAGCATCTCTTCCCTTTGATTAAATTTTGCTGATCTTTAAGTTTCTCATTCAGGTAGAAACCCTCCATGTTCAAATAAAAGTTACAATTTTCATTGGTTTCTAAGTTAATTAAATCATTTTTCAATCATGTATTTCACTTGACGAGATTCAAAAGAAACGGCAACACTAGCAGTAATTATGTTATGAAGTTTTTTCAGTAGTCATGGTTGGGAGTGGGGTCTTGTTTACACTGCTAAAATTTATTAATCTCTGACTGTGTTGTACTGTGTTTTAAAGTCAATAAGAAATATGAGTCATGTTCCTTTCTATCTGTCTTCATAAAATGACAGTAATATTTAAGTTTTTTGATATTTTATAAGTACATTGAAATTAAGGTGTATTGGAATAGCAAAGGATACCTTCCAGAGATTAAACAAAACATTAAGAGACAGAAAAACTTTGTTAGAAACAAAGAAAAGAGTGCTGATGTACTATGTAATATCTGTTCTCCTATATAGCAGTTAATTCTGGACAATCTTTTCATAGATAAAAAAGACACTTGAAGCAACATGGATGTAGTTCTACCATTGAATGCTAGCATCTACCACTGAATGCTAACAACATTATGAACAGAGCTTGTGAGTAATGAGAAAGGTTTAATTCAAATGAAAACAAAAAGTACAGTCGTACTTAGAATCGGAAAGACAGAGTTGAAATTTCTGGAATATAATTAGGCACTCACAAGATATACAAGGTATGTAGATGTATGGTAGATGGTCTGGGAAGAATGATAAAGAGACAAACATTGAAGCTGTGGAGAGCCATGATCGAGCACATACTGAATGGGTACAGCATATAAAAGAAGACAATCTATTTATCCATGAGTTAAAATAATTTGAGAGCTAAAAGTAAATTAAAGCACAAATAAATTATTTTGTAACATTAATATAACCAACATTTTTTATTTCTATTACATCTTTAGAAGAACTCATCATTATGTATATCTATATAGTGGACTCTTCCAGTTATATGAAATTAAAAAAAAGAGTTGCACAAATCATAGATATGTATGTGTGTGTGTAGGTGTTTCATTTTTTTATCTATATAATTCTTTTTTATTCTCTTTTAATTGTTCTTAGCACAAAAGAGTTTCTCAACTTCAGGTCAATATTAAAAATGTGTGAGCATTTTGTTATATGGTTTATAACAATAACAATTATGACTGATTTGTTTTTTATGGCTTATCAACCTTTTGCAGGTAATTTGAAGCCAGAAAATATTATTAGATTTTAAGAATGTTTGGTGAGAATAATGATTTATTGATACAAGTCCTACTAATTAACCCATAGCTGGGGGAGAAGAGGTGGGATCATACTTTTCTAAGGGTATTTCTGCATAAGTTAATATAACACAACTAGAATTAGAACTTGACTCTGCAACTTCTAGTTCCAAACTGTTATCCATTATACCACCCACATATCCAAGCTTACAGAACTTGGTATTCCCAAGCAGTCACCCATCTAGGTATTGATCAGGTTTGCCATTGCTTGATTTTAATTATTGTATAAGAACAGGGTTTCAATGTAATATGGTCACAAGCCCAATAACAATTATAAATGTTTGCTCTTAAAATATCATTTTCAAAATTGTTTTAAATTACTATGGCAAGATTTTCTAGAAAGGCAAAAGGATTCCATTTTTGTTAATATATGAATATCTAAAATTAGTTAAGTAATTAATGAAAATGAGATATTAACTTTCTTTGTAAATTAAAACGAGATGAGAAAATCATAATCAAAGCCAGGTTAAATATTTTTTTTCATTTCTTGATGGAGTTCCAGAGAGTGAATTGAAGAATTCAAAGTTATTTCTCCAAAATTATCGTTGCTGTTTTTTAAGCTGGACCAGAAGATCCTTTAGTTTTGTGCTAGAGGTCCTGTTAGCACTCTGCAAGAGATAACTTAAAAGTTCACATGGAGTGTGGCTTTACAGCTAGTTAAAAATATTGATGATTACATTTTTGATTAATAATATTTAAATAAATTTAACTTACATTTGTTTTATATAATCTTTCTGCTAAAACAAAGTTCTCAATGGATGACACAAGAATTTATTCTGGTTTTATGTCATCAGCTATCAACTTGGTTTCTACGATAATGACACAACCATTTACTCCTGTCTGGATAGTAAATCTGATAAGTTCAATAATGTTAAATTGGCAGCCAATGTCCGAAATGACCTAAAGTTCATTGTTAACTGGGTCAAAAGATGGTTTGTTAATTTTAACGCCTCCAAAACTAAACATCTCTCCATTAATCATTTGAGAGACCCCTCTCTGCTTTCCATCAGTGGCTGATGCTAACCTCCAGGAAAGTGACTCATTGTGCCTTCTCAGGCTAACATTCTCAGCTGACATGAAGTAAAAAGACTATATTTAATGTTACTAGGTCAGTTACTAAGTTGGTTCACTGTTTTGTGCAAGACAATTTTTCTCTCCAGAATCTATCATATATATCTATAAGTCTACCATTCATCCATGCTGAGAATATTACTGCCACATAGGATCTGGTGCTCTTGCTATATATCCAGAGATCCTTGATGAAATCTGAAGAATCAGCAATATTATTGGTTCTGATCTGGTGGCTTAGCTTCAGTTACTTTCCCATTGCCATAAGGTTGCCACTTTGTAATTGTTGAGCTGGTTAGATGTAACTGTAAATTATATGCTAACAGTTTCTTTTCTCACACTTCTTGCATATGGAACTCCTTCCTGGTTCCATGCTTTCCAGTTAACTTTAATCTGCAAAAATTTAAATGCAATGTCAATCACTATCTACTGTTCTCCTGATTACTCTTTCTCTTCCTGCTCATTAGTAATGTTTCTATTCCTAATTCTTCCACACCCAGTAAACCCTAAGTGTCTCAGTGGCTTTATTGTTTTGTTTTGGGTGAAATTGATTAAAAAAACATAGTAAGTCTGATCTGTTCAATAAGGTCAAATTGGCAGCTGATCTGAAAAATAACCTACAATCTGTTGATACTTGAGGCAAGAAATGGATGGTTAATTTTAATGTTCCCCAACCCAATTAAACTGCTCTCTCTTAATAAGCTGAGGGAACCCTTTTTGCCTTCCATCAATCCAGGAGTGTGACTTATTGCACCTTCTCAAACTAACATTTTTTACTGACCTGAAGTGGAAAGATTATATTGAATCAATTGCTAGGACTGCTGCTAGAAAAGTTGGTTCACTGTGTTAGCTAAACAATTTTTCTCACCTGAATTTATCTTATACATTCATAAATCTACCATTCATCCTTGTTTTAAATATTGCTATCACATCTGGTCTGATGCTCCTGCTATATATTTGGAGATTTTTTTTAAAATTCAAAGAAGAATCTGCAATGTTATTGGTCCTAACCTGGCATCTTAGCTTCAGTCATTTTCTCACTGCTATAATATAGCTTCCCTGTGTCTTTTCTATTAATACTTTCATGGTAATTGTACTGATGTACTTTCCTCTATCATTTTACAGTTGAAATGGCTAGATGTAACCACAAGTTCTATGCTTACAGTTTATTCTATCACTCTTCTTAACTGAGAAACTCTCTTCTGGCTTCTTGCTTCCCAAGTTGACTGGGAAGCAAAAAGCAAGAATATCAACTTTGATATAAAAAAATTTAAATGCAATGTTAATTGTTATCTTCTGTCTTCTTAAATTCCTGTTCTTTTATTGTCCTCTCTCCTTAATATAATTTTTTTTCTCATTTTTTCTCAGCCAGTAACCTATTGTGTCTTAGTGGATTTATTGCCTTGCTTGAGAGTGAAATGATTAAAAATTAATTACTTTCTGAGCACCTTAATATTTAAATAAATTTAGCAAATTTACATTTGTTTTTATATCCACTCTGGTAAAAATAATTACTTTCTAGACACTTTAATAGAAAATATTTGGTATGTCGGATCATTTCATTTAATCAATGTATAAATTAATAATTTGATGATTGATAGTCAAGAAGAAAAGTCAGTAGTCACTAGTTTAGAGATGGACATCAAAAATATTTTTATTTACAGATCTAAGAAATTATTCTAAAAGAATTCAACATAGTTGATAAGATTTTATAAACATTGAATTATCAACTAATAACTTTGAATTCTTTGCAAATAACAATGAGAATTCCATTGATGTGTATTATAAACTATTTGGGTATCTGAATAGATTTACCACATCTTAAGAATATAGCTGCCTATTTATTTCCATGGAAACTGCTACAGATATAAGAAGCTTAATAATGTTGTCTTCAGCAACAAAACACTATTTTTCCACATAATCACCAGCATTGGCTATGCATAAAGAGTTTACATGCCATTGATAACAGTATCAGGAAACTGTTGTCTGCATTGTTCATCTAGCATCAGCCCACACAGATGAAAGTTAAAAGGTGCCAAATCTGGACTAAGCAGTGGGTATAAATGCTGAGAATGCATTGTTTAATAGAAGTAATTTTTCTGCCTAGAGAAATACACACTTCATACATACTTTCATGTCAGATGCTATTTTGACAGACTGCCACTCAGCTTCTGTCTGTAATAAGACAAAAATAGATTATTGATAGGAAAGTTCAAACTCTACTACTATACAAGAGCCTCTCTGACACTGTAGGTCAAGATAATAAAATAGGAGGTAGTACTTTGTATACACACACACACAAATATATATATATACAGGGTGCGATGGATAAATTGTCATCTAAGTTATGCAAAAATGAAAATAACACTGACATCTCATTTTAACAGATGTATTTATCAAAATTACACAAAAATATCTTGAAATACTAAAGAGTAAATTTATTCAATAAAATCACCATTGGCTTTAAGCATGGCCCACAGACAACTTCAGAATCTCCTGCAACTCTTCTGGACAGTCTCCTTGTTTAAGTTGATGAATACTGCCATAATCCTTGCTTTCAATTCATCTTTGGTATTACAAGGAGTTTTGTTTGTTTCTCGCTCAAGCGTGCTCCAAACATAATAATCAAGGGGGCTGCAATCTGGGGAGTTAGGTGGCCAGATGTAAGGGGTTGCAGAAATTATCTGGCAGCCATGACTATGTTTTCCTGCTTGTGTGGCATGGTGCAGAGTCCTGTTGCCAGACATAGGGTCTTCCAGCAGCCACTCTCTTGTCTCAGGGCAACACTATCTCTTCAAAGCATTTCTGTCCTTTTGAAATTAACTCAATCTGTTATCTCTTGTCCTTTCAAAATTAACAGTCATTCTGTTGAATTTCAGGCCATTTCTTTCATCTAATCATTACTCCTTTATGTGTTCTTCTGAACAAGGAACTTTGGCAATTGTAACTCTTTACCTTAATATTAAGACAAAAATTATGAATTGTTATTTAAGAATTTCATATATTAAATGTAAAAGCCTCTTTTTGGAATACACTATATCAATCCTTGAAAAACATTATAGAAAGGGATCTTGTTCTTTTATAAAAGACAAATGAATTGTCATGTGAAAACTTCATGTATAGAAAAAAAAGTAGGACTGAACATTGAACCCAGAGATTTTCATTTGACTATTCAACAATTTGATCTATATCTGGCTAATAATTGTGTTTATGTTTTGTTGATAATGAATAAAAAATGTATTTATTACTCAGTAGCACAGGTTTTAGCATTCTAGATTTAACAACAAATATATTCTTAGTAAAGTAAAAGCATTGGATTTGACATAGTTAATTTTCATCACAATAAACTCATGTAAATCAAATTCAATTAATTGTATGAAAATTTTATATCATCACCAGCATACCTTGTTAAAAAAAATGGAATTATTTATATATAGTAAAGTAATTCTGCTGAAGACTGTATTTGTGAGCTCTGTATCAAAATGTCACATACAAGCCCTCTATGATAAGGGTGTAGTATCTGTGGCCTCTACATTAGATCAGTGTTGTATCTGTCCCCACTTTGAAATGTTAAACAAAAATGCAGAATATATATATATATATATATATATATATATATATATATATATATATATATATATATTAGGTCATAGGTAATTTATGTTTTTTGTAATAATTGGGAGAATAAAGTTGATAAGCACAAATGCTAATAAGGAATAAGTAAGAAAATCTTTATAAATCATTATTAATCAATATTTTCAACACACATACACATACACAGGCATGCACATACGCATGCACATTCATAAGCACAACACACACATATAAATTGTATTCTAAAAAAATTTCATGTATTTTTTTTAGTTGACATGGTAAAAGTACAATAAAGTTTTTGAAAGTATCACAAAATTCAGTTGCAACTTTTATTAGTGTTTAATACCAATATATGTATACATGCATATAGTCCAGTGAAGACCTAAGGGATGAAATGTGTCATGTGAAAACTTTTTCATTTTTCAATATATATATATATATATATATATATATATATATATATATGAAAGTTCAGAGCAGATAACATTAGAAAGATTTTAGAGTCGCATGAAAATAAGTGGATACAACGTCTAAAAACAAAATATCCAGCCAGGCTAAATCACAAATTTAACAATATATAGATAGTAGTATGAATATATAACTCAACAAATCAAAAACTACGCACATTTCTCACCAACACAAGACAGACAGGCTTACGGAGGTGTGGAGGCCTCACACTTATACACTCACCCACACGAATATACACACTTACACACATCATACGCACTCACTCCCTAATGAGCCAAATGATAACACACACCCACAGCAATGCACACGCTTACACATATCATACTCACTCACTCCCTAAGAACCAAATAACACACACACAAACACTAAACAGAGACACATCCCCTCACCAAGTCCAATAAAACTGTCAAACTGACCAGAGAATTCATAGCAGCATGTATCTATCCAGCTCTTATCTCAAATAACAACTTAAAAGAGACTGTTTGACCAACACAAGGAATGTTAAAAGATTCATGTTAAAAAGAGAAAAAAATAAAAAAAACAAATGAAAACTACAGACAAAAGTTCATTTTCTCCATCAAGACATTAATTTCTGTAGTTTAGTGCTAGCAGCAAGCAGAAATATTTCTCCTCCCAATGATGGCCATTTCGGCCAAAACTAGTCGTGGAATCTAAATGGAATAATAATAAAAAAAACAAAAGAATATTAATCTACAACCTAGTGTGTCTGAAGATTTTTATTTTTTTATTTTTTTATTGTTCAAAATTTATATATATATAAATATATATTTGAAGAAATATAGTTTTAAGGTATGCTATATTGATAGGATAAAGTGCTCAAT
The DNA here is from genome assembly GCA_963932145.1 of Acanthosepion lycidas. Taxonomy (NCBI): domain Eukaryota; kingdom Metazoa; phylum Mollusca; class Cephalopoda; order Sepiida; family Sepiidae; genus Acanthosepion; species Acanthosepion lycidas. Next base: position 46,869,112 of record OZ010616.1, read on the forward strand.
ATCAGAAATAGAGCATATTTAAATATAAAAGTGATGATTGCATCTAGCATGAAACAGTCTGTCACCTCTGAGTGTTGACTTCAATGTTCACTTATATATATATATATATATATATATATATATATATATACACACACACAGAGGATATCATCTAAATTATGTAAAAGTGAAAATAACACTATCCTCTCATTTTAACAGATAAAATTATCAAAATTACACAAAAATATCTTGAAATACTAAAGAGTAAATTTCTGGATGGTCTCCTTGTTTAAGTTGGTGAATGCTGCCATAATTCTTGCATTCAGTTCATCTTTGGTATTACAAGGAGTTTTGTTGGTCTCTTGCTCAACTGTGCCTCAAACATAATAATCAAGGGAATTGCAATCTGGGGAGTTAGGTGGCCAGATGTAAGGGGTGATATGGTTGCAGAAATTGACTGACAGCAATGTTTAGCTTGTTCTGTTTGTATGGCATGGTGCAGAGTCCTGTTGCCAGACATAGGGTCTTCCAGCAGCCACCCTCTTGACTCAGAGTAGCACTATTTCCTCAAGGCATTTGATGTAGGTCTTCCAGTTGAGTCTGTGGCCCTGTACAAAGATGAATGGAGGCATAACATTGCCATCACTAGTGGTCACTCCAAACACCAAAGTAATCACTATTAAAATCATTTCTTTCTGAATCCTCTGCACTGTCATCATATTGGTGCACAAACATTCTGAAATGTTGGTCTTGGAGCTTCTGGTGTGAATGCCAAATAGTACAGCATGCCGTTTCCAAATTTCTGGTGGCGTGAATTTCATCATGATCTTTTTCTCACAGACAGTGCCCAATTGACCTTACTATACTGTGCAGCTGACAAAATAAAATCAAACAATGCACATGTGCAATATTAAAAATATAAAATGGCAAAAATTTACCGATTACATACACACACTCTCTCTCTCTCTCTCCCTATATATATATATATATATATATGTGTGTGTGTGTGTGTGAAAATATATATCGAAAATAGGAAAAACTCGTTAGGTAAATAATACAAAGTTCTTTAGTATTTTTGTTATTACTTTTAAAAAACAGTGCTTGATATAAAAATTTTGCTTGAAGATGGAACAGAGCTTGGTACTTTAATTCAATTTAATTCAAATAATTATATTGAAGTTTTTGGCTCTTGTTTTGAAACATGAGAACTCTTATGTAGTGAAGGAATCATATTTTTAAATAAATAATTATATATATATATATATATATATGAATTTTTATTCATAATTCAGTGATTGATTAATAGTATCATATGTATTTTGGTAACATCAAGTTGTGAGTATCATCTTTTTCCTTGGATTTTCCAAAAATATAAGTAAAAGAGACTCAATTAAGAACACTTCTTTTTCAGATCCTGTTACCTGTTCCTGTATATAAAGGCTTAATTGGATATTTGTTTGTTTATTTGTTTGATTTCATGAAGAATAAATAGCATTTAGGAATTTATATTGGTTTTCATTGCAGGAAATCACAGAAAAGAAGACTATGTTTTTAGGGGTAGGCAATTAAAAAGAACATTCAAATGTTTTGTGTTATATTTTTAATGTAGCAAAACAGTGGAAATAAATAAACTATTTTTTCTACTGTAATCTGGTGTGGTGTGTTAACAATTTTTTATTTATTTTCAAATGATGTTGGATGAGGAATAACCAGACACAGTGTAAAAGTAAATAATCAGATATATTTATATAGAAACAGAGATGCTTACTAAGTTTTCATATACAGTTCTTCAATATTCATCAAGTGAAAGCTAAAGCCAAAGCTAAAAGTATATAAATCAAATGAAAAGTCATTATTTTTATTTATCATGATACTAAAATAATATCAATTTTATTGATTATAAAATAAAAAGAAGAATCTGTAATATTATTGGTCCTGACCTGGCATCTCAGCTTTAATCTCTTTCCCATCACTGTAACAAAGCTTCCTTTTCCTGTGCCCTTTCTATAAATACTTTCATGATGATTGTTCTGACGAGATTTCCTCATTGCTACCTTGACTTCCTGAATTTCAGTTTAGTATTAGATTATCAATTAGACCTCACCATTTTATTTTTTAATTTGCTAGATATAACCATAAGCTAATAGTTCCTTCTCTTACACTTCTCGCCTGTGGAACTTTCTTCTGGCTTCTTGCTTTCTGCCAACTACAATCTTCAAAAATTAAAAAAAACACTTCTGTCTTTTTTAATCCTATTCTTTTGCTGTTATTTCTACTCAATAACATTTTCACAGTTTTTTTCACTCCCAATAATCCCTCATGTCTTAGTGGCTTTATTGCCTTCCTTGGGATCAAATGATAAAAAAATAAAATCTTTATTAATCTAAATGTAAATATTAGTTTCTATTTATAAATATCTTTCGCTTTCAAATATATAAAGTATATAGATGTACTGACTGCTTAAAAACTGTTGTACTTGTACCTAATGACAAGAGGTTATTTATAGCAATTCAAAATTTTAAATCTAGCTTTTCTCTTTTTTTCAGTGACTCTTAACCTAATTTCGTTAAAACAGTTTTAAAATTCTCTTGCAACTGCAATATCTCAAGCCCATTGTAGCATTTTTTAAATGACATCATTTTTACCTAAAAATAATAATAAAAACAGATTTCACATTGGCAACTTAAACACTTTACAATCAATAAAATCAATGTCTGAATCATATCAAATACCAAAAAATAAATATAACTGATGATTGTGCCAATGATATATAAAGGTAGAATTATTATTCTTTTATTGTATTCTCTTTATATCAGGATAATAAATGATTGTTATATAAAAGCTTTTAAGGAAATATCAAACTTACTAGTAATCTATCTATCTCTATATAAAATTCTGTTAATTTTATTAGTCCCTCTGTCTATCACATACATTAACCAATTGAAACCATATTTTGTGGAGAAGTGCAAGGAGGTATAAAGTACAATTGGTTTTACTAGGGTCCATAGCTTAGTACAATAAATTTTCATTCATTTTTTGGAAAAATTAAAAGATTTATTATTCAACATACAAAATACTCCCATTATTTTAAAAACAATTTAATGATTAAAATAACAAATACTTATTTAATAAAAATGCAGTATTATTTTTTGCATATCTTTTCTTTAAGTTTTTATATATACAAGAATCCAGTTTCTAGTTCACCCTGTGTTTGCAAGAACTATAAACAAATCACAAAGAGAAACACTTCAAAAAGTTTGAATTTGACTCCAGAAAAAAAATATTTATATATGGCCAGCTATATGTTGCATGCTCAAGAGTAAGAAATCCTGAGAATTTATTCTTTGCTGTTAAAAAGGAAAAAAAGAAATTTTCTTAAAAAATATTGTTTACCATAAAATCCTAAAGAATTAAATTAAATAAATTATTAAACCGCGAAATGGGTTTTTTGTTAAAGTATTTTTCCAAACAAATCAGCTTTATTCAAATTTCATCGATTTATTTGCAAAATTTAGAGTTTGTAAATGTTATGTAGTGGTTTCACAGTGGAGGCTTGTATTTGTACTAAGTCGGTCCTAAAATAGGTTCGACGTACAAAACATTAGGAACTTGATAAAAAAGGTAATGACGCAGTAATCTAGTTGGGGTGGCCAATACTTTAATATCCAACTAACGATTGTCCGACATAGACTGACTGACCAACTCTCTGCACCCCCAGCGACTGCTACTACTCCTACTTATTATAGGTGGGAGAGTCTATTAACAATAGAATAGGTGTGTTCCAGTATAACAGTAAATCTCAACAGAAATTTTAGGGATAACTTCAACAATACTAAATACTGTGAGGATTTCAACACTCGTCAGCATGACGCAAAAAAAAATTCTAGTTTATAAAAAATAACTCTCATAAAATTTAAATTATTTATGTATGCAGAAAATAAGTATTTTTTTTGTTAATCTCCTTGGTGTTACTGCTTATGAGATTTGTTTTTGGAAATATATAATCTTGTAAAAGTTATAGATTTCCAAGAAGTTTTAGGTTTCTAGCACATCTAGTTGATCATGTGATAGGTATTAATAGAGTACTACCCAGTTACAAGTGTATTCAGGTGGACAGTAAGCAATTGAAACTTGCAGTCTCATTTGGGCACTCCTGAACTTCCCTTTCACCTGATGAAAATTAACGGCTGATATATGAAAATTTATTTATGCTTTGGTTAAGTGTGTACACTGAACATTTTCTTTTCTCTGTGTCAAATCTGTTTATTATCAAAAAATATAAACACATTACTAATCTGTGTTGTTAGAAAAAGAATATTAGTTCCAACCAATGAAATTTTCAACATTTTAATTAATAATGAATGATGTATAAACAGGTCATTTTCTTAGGCACCATTATTCAGAGAACTTAAAACGATTACTTTGTTACTTATTTTAGTATATCATTTTACTTCCAATTATTGTCATGTGATGCAAACAATAGTCAGTGCATTATTTAAAGAAATTAGCCATAAATAATCAACAGTTTTGTTTTATAGCCATTTGTCACTTATTTTACAGCCTGCTAAGACGTTTATTTTCATATAAGTAGTGAAGTAATCGTTCTAAGTAATGCGGTTAATCACTATAAGTGCTACATAATTTGTTGTGATTATTTTTTGTTTGAAATGTTAACAAAAACACTAATACAATGGATATTTTCTAATATTTTAATCATTTCTTACTGTTCATTTTCTTGTGAATATTTCATGTGGAAATAAATATTTGGAAGCAAATCTATATATGTATGTATCTATATATATGTGTATATGTGTGTGAGAGAGATGCAAGACATATCACAGCATAACCATATATCTCTCTATCTCAATTTTTTAATAATTTTAAGAAAAATCATAATAGATATCAATTATTGGAGAATAAGTGAAAATACTCAGATATATAAAACATTCAGACAGTTTTTACACTCTTTATGTCCAGAAAAGAAATCACTTATATGAACACAAGATAAAATTGAATAAAATGCTTAATCACAGTACCTTGTCAGTTGTCTTTAATGAAACTTGTATAAAAGAAGGATTGCTGCCCAATTATCCAAATATATATTTCTCAAATTTATTTTATTTTGTGTCTTACTTTAATAAGGCAAGAAAGTTTTCTATATAACTACAAAATGCCATAGATCTTCAGGTAGTTGGTGATCATGACTCTCCACAAATTCCTTTTCTTTATTATCTGTGAATAGCCATACATTCTTGGGAAAAGACAAACAACATTGAGAAAGGTATGTACCCATTTCTTTTACCCTCAGCTATAGATTAAACTGCAGGGTTGACTAGGCACTCTAATCTTTATTGATAACCAATCTAAACCATTCTGAATTAAAAACAATGAAGAGGGTAAATAGGAAACAAATCCTCTGTCTTTCCAAGGAAGTTATGCTAAGTGACAGATAATAAGAATAAAGGAAACTTATATATCCCAAAGGGACATTGCTGTGGTAGGTAACTACAATTTTGTTCAAGATTATCTCCCTTAACAAAAGAACTCTTCTAGGCCAAATTATTATAAATAATATCCAATCCTGTAATAGACTATTCTAGACTGAATAAAGCTTATTAAACTACACCACCCTCCTGTGTCTTATTACAATGGCATTAAAAAATATTGCAACAATGTTTAATGGCAATATCAGATATGAAAAAAATACAAGTAAAAATTGATTCTTGATTAGTTTTCATCATCTTATTGTTGCTTCTTATGATAACATTCTCTAAGCCAGATTCTGTCTAGGCTTGGCATTGCTTAACTTCTTATCGGTGCTTTTTTTAAATACACTCTCTTTTTTGTTAGCTGTGGGTAACATTTAGAGAATTTTGAACTGAACCCTTTATTTGATCTGTTAAATTTAAATGTTATTTTATGAAATGTCTAGCTTCATTGCATTTAGCAACCAGAAGCAGCAGTTAAGTATAAAAAAATTACTTAAAAATGTTGTTTTTAACTTTTAGATATTCTACTCATTCTAACTAAACACAATGTCAGTCAGCTTGAATGTTTAAGAATTGAGTTTGTGAATATGTAAACAGTTATATAATATAGCATGGAATGGACAATAAGTTCTAAATGTGCAGTATAAAGAATAAGTGCAGTTAAGCATCTAAAATTCCTTCAATAGTTAATCATATTTTATAACAATAATACAATGGAATAAGAGCTCTATATTTGCTTGAAATGATTTTAACAATGCTAATATATTGTTTTTTTCTGTAAATAAGCATAATAAAAGTCAAAATGACATAAAAAAATGTTTTAAGGTTTATAATATGCATGAATTTGAAAAATGTGCAAGTATTTTATTGGTCAGTATTTAGGAAAAAGTATTAAAAAAAGATTTTAAGAGCAAAATATATACATTTTTATTTGTTTGAAAATTTTCAAACATTTTTGGTATTATTAGCATAATTTTATTTCCATTTGTAGATATTTGTTAATTTTGTTGTGTTAGTATCATTGTTCAATGTAGGATCATATAATAATGTGTATACTAGCAGCAACAGTTCATTCAAACAAAAGACACTAACACAACAAAATTATCAAATATCTTAAAATGGAAATAAATAAAATTATATTCATAATAGCAAACATATTTGAAAGAATTATTGCTACCAAAATACACATGCACACACACACACACACGCACACACACACACATATATATATAGGAATGGGTAGGATAAAAATCTACATACATGTAATGTACATATACTTGCATGTATCCTCCTTTATATATTGTTTACTTTTGAATCAAATTTAAATATTTAAAAAATCTTTTTAATATTTCTTTAATTGTTTGCCTTTTGGACTTAAGAATTTGAATGATATAAATTATTAATAGTTAATTTTTAATATTTCATGCAATTTAAATAAACAAGTTTTAACAGACACAGGAATATGAACTCTATAATGATCAGAACATATTTGCACTTGAAGATTGCAAGAATTTCAATTAAGTTGCGCTATTAACATTGGATATTATGTATATTCACTATTATGTATATTCCATATATTTGCTTACATATATATATATATATATATATGAATGCAAATGCATCCATTGATGATAAAATACACAAATGGGATCATCAAAGCTACAAGTGCATTTGGGAAGTTTCACAATTGCATATGGAATGACAAAGGTATCAAATTACATGCCAAAATATGGGTTTAAAGAGCTGCCATTTTGACCATATTGTTGTATAGCTCAGAATTGTGGACCACATATAGCTTCCAGTAGCAGCATGGCCAGGCGATGTTTGTGCTTGATTCAAAAATCGTATGACTCATACAGCAATCGCTATCACTGGACTTAAAATATTTTTGCCCTTCTTTGCCTTTAAAGGAGTGCCCTTTGCCATGCTGATGTTACTACATGCCTTACTTCTTGCCTATCTCACACTGCGAATTTTTTCTAAGCTCTATACTAAACATTAAATCTGTTATGAAAAAAGAACTAAACAAAATGAACACAAAACAATCAGCTTTAAAAAAGGACTTGTAACTGGAAAAACAATGAAAAAAGAATGTTAAAAACAAATACTTTTTTGCACCCAACCCAGTTCTGCAGAATCAGAATCAACATTGAGTTTAAGCAAGCGAATGAGCCAATTGGAGTAAAGTGCCATGCAGATTTAAATTTTTCCCATTTAATTTTTTTTGTATGCTAGCATGCTAATTAACATTTGTGTCAGCTGTTGGCTCTCATGCTGGCCAATAGAATCTTCCAGCCTATTCGTGGCAGCCAGTTATTGGCTCTCACTCTAGCTAGTACAAAATGGCCGCAAACTACATGAAAACTGCCATAAAAGCATGAAAAAATTGATTATTTCCACTATTGATGGAAGTTGAGAAATGCAAAGTCAGTCTTGGCCTTTCTGCTAACTTGGAGCATGTGCATGTAAATTTTAGTGCAAATCCGTCAAAAATTGCGGTCGTGCATTCGTTACACACACACACATACATCCTGCCTTTTATAGATAGAGATATCAATCAGCTGGATGCCTTCCACAAAAGTTGTCTCCATATGATCTGTGGCTATACTTCTAATGATAGGGTGTCCATTGCTGATTTTCTCACAAAATACAACATTGGTGAAATAGAGACTTTTCTGATGCAGTCACAACTTCTCTGGGATGATCATATTGCAAGGATGAGTGATAACAGAATACCTAAGGTCCTCCTGTATAGCCAGCTTGACAGTGGACAAAGAACTGTTGGGTAACCATAGCTCAGGTATAAAAACAAGCTAAAGAGTAACTACTCAGCTGTCAATATGCCTCATACTAATTTTGAGTGAGTTACTCTGGATAGAAATAACTGGAAATATTTGTGCCAGAGTGGTATCAGAAACTTAGAAATCAGTTGTATTGACTAGCTAAGAGATGAAAAACAATGGTGAAAAGCATCAGCAAATATTTTTGTTGCTATGTCCTGAAATCCTATCTGTGGCACAATATGTGGATTTGTATGCAAGTTACTAGTGGGATTGAAGTATCACATATGACACAAACATAAAAAATGAATGAGGTCGTTGGATCCTCATAATTTGAAACCAATAGAGAGTTCATCATATACACTACAGTTCAAAAGCTTGAGGACACTCCTAGCAATTTTTTAAATTGGCCTCAAAAGTGGTTGTTTTGTACTTTAAATAAGAGAAAATTATTATAAATGGTCAAAAAAATTATTAGAAATTTTATTATGACAAAAAGGAAAAAAAGCATTTCATGATTAAATTTTGCTCTCATCAAAAAATCCAAATATGCAGCACAAATTTTTGGCATGTTTTTCTCAACGTATAAATTTGGTAATTGAATTCATTCTTTTTTCAACATCTCTAAGAGTTCTTTTTCATTTTTTTTCTTTTTCACTCTTCAGTCAAGTTATTCTCATGTTAATTCTGGGGGTGGCTTCAAACTTTTGAACTGTAGTGTATATACTAATACTATACCTACCATACTAAAATATATGCTGGCAAAGGTTAGATTATATGATACAATATTTGGTGAACTGTATCATCAACAATCATCTAATTTTATATTTCACATCTAAGATGAGTAATTTCAATGCAGTGTAATGGATAACTGCTAGGAATGAGAAATCAGAGAACAGAGTTTTAATTCCAGTCAGGTTCATTATATTCACTTACATGAAAATATCCATAGGAAAGGTATGAATCCATCTCCCCAACCCTAGATATGGGTAGAATAGCAGGACAGACTGGGTCCTATATCCTTGGTTGGCAACCAGTCTACCACAGAAAGAAATGGCAGCCTACTGCAGGAAAACCTTCTGCCTAGTCAGTCATGAACCAAAATAGATATGATCACCCAAGTGTTTATAATGTATGGCACTTAACTGATTGACTGAATTGTCAACATATTTTAACTTAAACTATACTAACAATCAAAATAAATACAAAATTATCAGAAAGTGGTACAAACCCACCATAATAATCAAATGGAAACCAGCTGACATTGAATATAAAGGCTTCAAAATTGCACCACTGATATTCTTTAGGATGCTGATATAGTGGGTATAGCGGTTATGTTAATGTCATCTAATGGTCATGAGTTCTATCCCTGGGCCAGGTAGTGAAATACTGGTTCAGTGTAAATAATAACTGGCATCACAGGGAAAAATAACATAATAATTAACAGATATCCTATATCACTGAAGACAATGGACAGGTAAAAATTGCCAGAGGGTACTTGGTTGAAACATTGCATATATAACAATATCTTTAATAATCAAGATAAGAACAATAATTTGAAACAAATTATATTCACAATCGTCTAGTTCCAGCTGCAAAACAAAGATTGAAGGAACAAAGGAAAAAATATATTATTACTACAAAAATAACTTTACTGCTAATCAAAGAGTGTGTCTGAAACAGGTTGTACTGGATAATCAAGGTTTTCTTGTTCTATGTGCTGTGTCTTTTCAGGATGTGGGCATTCATAGCTCCCCACAACTCTTGTGGCCTTTAACAGTGTTTGTCCTTTCTCCAAGTCTGCCACTCTTTGTTCCATCATCCACTTACATAAACTTGTCAGGTATTTGGATTGCTGTATTCCCCTATCACTTGATATACTCTGTGAGGGTTAAGTTTTCCAAGCCCTCCTTCCTCATTATGTATCCAAAAAATTTCAGATGTCTCTTCCTGATTCTGAGTTCTTTTTGTTACCATTTTCTTTATGACTTCTTCATTGCTTACTCACTTTGTCCATGGACTTCTCAGTATCTTTCTGTAGAATCACATTACTGTTGCCTCCCATTTCCTCTTCATCTGTGAAGAGATTGTTCAGTATACTGTTCAAGTTAGTGCTGTAGGGGACCAAAGTTGAAATTGGTTTGGTTATCATTTTTAAGTATTGCTTTTTTTAATGATAACATTTACCCAAAATTAGTAACATCAAAAAATTCAAAGATTATTCTTCAATATTATTCAGATTACATATAGACAAAATTAATAAAGATATAGCTGACCCAAATACAACATTTTATTCCAATCGGCATGTATTAAATTTGCTATTTTTGCATGTTTGTTTAATATCACTTTTTCCAAAGAATAATTAAATACTCTTTCAAATGTTTGCTGTGTGTGTTTTTTAAATATTTTTATATGAAGAATTTGATGTGCAAATCATTTGTTATATGATACTTTTGCATATTAATGAATATCATTTTATCCAAAGTGCTTTCTGTGTAAATATTTAGAAATACTTCACTATTTTATATAATTTGCTAACTAATGAAATTTCTTCTCATGGATATTTTTATTACGCTGTTGCTTGAATTTGTAAAATGTTGGGTGGTATAATGGTCACCAGTTTAAAAAATATAATCAGTGAACCAAATTTAAATTTTGCCTGCAATGGTTTATATCATTTCCAATTAAAATCTGTGGGGAAGGCATGAATTCATTTTTCCCTATGCTTTGTCTTATCACCAGATACCTTAACAAAAATCTTTTTTGTTGACATTCTATGATGGTTGATAGAGAAATGAATAGATAAATGAACATTTAGGTGAGCTCTCCTTGCCCCACTTCCGTAACAACCTGAAAATGCAGAAAAATACTGTTACCCTCCACCCCCACCGTAGAAAACATGGCTAGTCTCAACAAGATAAGAAATATGGATTTCAAATTTTGACTGTAGTGATTATAACTATATTATAATGATCCTCTTTTTGCTAGTGAGTTTGTTATTGCAACATAGCAAAAATGATATACCATTTATTAGTGCAATACCATGAAAATGATCTTGAATTTTCTAGTCCAATTTGGAATTTAATAATAATAATAATAATTGGAAATTACCAAGCACATATAGTGAAAAATTGTGTTAATCCTAAATGCAGATTCTGTGATAAATGCCCAGAAAAAATTGACCAACTTGTGTTAGGTTGCACAGTGTTAGCACCAAATGAATATAAAACTCAGCATGATAGAGTGGGCCAATATCTGAACTAGAAAATATGCCACATTTTTGCCAAGAAAACTGCAAGAAATTGGTATGAACATCACCCAGACCTAGTTACAGAGATAGGACCTGTAACAATTTTATGGGACATTTATCACAAAGACATCATGATCAAAGACCACAAAAACAGAATGTCCTTTCATATTGTCATGACAGACCTTGCAGATTGTAATGTATCTTTAAAGAACTTAAAAAAAAAACTATTAAAATACAAGGATCTTGAAATGGAAATCTCAAAAATGTGGCACATGAGGACATCAATAATTCCAGTTGTATTTGAAACCCTTGGAAGGATTGGAATAGGGTCTGATAGACTCATTGAAGAGATTCCTGGTAGCCTATGCCTTAAAGAAATACAAAAAATTGTACTTAAAAGTACAGCTCACACATTACAAAGAACTTTATCTATGTAAAATGTAATTTTTTTACAAAAATGATTAGTGGAAACTGTCATGAAGCCATTTCTGACCTTAGATCTCTGGTTTGAACCCAGAAGGAAATATGTATACAAGAGAAATCAAAGGAAAAAATAATAATGTGAATTTTGTTATTACCTCAAATAATAAAATTTTGCAAGGAAAAAATATTAAGTACTATTTATAAAGTAGTTTCCCTTACTTATTTATTTACTTACTTACTTATTTATTTATTTACAAATAATTATTAATATAAATTCTAAAAATCCAAAATAAGTTGACATTGAGATTAATCGCTGCTGATGGCAACATTTAAGTGAGAGATAATTTAATAAGTCACATTTTAGTCTTGTTTGTTTTTAAAATAAAAGTACTTTTACTTTGAATTCAGATAAATTTTAAGTATTATTTATTTTAGCTTTTATAAATAAAAATGAAGAGCGACAAGCCAAAGAAAAAAGAATTTTTACCTCTTCCCCCATCATACCGACAAATATTACACTGATTTTTCAAAGGTATTTTTAAAACAAATATTACAGTTTGATTTTTCAAAGGTGCTTTTAAAACAAAAACATCAAAACTTGTTTATTCAGATTTGAATGGAAAAATATTATCAGAGAAAAATATTGGGTCACCAACAAGTTTGTTTTATCTCTTAAGTAGAAAATTAATTATTTATATTTTTAATATTAATATTATTGAGAAATATCTTAACCCCCTTGCATCACAATTATATGCCATTATTCAGGCAATTTTATCTCCCCAGATTTTTTTTTAACGTTTTCTGCAAAGAATTGTGGGAGGTGTCTTTAGCAGTCTTTCAGGAAAATTAAAATGTTTCTATTAAGAGAATTCCTTAAAAACTAATAAAAATAGTCCAAAGTTGCAATTTCTGGTGAACTTTTCAGCTAAACTGTAACAATTTTTTTATTTGGTCATCCAAGAAACAATTTTTTTATTTGGTCATCCAAGAAACAATTTTTTTATTTGGTCATCCAAGAAACATGTTTAGTGTTATTTCTATGGAATATTAACTCATAGTTTAAACCAGTGTTTTGCAACCAATTTTAATTCAGGGCACACTTGTAGAATAACTAAATCTCTTGGGTGCACTTTCAGATTTAATAAGGAAAAATAAGCAAAATTTAAAAAAAATAAAGAAGTCTCCTGAAATAAGCATTTCTTTTTAAAACATTACAATGTATATTTAAACAGTAGAGTTTCATTTAAATGGATTTATGGAAAATCTGCTATTTTTCTTTTTAGAGAGACTGATAATGACTGATTTAAATCCACTGAGGAAGGTATAAGGAAAAGGATTATCCACTCCTTCTTAAAGATTAAAGAATCTAGCATTCAGTTTAACATATCAAATGACAAAGACTTGACTTAGACATGGAAGCCATGTGCTTGGTTTCTTAAGCTTTTAAAAATAAAGATTTTTTTTTAGATATAAAAATAATAAATAAATTACACTTTTGTTAACTTGGCAACCTTTCAGGGCATATTAGTGCATCCAGGCACACCAATTGAAAAATAGTACTTTAAAAAAACTTTTCATTGATTTTTGCCTTCAGTTAAGTTAATTGGAAACAGTACTTGTTTGAATCGATCATTAAGTTCTCCAGAAGAATTACAATGTACAGGATTCTCTTCCAGTTCCACTTTATAGAGATAATGCCACTAAGATGCAAGAGGTTACTGAGAGTGGAAGAGATCGAGAAGACTATTGAGGAAAAGACAATAAAAGAACAGAAGACAAGAAGACAGAAGGTTGCAGTTGACATTGCATTTAAATTTTTGAGCTTATGCCATATGACATTGAAACACCAGTTTTTGTACAATCACCAAAGTTAAAAAATGTTGAACCTGGTCAATACTTAGATGAGTGACCACTTGAGAATACCAGGTGCTCTAAGCTTGGATTTGTAGGTGGTATTATGGATAATGGCTTAGAATTAGAAATCAGAGTGCTGAGTTACAATTCCAATCAGTTTCATTATATTTCCTTTACACAAAAATTTGGTTGTGTTAGTCACTTTTATATGTGGCTTATAAATATACCCCGTCCCACAAAAAATATATGGCTGCATTACCATGAGCTATTCACTACTTAAATGTAAAAATCTTTTTTTTAAACCTTGTGAAAGGTATGAATCCAACTCTTCTCCCCTTAGCTATGGGTTAATTTGTAGAACTTGTATCAGTAAATTCTTATTATCTTCAAAATATTCTTACAATCCAAAAGTGTTTTATGTCTTTAAATAATCTGCAAAAGTTTGATAAGCCATAAAAAACAAATCAATCATTCAATCAGCTAAATCTTTGAAGACTGTTGGTGGCAAGAAAGCAAGAAACCAGATGAGTGTCCCACAGATGAGGAGTTTGAGAAAAAAAACTATTAGAATAGAACTTTTGGTTACATATAGCTGATTCAATAGTAAAGTATTAGGTTGGTACAAAAATAATGACGTAATAATGTCGTTTTTTGACGTTAAAAAATATGTCAAAAACTGACATTATTATGTCATTATTTTTGCACCAACCTAATAACAATTTGCTAATCTAATAGTATACTTAAATTCATGCAATCAATGTACCAAGGAGGAAAGTTCATTAGAACAATTGCCATGAAAATGTTGTGCAAATATGTTGAATACATTGGTGCTTACTTATAACATTTAATATTATTTTCAAGAAAAGATTTGATCTATATCCATCTCAACTGGTCTACCCAACCATAGAGTATTGTTCTATCAGAAATTTTCAGTACATAACTTTACAAATCATTAGGTTGGTGCAAAAATAATGACGTAATAATGTTGTTTTTTGACGTATTTTTTAACGTCAAAAAATGACATTATTACGTCATTATTTTTGCACCGACCTAATACTTTTAACATATTTGACTATCTACCATATGTTTTATAAACTAACAATCCTGTTTTTATTTTTCTCTTTGAATGGCATTTTTAACTTTCTTAAAATAAAACAAAATATAACATGTTTAAAATTGCTGCATATATTCTTGTTTTCAATGTTAATAAACAAAATTATTTTGACAATTATTTAAGCACCTGTCATAATAGAACCAAAACAATATTTTTTAATGTAGTTAAAATTAAACACTCAAATGACATCTAATTATAAGAGAGAACAAACTTTCCAGGCTACCCAATAAGTAATGATAAATGTTATAATACCATTTTTTTCTTCTGTATAATATGACCCCCATGTTTCTGAAGCTAAAAACAGGGAATAAATTACATCCTTGAGTATAATATAACTATGTAGTACAGTCATCCGTTTGTAATTATTTTAAAAAGTTGTACCATATTATCCATTAAAATATTAAATGTTGTACATATATTTCACTAAAATATTTAATTTTTCATGATATGAAAGAATACAAATGAACTAGATGTTTAGCTATCATATGTTTCTTCACTTAATTTCTGTTTCAAAACTTATTTTTGAATTTTGTGGGAAAGGTGCTAATTAGGCATATCCAGTAATACATGTTAAGGTGTCAATTAGTTTGTCATACTTTTCTGAATGACTACTATATTTCTATATATTAATAAACTATGAGAATAAGAATGAAGATAGAAAAAATATGGCTGACATTAATAATGAAGAGAGAAACAAATATTGCCATACATAGCAAATACCTTTTGTAAACAATTGTTATCAACACTTGCTTAATTTGTGTTTTATTATCTATTGTGCTGAGTGTATTTGCTGTTGAATAAAAATTTCTGAAAATGTGTACTTGTGTATAATATGACCACACCTTTTTGCCTTTAATTTTTATTCAAAATGTCTTATATTATGTAGAAGAAAATACAGTAAGGATCATGATACTAATTTTCAAGTGGTAATAATTATGATATAGCTACAAGAGGTAATAATTATCATATCATTATTAATCCTTTACTACCAGTACATTTTTTATCACTTTTAGAAAGTTAAATCTGTATGTCCTTAACTATTATAGCAACTCACCTTTCAGGTAAGTCCTCTTTATTATTTGTCCTTAACACTGATAAAATTAGTCAAATAAAATTAATTTTATTTTGATCAAAGATTGGTAATTATTAAGATCACTTCCCAACAAAATGATAGCATTGAATTTGAGCTAAGTCTTTTATGCATTAAATGAACACTGATAAACATATAAACCATATATAAAAGGTTTTCTTACAAGTCTGGAAATGATGCTATTTTCAGATCAAACAAAATATGTACACAGACACATACACAGACACACACTATATATGAATATGTTTGTATGTATCTCCTGGCAATCATATGTGCCTGATGCAAGAGTGCTGCAGTAGGCAAAATCAGCAAGTATTGAGTCCATGGTTATGGAACACCAACTTAGATGGTCTGGTCACCTTGTCTGTCTAGGAGACTCATGCATGCCTAAACAGATTATGTATGGGGAGTTAACACAGGGAAAATGACCACTGTGTAAGTTCTGCAAGCACTCTAAAGACAGTCTGAAGGACATACTGGGAATAACTTGCATCAGATCAGCAGACATGGCAAAATTTGATTACTACTGGTGTCAAGAATTTTGAGAACAGCAGGGTAGAATATGCACAACAAAAAAAAACGTATAGGCAGATATATGAGAGGTATCAAACCCTTTCCCAGAACACTGATCGAAGGAGTCTCTTATGTGCGATCAATGTGACCCACATTTACTTTTTAAATAGCAGATCTAATCAACCACATGTGGGGGCCATCATGGTGTCAATTACCAATATGACTTGATAATTATGCATGTACAATATGCCATAAAGTGTGTTTATCAGCAATCTGACTTACACAACATTTCCACAGCCAGAATCCAGAAAAGGCAAGCTGCAGAAGGGAGACTGCCATTTTAGCAATGTGGGAAAGACTGCAAAAATCTTGCAGGTTTTAAAAGTAATTTCAGATGTCATCAACAACAAAGTAATGATAGTTATGTGTGAAAAATTAAGAAAGTTTCAGTGTAAGAGATGGTCTTACTCAGTCACGAGTTGACTTCCACACTATATATATCAAGAGTGCAACTAGGAAAGAGAAAATCATTGATCAGTAATTCATCAATGTATTTTTCAATGCAGGCTTTATTAGCTACAAGAAGAGTCATATATATATATATATATATATATATATATATATATATATATATATATATATATATATATATGAATTACAATTAATGAGATCCAAGTGATTTACTTCATACATATATATATATAATAAATGCAAATGTCAGTGTGTCACACTTTTTCAACTTTACTCCTAAAGGCCATAGCCCAACATATCATACCATTTTGAATCAGGCTGACTCCTTGAGCAAATTAAAAACATTCCAGGCCAGATCTGGACCTGCAGTCCTGAAATTTGGGATTCTCAATTTTCATTACTGCAGTTGTCTTTGGTGATTTTTCTACATGATTTTTTGTGAAGAAATTTTTTGTATGATATGATTTTTTATAACTTGGAAATAAAATTGGGAATAATCAAAATTAATTGTGAAATCCAGTGAAAGTTACCCATGAAATAAAAATGATTGTTTGTACAGAAAATAAGGACCTATGTACATCAAATTGTCTTTAAATTAAGTGGCGGCTGAAGAATTATTGTTGAACTTTTAAAAAGTAAGCTTAAATATTAATGCAATACTTAAAAGCAGTAATCAATTTTGGGTTCTTCTGTAGTTTACCTATCACATCTACCCCTCCCTACCTATTGGAATGAAGGCCCAATCAAGAGCCCTCCACAGTAGCTATGATAAATGCTACCTGATTTAAGCAAGTATATATATATATATATATATATATATAATAATTAAGTAATTCCTCGTGTCTAGAAGAAACCTCAACAGAATGCAGGAAGCACTGGATGACCATTTCATCCTATATTTGGGACTCATCAGCATATATATAATAAAACTGAAAAAATATGCAAAAATTACAAGAATTTAACGTGTTTTTTACACTAGCAGAATTTCTGCCAAAAAGATAGACAACCATAAACAACTAAAGTTATAATACAGGGCGGTGCCAATAAACAGCAGTAGTTGAGGTCCAAAACATTTATCTGTGGTTTAGATGGTCCGCGGTTGAGATAAAAAATAAGCCACAATGTCAGGATTGCCAGCTTAGACCACCAAAGCAAACCTTGTCAAGTACATGGAATTATCTGCAAAAATGGGTAACACAGTGGCTAAGCATGCAAAATGCGTATTCAATACTAAGAGTTGAATATTTGCAGTTTTGAAAAACATTTAAAATACAGATTGCAATGGACAGGCCATGTTATTCATATGGCAGATGACAGAATGCCAAAACAATTAATGTATGGAGAATTGGAAATGGGGGAGAAAAAGACTGCAGCACAAGTCAAAACTTTGTTACAAAGATTTCCTTAAAGAGTCACTATACAAGTGCAATACTGGTCTGTATAACTGGGAGACTCTAGCTGAAGACTGGGTTTCTTGGAGAGCTGGTATTGCTGATGGCGTCAAGATCTTCCATGAAGCATCACAAAAATATGTAGAACTGAAAAGAGGGGTTCAAAAGGGATCCCTGAATTACCATGAGGTACCAACCTGGCCATGTACCCAATGCAATCAGATATGTCTGTCCAGGGCAAGTTTGCTCAGTCACCAGAAATCACACCAACACCAACAGTCTATTACATATGACAATTTTGTAAGGGCATTTTGTAAGGAATGCCTGACTTGTACTAGAGTGTGCAAGTCCAGGCTGGACCTGACAAGACAGATAAAAAAAAGTCACATTGGAAGTGATGATACTTAAATTTAGCTTCCACCACCCGGAGATTATTTGATATGCCACATATGTAACAAGAAATACACATCGATGACTGGCTTTATGAGCCACTGTTGTTCACACAACAAATGAATGCAGTTTTGTGGGTGGGGGAGTTTAACTGATGGACTGGACATGTCAGTCATGGTCATACTTGCTTTATGTGTCAACAGCCACTATATGTATGTATGTATATATGTATCCCTAAACCAAAAGAAATTCTGCAAGGACTGTTTAAAACAGTCTCTTGCAGCTTACCATATAGATGATCTGTAGTTGGAAACTGCTGCTTGTAATCAATATAAGTATAGGTATATAATTCATGCAGACACTAAGATCTTCAATTCAATTAGTTCAGCAAATGTCAAGTGTGCCATAAGGAAAGGGGAAATCATTGATCCAGTAAGCAATTGATTTACATGTGATGAATGTGAAGAATATGTCTCTCCAATGCAGGTAGTGTTAGCCACAATGAGAGTCATATTGGTAGACCTTTCACAAATTATGTTCAATAATAACTTAACATGTCAAGTGTGTCAGAAATGTTTCAAAAAATGCTCCAATATCAGCTGTCACTGGAAAGCCCATGTGCAATCTGAACAGACTTTACAAAACAGGCTAGGCCCTGTATAGAACAAATGATTTTGTAACATCTGCAATAAGCTTTTTAAGTCACTTCTCACAAGAACCAGAAATATTGATCAATCTGAGTGTCAAATTGGAACTCAAGTTTAACCAAGACCTCAAGTGGACCTCATATATATGATCCATTACTAAAGCTGCTGGAAAAATGGTTGGTTCCTTATACCCACCCTAGAAAGTACCTAGACTCCACCTCATATGCTCTATCTTTACAATAGTCAGATTGAACCAAAAATGAAGCTTTGATGCCATATTTTGGCATATTTCTGCCCAATCCTCCCTTTCCAGCCTTGAAAGTTCAGAAGCATTTACACAGCTACAACCCCTTTCCTACAGAGACACCATCATAAGCCTCTTATTTTTCTCTCACCATTTCCATAGTAAATTTTCAAACAAGCTAAATTCCTTAGTTCCAGAAGCCTTTCACAGCTAGGACCCAATATGTCATATATGCAGGGTCAGCTAATTCTCATTCTCTTCATATTCCATTGCTAAGGAGAAAATTCCACTCAGATGGCTTCTTCTTGAGAATTGCTAATTGTGGAACAGATATTTCCATGACCACTACAAAGAACTTCTTCAAGTCTGGTGTCAAACATTACCTATCCTACATATCTTCATAATCTGCACTTACAATTACTTTCCAATTATATCCATACAACAATCTAATTCAGTTGCTTTTCTGCCTTGTATTGGGCAAAAATTTATTTTTTAAAAATACACAGATCATGAAGAATTTACTCACTTGGTCATTATAAATTTGATAATCACGCAACACATAAGTTCACTAAATGATATCTTTTTGCTAACTAAGTATTCCTACAGTTAATTCTCTGTTCCGGTATATGCTGTGAGATCTTTTTTGATTGGTTGCAAAGTTGCATCAAGGCTAAACAACTGGTTCTCAAGATGTTAAAAATGGCTGGGTGCTGTCCAAAAAGATCTTTGGAATTTTGGGCTGAATTTTTGGGATGAGAATCATTATTCATATTTAGACTAACATCCTCATCTTTGTTGTTATTATCATGCTTTGATCATTTTTCCCTCTGCCCTTTTCCAAATGTTTGATGATCTCAGTAATCTTCAAGAAATTTCAGACTGAATCCTTTTATTTAATCTCTGAGAGTAGATTGTTGTTGCTTTCCCTGAGTCTAAGTCTAGCCCAGGGATTGAACTAATCACCATGCCACCAACTTCACAAACCATCATTAAAGTGTTGGATCATTGTGATAATAACACAGATGAGGATATTAGTCTGGATGTAAATAATATAACCACCAGGCACTTGCAATTCAATATTTTTTAATTATTGCTAAATTGACATGCATACAATGACACATGCACTTTTATATATAAGTATTAATAGATTTCTAGGCTGTTACATAAGCAAATACTAATTTACAATTAATAGCTTTGATCTCATTAAATTCTTATGTATTTTCAGTGTCAGATAAATAAAATACTATGTTTACATTTATGAGTTAAAATATTCATGTGCTACTAATCTGTTAATTGATTCACCCTACTGTTACTTACCTACAATTGGTTTATGTAAAGAGAATGAACCTAGTTGCATTTAAAATAATATGACTTTCAGTTGTTGTGGTTGTATCATTTAACCTTTAGTAATTACACTGTTTATTTGTGTACAACTTGAGAAAGTTAGAGTATTTACATTATATATTTTTAATATTTTGCTTACTTGAATCAGCAAAAAACTACTTACAATGTATCACTAGTGGATATTTTTATAGTGGAAATCCTCATCATTGCATCATTTTAAATAACTAAAGGGTAACTTTTATACTGGCCTTAAAACACTGTAGAAACTTACAACTAATTGCTTTATATATCTTCCAAACATATTAGGTTGGTGCAAAAATAATGACGTAATAATGTCGTTTTTTGACGTTTAACGTCAAAAACCAACATTATTACGTCATTATTTTTGCACCAACCTAATAGTAAAGTAGGGGTAGCATTGAATCCAAATATGAAACTATCATCTTTGGTCTCTTTTACAAGGATAAATATATTGAAGACCAGAATTTACCCTGACTTCTCAAAGCACATTAAAGAATTGGGGACAACATTATGCTAAATAAGGTTTATTCATTCTTTATATGCAAAATAAGATATATTCATGCTTTTTATATAAAAAATAAAGGCTCACATTATATAAAAATGAATATGGTATTCATTGATATACAAATAAAAAAGGTATTCAGGGATATACAAATAAATACAGTATTAAGTGATATACAAATAAATATGGCATTCAATGATAATGATATACAAATAAATATGATATTCAATGATATACAAATAAAAAAGGTACTCAGTGATATACAAATAAATACAGTATTAAGTGATATACAAATAAATATGGTATTCAATGATATTCAAATAAATACAGTATTAAGTGATGTACAAATAAATACAGTATTAAGTGATATACAAATAAATATGACATTCAGTGATATACAAATAAATATGGCATTCAGTGATATACAAATAAATATGATATTCAATGATATACAAATAAAAAAGTATTCAGTGATATACAAATAAATACAGCATTAAGTGATATACAAATACAGTATTAAGTGATATACAAATAAATATAGTATTCAGTGATATACAAATAAATATGGTATTCAGTGATATACAAATAAAAAGGTATTCAGGGATATACAAATAAATACAGTATTACGCGATATACAAATAAATACAGTATTAAGTGATATACAAATAAATACAGTGTTTAGTGATATACAAATAAATATGGTATTCAGTGATATACAAACAAATATATCCTAATAGTTTAAATCTGAAATGAAATGAAAATTACATGAGTAATCAATTGATAAAATGTATACACACCTTTGTAGACACTGTGTATGTATATATATTATAGATAATTATTCAATATATCAAATGCCATTATTTTTAATAGTTACTAAATGTTTGTGAACTTTTGCCTTCATTCAGCATGGCTGATGCTAACCTCCAGGAGAGCAACTCACTTGGTTTCACATTTTCTACTGACATTATATTGAATCAATTGATACTTATGTTGCTAGGAAAGTTGGTTCACTATTGCCAGAATCTATCTTGCATTATTATAAGTTTTCTCATTTGTTTGTGCATTGAATATTTCTGGCACATGTTGTCTGGTACTTCTATTATATATCTAGTGATTCTTAGCAAAATCCAAAGAATATGTAGTTTTATTGATCCTGACCTGGCATTTTGGCTTCAGTCACTTTCCCACCACCATGATGTAGCTTCCCTGTGCCTTTTCTAGAAATATTTTCATGGTAATTGTTCTGATGAGCTTTCCTCTTTGTTACCTTAATTTCACAAATTCAAGCACAGTACTAGATTGGCAGATAGGTTTCATCATTTCACTGTTGAAATTTGCTAGTGGTAACCATAAGTTCTATGCTAATAGTTTCTTCTTTTGCACTTTTCACTTATAGAAATGTCTTTCAGCTTCTTGCTTTCCTGTCAAGTTTGATCTTCAAAAATTTAAATGCAATGTCAATCATTGTTTTTTGTCTCCTTGAGTCCTATCCTTTTATTAACTTCTCTGTTTCTTTCATTCTCAGTAACCTTTTGTGTCTTAATGACTTTATTGCCTTGAAATGATTAAAGAGAATCCAAGATACTTTATGAAAATTTTTTCATATTATTCTTTTCAGCTGAAACAGTGAATGTTAAAAATTTGATGATGTAAATTGTTATAAATACTCTTGTTTTCATCCATTTTTCTTGAATGATTGTAAATGTCATTGCCTCAAATTAATTGAGCTTAAATTGATTATTGCACTGGTTGAATTTACTCCAGAGTGGCAGAAAACAAGTTTTATAATGTATAATTGATTCTGTCTCAGTTGTTAGTAAGGAAGTAAAGATGTTTATCTATCATGGTTTCTATTTCTTTAAAAAACAACAAAACCATACATATTTATAGGAAAGGACAAGAGTTAGATATGATGATGACTATCAAGATAAAAATAAAAATTATAATTCTGGTTAAAACTTTTTAAATTAATCAAAATTTATATATGTTTATCTTTGTTCAAAATGTTTTTATTTGTTCAAAAATATATTAAGAAACAATAGGAGAAAAAGAATGTCTATAGGTAAATGTAGGTTGTTCATGATAGTAGTGATTGTGCTAGTGGGGACAATGATGATGACAGTGGAACTATAGGTGGTGGTAGTATTGGACTGATGATGATGATGATGATGATGATGATGATGATGATGATGATGGTGGTGGTGGTGGTGGTGATTATCGTTGTGGGGATGAGGATTTTGATGGTGGTTGTGGTAGTAGTCATAGTAGTGATGATGAGTTTAGTCATGATAATGATGAGTGAGAAACACATTTCAAATATAAAAGAAATAAAACAATAATTTTAATTAGCAAACATTTTTTTTATAGATGTTAATTTGTTGTTAAACTGTGGAGTTTCTAATTAAACATCCATTGTAGTAGCAAGAGTAAATCTAGATGGCTGCCAACTGAGTGAAAATTCATCTTTGGTTAACACCCACTGAAGAATCTTCCAGGATTGAGAACTCCAGAAATTTTCTGAGTCAATCTTTAGGGATGGAATTATTTAGGATCTGACTTCACTCATGTTGTTGCTCTTAATCAGAAATTAATAATTTGCTTTGGTGTTTGTATAAGCAAACTAAAAACATTTATCTTTTCATTTGCTTATTTATTTATATATATAGCAGGCTTTTTTATAAAACTGATACAAGAATTTGACTTTGTGTATTGGGATTACCAAAATTTGGCATTATACCAAAAGAATAAATTTTAGTGGTGCTGCACCTTACTGATTTATTTTGGAATTTTTCTTTCCATAAACATTCCATCCAAAATATTTTCCTAGAGAGCAGTTAGATATTGTATACAGAATTTAGTCTGTGAATGTTATTAGATAATTAATATATACATACTAATGCAAAAGATAAAGTTTTATATATATATATATATATATATATATATATTAATCTATATTTGGGAAGTGACCTTTATTTTAAACATCTTTCATTAAATATGACAGACAAGGAAAATTTCATTAATTTATTATTTAGTTTTCTCAGCATTCTTACAATTTTCCGTTTGGTGTGAGTAAGGGAGTGCAAAAATTGCCCATATTGTCCATTGTCCCAAGTGCTTTTGGATACTTCTTTTGCCATTTTCAAGGTTTTTTTTTTAGCTATAGTTAATTTCTTTTCATGTTAAAATAAAACCCCTAGAAAATGGTTAAGGAAGTAACCAAAAGCACTGGGAACAATAGACAAGATGAACAATTTTTGTGCTCCCTTATTCCCACCAAATATAAGAATGTTTTATATATATATATATATATATATATATATATACATACATACATACATATATATATATATATGTGTGTGTGTGTGTGTGCAAATATGTAGAAAAATAGGAAAGAACACATTAGGTAAATAATCCAGGGTTCTTTGGTATTTTTGTTTTTATTTTTAAAAAACAGTGCTCCAAAAACAAATTGTAGTTCAGTGTGTTTATGTTCGAAACAGCCCTTTTGAAAAAAATAAAAATAAATAAATAAATAAAATAAAATTCTTTAGACACTTAATGATGTATTATGGTGCCAACAGCTATCTGTCGCTGTGACTGACCAGACGATGTGTGTACATGAATGCCATCATGCTTTGAAATGGACACCCCGGCCCTCTTTCTTTTTTTTGACCCCTTCCCAAAGTGGATATAAATTAACTCTTATACTCCTTATCAAAATGGTCACTCCAGCCATTTCCATAGTAATTAATTTTGTGAATGAACATGCTTATAAAGATGTGTACATTTCAAGATTGGTTATTCCTAAATTTTTGCTTGATACTTTAATTCAATTTAATTTCAATAATTGTATTGAGGTTTTTGGCTCTTGTTTTTGAAACATGAGGACTCTTATGTAGTGAAGGAATCATATTTTTTAAATATATGTATATATATATATATATATGTATATATATATATATATATTCACATGTAAGTTAAAGTTAATAAAAGAAGCACACAGATTTACATATACATATTACAAATGCATAATTTAGTCTACACACATGCACACATATATTGGGTAAGGGAATAACAAAATGATGATGTTCTATCCAATGTGTTTTGTCCATTAAAAGAACTGCATCAGACTAAAATAATGTTCTTATTGATGGAATTATATATATGTAGGTGGAGGTGGGAAATAATTCAATCCTTCTCAAGACAAAAATAATAACCAGAATTCTCATTTATATTTCCCCCTATACACACACTTTTATATATATATATATATATATATATATATATATATATATATAATTACATCAATAAAACATTCTTATTTTAGTATGATGAAGACTTTTTAAAGAACACAAAACGTGTTATATAGAATCTTTCAGTTACCCAACACTGTTCTATATTTTAAATTTATATTTATTTATTTATTTTTTCATCAGTATCACCCCAATCGAGGCATTAAAGCTACTGATACAAAAGGGGTTACAGAGTGTGGAAGAATTAGCAACAGAAACATTAATAATGGGCATTTTGTTCCAAATTTGTTGTGATTTCAGAGGAAGTGTTGTCTTGTTACCTTCCGTCACTTTCTCCTCTCTAACTATGACTTGTGTAGTTGGTGTTTGCTCTAACCTCGACACACTCTTGCCATATATTACTACAATCATCATAGCACTTCACATAATCAAGTGTTTTGAAATGCATTATGATGTTCATATGAGTATTTCTGCAAATCACTTATGAACAGCACACTAAGCTATAGCACCATCTCCATAAATAGCACATTTTTGGTATTGAGCACTATTCCTCTAAATCTCTCTATACATATGCTCTGTCACTGATATTGGGTACTCTTAGCTTGTAAATATAGCATACCTTAAAACATTTTATCATATTATATACAAAAATATGAAAAACCAGAAAATTTTTTTGTGATGCGTTTCCATCTATTAGGATATCATTTATTTTTCTAAATACTGATTTTTTATTTATTTATTTTTCTAAATACTGTTTGTTGATATATAAAATTATGCAAAATTATATATATATATATATATATATATATATATATGGTCAAAAATGTATGACAAAGTGGAAAACGTTTTCTTGTGAACTGTTTTGTCCTTTAGGACTTCATTAGATTTTCCTTCCAATATTGTTCTTGATATATACAAAAATATATTGTTATCTCATATATATATATATATATATATATATATATATATATATATATATATATGTTGATGTTGACCTCAATGTCCACTTTCATATTTACATATGCTCTATGTTTGATATTGAGCACTTTTATTTATATATATATATATATATATATATATATATATATGAGTAAAAGTGCTATACATATACATATACATACAAACACACACCCACATATATAAATATTATGGTCTGAAAATAATCCTTCTTGTTTATTTTTATATAAATTGCAACAGATAAAGGGAACATAATAATATTCTTTCTGCTAGAAAACAGTATGTACCATGCAGTTTCTCCAGCAATGTAGAACGTACATGCTATGCTAGTAAAATATCTGTGTCTGTAGAGGTCACCCACTTTGCTGTCATTAATCCTGAAATGTATTTAATTTTTTTTCCTGAATGCCCAAATTCAATGCTACACCTAAGTTTCATATGTCCTTTCATGTTGGATGCCATATTGCCACTCATTTGCTGGTTAAAAAAGGCAAAAAAACAATTATAGGTTATTGATGAGATGTTTCAGTCTACTAACAAACTACTAATATGTACCTCTGGTATCATGGTCCAATCTAATAAAGTTAGAGACATTACTTTTAGAGTAACCCCCTACATCGGCTCTTTTATTTTTTTTATACTTACCTATAATTTTGCTTACATTTAAAATGTCTTGCAAAGTTTAATAATATTTAACAAAAAAATTTCCATCTCCAACTTCCATTTCATTTTTCTTGTTATTTCTAGTTTATATTTTATTTTTCAGCTTTAAATATGCATAGGGTTTCTGCTTGTTTTAGGTTAATAATGGCGGCCCAATCAAAATTAAAATATATTTATTGTTATTTCAAGTATCTGAAAAATACCTCTCAAAAGTTACAATTATCATTACAAAAGACTTACACACAAGTGGCTTGCATGATTCATAGGATAAATATATTGCTTCCTTTAACCAGTCATGCAGATAAGGTTGTCTGGACCTGGCTTAAACTATAAATTCAGAACACTTTTTTAAATTCAAACTAGTTACATGACAAAGAAATATCTACTGGTAGAACTATCCTATTTTTTTTATTTGTATAAAGTGACAATCTTAAGATAAAATAATTAGAAATAAATATGTTTTAAGTATGGATTTCCATTAAAAGATCTTTTTTCTTTAATTATATTTTTGAAATGAGTTTGTGAAATTGACTGGCTAAATGAAAAAAATAAAAAAAAAGGATTATTAATTTGATATATTTTTATATATGGGAAACAGTTTATCTTTGAGCTGAGCATTGTTTGTCAGAGGGTAAATGAGTAGATAAGATTTTTAATTCAAATTATCTTCTAAGATAAAAATAAAGTTTAATTAAATTTTGGTATTGGTTTTATAAAGCCATTGATAGTTCTTTGGTAAATATGAACAAGTCAGACATAAATAATGAATTTCAGAAATCATGATAACACTAGAAACAGTGGAATTAGCAAACTGATTTCAAATTCCAGCATTACATCCAGCATTCACTTTCACACAAATACCCTTGAGAGAGGCCTGAATCCTTCTCTTCTTACCTGGTTATGTATTAAATAGCAGAGTAGACTAGGTTCTCATGCCTTAGGTGGTAACCAGTCTAAGAGAAGGAAAAGTCTAAATTTCAAAATTGTGGAGCAAACAACAGAAAACCATTCAACCTTCTTTCTTTAGAATACATGACAATCCACAGATAATATAAAGAAAAGGGATCTATGGAAAGTCATGATTGTCTATAACTAGTAAGGACATAACATTTAAAAAAACAAAGATGCCATAGAATATGTGAGTGCAATAACAGTTATCAAAATAGGAAACTTTTTTACAAAGAGATGTTAAAATAAAGCAAATTGTGACTGTCCACATTTTAAAAGAACATGGTATTTTATAATAATTGCTTATAGATAAAATTTTAGCAAGTCTTGTGTAAAGCCATTTTACCAAACAAATAAGCATACACTATGTTTTTAGATGTTTTTTTCGTGCTCTATGCTTTCAAGTTAATTTTGATCTTCAAAAACTTAAATGCTATGTCAATCATTATCTTCTGTCTTAATTACTGTTCTTTTATTTATCTCTCTCCTTAATAATGTTTTTCTTTTTCTCATATTCTCTCACACTGAGTAACACTTTGAATCTTAATAGCTTTATTGCCTTGCCCAAGTGAAATGATTAAAAATAAAGAATAGAAGGCATTTATGAAGGTTATTCAAGCACTGGTAAGATCAAAAAGGTAAAGACAATTATTTATTAATGAGAGTATTATTAATATAAAGAAAATGTAAGCACTGTACAATCACTTAACATGATAATTTGTGAAAATGGGATGTATATATTTACTACCTTGCCTTACCCTACATCACATGTGACCACCTGATAGGAATTGCATTGAACACCACCACCACCACCACCACCACGACAATAATAATAATAATAATAATAATGTGCTTTCTTATTGACATGGCAGTCCCTACAGATTGTAATATATATTTGAAGATCTTCAAAAAGTATCAAAATAGAAGGATATTGAAATGGGAATATAAAAAATATGCCACACAAGGACATCAATAATTCCAGTTATAGTCAGATTCCTTGGATTATTGGAAAAGGGTGTGATGGACTCATTGAAGAAATACCAAAAGTTGTACAGACAAATACAGCTCAGACATTATGAATAGCTTTATCTATGTAAAATGTGTGTAATCTTAGGGTTTTAATAATAATAATAAAAATAATAGTAATAATTATTATTATAATTATTATTATTATTAATACAACAACAACAACAACAACAACAATAATAATAATAAAAAAATATTTGTTTTCATTTTTTTGATTTCTGGTGTGTACACATTTCTTTCTGGGTCCCATCCAGAGATCTGAGGTCAGAAATGGCATTATGACATTTTCCATTGACCAATTAAAAAAACACACACATATTTTACATAGATAAAGCCCTTCATAAGGTGTGGGCTGTACTTGTGTGAACAACTTTTTGTATTTCTTTAAGGCATCGGCTTCTAGGAATCCCTTCAATGAGACTACTGGAATCTTTTCCAACTAATTCAAGGGCTCCAAAAACAACTCAAATTATTGATGTCCTCATGTGCCACATTTTTAAGATTTCAATTTCAAGGTCTTTATATTTTGATAGCTTTTTGAAGCTCTTCAAAGATATGTTGCAGTCTGCAGGAACTGCCATATCAATAAGGAGATATTTTTTTTGTTTACAGTCTCTAATAACAATGTCTGAGCAGTTAGCTTTGATTGTTCTGTGAGTATTGTGTAGTCCCATAAAATTGTAACAGGTCCTATCTCCATAACCGGGTCTGAGTGGTGTACATACCAATTTCTTTTAGTTTCCTTCCCATAGAAGTTGCAATTTTCCAGTGCAGATATTGGCCCACTCTGTCATGCTGGGTTTTTTATTCAGTGGGTGCCAATATGGTGCAACCTGATACAAGATGATCAATTGTTTCTGGATATTTATCACAGAATCTGCATATTATTATTATTATTATTGATAGTTAAGAGAAGAGTGCAATTTAAGAAAAGAGAAAACATAGTTACAGTATGTTTCTGGCTTAAACACAATTATGTCTGTCTTCAAGTTGTTTAAAGATATATAAATATAAATGGAGAAGACAAGCATATTGTCAAAACATTGCTAAATTTTGTTAAACATTGTGTCTTTTTTTAATTTTCTTAAATCATCCTCTTTAGTAAGTGTTGCAAGATATTGAAAGAGATGTGTCAATCATTTTATTACTACTACTATTATTATTATTATTATTATTATTATTATTATTATTAATATTTTCGTGCAATTTAAATGTAAATTATAAATTTGAACTTAAATAATATATTTAAAATATGAATAGAAAAAATTGAAATATAATATGGGATTATTAATATTTTAATTATATTTTAATTTATATTTTAATCATTTTTATATTTTATTTTTTAATATGTCGTTTAAAATATAAATTGACAATTTAAACTTAAACATAAATTTGAATATTTTTCTTCACTGCCCCTTATTAAATATGCAGAATACACAGTTGAAGCAAAGGTTAAACTGGATATGGAAAACTTTTGATATATTTTTTAGTTCATGATTAATGAAATTAATACCAATTAACAGTTTAAAAACAATATACATGAATTATTAAGTACATTATTTTTTAATACAACATTATTTCTTGATAGGTAATAAGGTAATATTTCTTATTACTATAAATTATATTTTTAGCATTTGAGTTGAATTCCTTGCTTTGTTTTTTCCTTTTCTTAAACAGTGAAATTAATAGCAACTGGTCTAGATTGAGAAGTCATACTAAAGAAAAATGTATCCCCTGACAGGAATTGAACCTGTATTCCTTTTTTCCATAAGGGAAAGTACTCCTATACCCAAAGTTTGCCTCTCTCTCTCTCTCTCTCTCTCTCTCTCTCTCTCTCTCTCTCTATATATATATATATATATATATATATATATATATATATATATATATATATATATATATATATATATGGGATTGATACAAATAAAATTTGTCATTTAGCTGCTTGATGTTATATTCAGCACATCAACTACAGACTTTTGTTAAATTTTTTTGTAATTCTTCAGTCCACTCTTCAGGAGGTTTAGCAATATATATATATATATATATATATATATATATATATATATATATCTGGAGTTGGGAGGCTGAAAGTAACATCAATCAGCTAAGTGACAAACTTCATATTTGTATTAATTATATATATATATATATATATATATATATATATATATATATATATATATAAACACACACACATCATATATACTCGCGTATCATGCTACTTTTGAAGACCTAACTTTGAAGTTAATTTGAAGGAGGTTGCAACATACATGATATAAAATTAGCATATGTATTGCTGGCCCTGGCTACACCTTTGATCAAACTATATATCCATTTATTGTAGTCAATAAGTACAGCTGTATTTAAAATAAACATGATTTTGATAAAACTGATGTATTTGTTTACACAATGAGTATAGTGTTATTAGCAATACTTTTATCATTCTTTTTTACTTTTATTAACTTCTTTAACTAGAAGATGGGATAAAGAGATTGAGGAAAAGAGGTTAGTCTATTGTGATTTGGTCACTCAAAAAAGGAACTTGCATGATACATGAGATACATGAAAAAAACCTTTTTTATAATTAAAAATTTGGGGGTTGCAAGATCACACATTACATTTATATATATGGTAATTGTTTATTTGTGCAGCAATACCTCTTTTATAAAAGTTTCATTAAAGATGACTGATAAGTTACTATGATTAAGCTTTTTATTCAATTTTTCTTGTCTTCATATAAGTTTTCTTTACTGAAAAAAGAAAATTCATATATGCTTTTATATCATGTTAGTGATTATAACTAATGGTGGAAGTAGAAAGAGCATTTCTCGTTCATTGCTTTTTTCCTTAGGTATAGACAAGAATATATATTTAGATATTGGTACAATCATGCATTTTAGCGTTAAGAATCATAATTTTTGTTGTTTTCTTATACATGCTTAATTTCTATCTGATTCTTTCATTTTCTACATTCATTTTCTGTCCTGGAAAGGGAACTTTAGTCCTGACTTAATATTTGATTTGTGTTCTTTGATCTTTGCCTCTATTTGACAGCATGACCTCTTCAAACACAATCAGTAACCTTTACAAATAGTAAACATCAAAGTTTAATTTAATGAAGGAGGATTTTTATGTCCAACATTTTTGTAATTTTTATTTTCTAGTTTCCGTTTGTTTTCTGCTTACTTTTTTCTTGTTTTAATTTTATAATTTTTTTTCTTTATTCCTTTTATTTTCTTTTTTACTAGAATCCTCAACATTGTTAATTTCTTTATTTTGTCATCAAAAACTTTGTGTCTGTGTTTATGTGTGTCCATGTCCACCATCTCTGTATAGTTAGTCTGTGGAAAAAAATAATGTTCAACAAATGTAGACATTAACTAAAAATATATTTTTTGATATTTATATGTTAAAAAATGTTTAGATAAAAATTAAAAGCTGCTTTCCCTTTGGTATAGGAATCATGATATACACATATTTATGTAAGCAAATATTAATATATAGATTTGTGGTATTTCAAGCTAATTTATGCTGAGATAAGGAAATTATCATTATTTCTCATGTGGACTAGTATACTTATCTTAGTTGTTATACTCATAAAACTTTGACCAATATACTCCCAGGCTTCTCCAGGTGACTGTTGTACACAGTATCTTTCTCAGAATTTTAAATCACACCCTTTATTCAATACATTGGGATAGATCATTCCATTTTCCATACTAAGAGGAGATAACTCAGTTTATTTAATGGAAACATAACTCTTAGAAAGTTGATTATATTACGTTGTCACACATAAAATGACAAAGTTTGATAGGAAATGAATAAAACACATCTGAAATGTTAAATAACTAATTTATTAAGTTCAAACAGGCAACATGCTGATGAATGACTTCTCCAATGTATGTCTAAACTTTTGATCCCATCTTTAAAAAAATTCTCATCCTTTGATGTGATAAACTGTTCAAATGCTTCAATTACTTCTTCCTTATTTGGGAATGCTTTATTGCATATGAAAAGCTTAAAATTTTTAAATAACTGATAATCAGTAGGAGTGATATCAAATGAATATAGAGGATGAGGCAGAATTTCATAATTCAGGCTATGCAGCTTTTGAACAGTTGATTAAGAAGCATGCAGCCATGCATTGTTGTGCAGCAAAATCGGGCTATCCCTATTCACAAGTCTAGGGTGTTTCTTTTTCAACCTTTCATGCATACACTCAATTTCTCCACAAACAAGGTTGCTATTATCTATTATTGTTTTCCATTGAAACAAGAATGAATAATGAAGAACCCCTTTAAAAGACCACCATACAGTAACCATTAAGATTTTAGGATGCAGTGGAGGGTTTGATATTGTTTTGCTGATTCACTTGCATCTAACCAGTGGCCAATTCTCTTACAGTTATTAAAGAGTATCTATTTCTTATCACATGTAATGATTCGATGCAAAAATGGTTCTTTTTCCCAGTTTGCACTCATACAATAAGATTACTCGACATTCTTTAATTGTAATCATTTTCATTGGGGATTATGAGTAAACATATATTGAAAGGAAAAATTATCTGGAAAGAAAAAGAATCAGGAATAAGTCAAGATTTTTTATTTACTAAGGAGGTTAGTTCATTTATTTTCAAGATGATAATCTCCTGAACAAAACTTCTGAAATCATCTCTGTACAGTTCTGATTTCAACAATACCATTACAAAAGGCTGCCTTGATATTCCAAAATGTTTCAGAGGCAGAATCACCCAATAAGCACCCATATAGTAAGATTACTTGATATTGTTTCATTGTAATCATTTTCATTGGGGATTATGAGTAAACATATATTGAAAGGAAAAATTATCTGGAAAGAAAAAGAATCAGGAATAAGTCAAGATTTTTTATTTACTAAGGAGGTTAGTTCATTTATTTTCAAGATGATAATCTCCTGAACAAAACTTCTGAAATCATCTCTGTACAGTTCTGATTTCAACAATACCATTACAAAAGGCTGCCTTGATATTCCAAAATGTTTCAGAGGCAGAATCACCCAATAAGCACCCATATAGTAAGATTACTTGATATTGTTTCATTGTAATCATTTTCGTTGGGGATTATGAGTAACAATATATTGAAAGGAAAAATTATCTGGAAAGAAAAAGAATCAGGAATAAGTCAAGATATTTTTTATATACTAAGGATATTAGTTCGTTAGATGACCAGATCAGCTAGCAACCAAAAAATGTGTCATTTCATGTGTGACAACTCAATACTTACAAGGATTATTGTCAATGTATGAAAGACCAAACCTCAACAAATGACTATAGGTCTCAGTAGAATATCATCTTTGTGGATTTTGGGAAGGTCATGTGTGGTAATTTATTGTAACATTGGGCTAGTTGTATTCATTCACCATTGTTCATCTCCACCATTGTGTTGCTGTTGTCTACTGGCAATATAGTGATTTTGGTCATTCTCTGCAAGCTTTTAATAGCCATTTTTTTCCTCTCTTGTAATGTTCAACTTAGGAGGCTTGCCTTTCTCTTGTACTAGTCTCACTTTATATTTGAATTTGTCATCCTGGGTTTTAAGATTCTCAAAGCATCCACACTTATTGGGGCTAGGATGACTAAGCATAAGATTCATTTGATGGTTATTGTGAATTTCAGACCTCCTGTCTAGCACTGCTTTCTCAGAGGTGTGTGTATAACACATTTACTAATGTTGACAACTGATTTCACAAGTTGATGGTGCATTCCGTAGCATGATCTTTCAACTGCTATAGTTTTTGTATTTGCTGTGACTTGACCCTATCAAATCCCTGTTGGGTTTTATAGTCATTTTTCCACTCTTTTAATGTTCAATTTGTTTTTTTTCAATACTTTCCATCACAATTTGTTAGCCTTATTGAGAGATTATCAAAGCTGCTTCTTCAGTTATGACCAGCTTCATGTTGGTTATAAATTTGAGATCTATTCAACTGCTTTCTCAGAGATACATGACCAATATTTGCTGATCTTAACAACTTATTTCACTGGCTGATGGTGAACATTGTTTTGTTTTCTACCACAATCTTTCAACCACTGTAGTTTCTGCTTTTGGAATAGCTACTTAATATTCACTTACAAACAAGAATGCAGATTGCCTATAAGTATATTATTTGGAGATATTGTTATCTTTTATGCTCTAAAATTGTCCAATACACATTATATATATATATGTATTAAGTTGTTCATAATGTAATATTGATTTTTTATACAGAAAATTTAGAAAAATCATTAAAATATAACAGGTTCAATTTACTTATGAACAATATAATCATCATCATCATCATTATTAGCAATGACACAAACTATTTATGAATATGATTGTTTTATTCCCTTAAGATTCTGGACAAAGAGAATTCTGATAAAACTGATTTGTTCTTTTCAATACTTTTAAAGTGTTCTAATGACCTGATTAAACCAAAATATGAAGATGATAATCTTGTCAAGTTAAGAGGATTTAATAAAATGATCTCTTGGGTTTATTTTACCATGTGTGGTTTACATAGTTATTTTAAAGAATAACACATTTTCTCTTGAGCAAATCGGGGACATTTTATGCATATTTTTTTTTACTCTAGACTCATTTTGCTTCACTTGCATAGGTTATTGACACTGAAAGTGGAATTTCAGTTGAACCTGTTGTGTTCACTTCACCCAAATGGGAAATCCATTTCTTCTACTCTTCAAGCTATTGGTTAAATAGGAGGCTAGACTGAGCTCTCTAGCCTTAAGCGACAGCCCGTCTGGAAAAAGGAAAACTGTGATTTCAAAATAAAGGAGAAGCCAGTATGAAACTAGCCATTATCTTTTTCAAGTAGTCATAGCAATTCAAAGATAATAAAGTGAAGTAATCTATGGAAAGTCATCAAGTGAGTGGCATGGATGATGATCCTGAATCTAAAAACTGTGGAAAAGGCATTCTTTTCCCAAGAAGTCATGTCAATTCATAGATAATAAAGAAAAGGAATCTGTGAAGAGTCATGATTGCCTCCATCCTGAACAGACATTGGTATAGATGATGACCCAAAATTCAAAACTGTGGAAAAGGCAATGAGAAACCATTCCACTCTTTTCCCAAGAAGTCATGTCAATTCATAGATAATAAAGAAAAGGAATCTGTGAAGAGTCATGATTGCCTCCATCCTGAATGGACATTGGTATAGATGATGACCAGAAATTCAAAACTGTGGAAAAGGCAATGAGAAACCATTCCACTCTTTTCCCAAGAAGTCATGTCAATTCATAGATAATAAAGGAATCTGTGAAGAGTCATGATTGCCTCCATCCTGAACAGACATTGGTATAGATGATGACCAGAAATTCAAAACTGTGGAAAAGGCAATGAGAAACCATTCAACTCTTTTCCCAAGAAGTCATGTCAATTCATAGATAATAAAGAAAAGGAATCTGTGAAGAGTCATGATTGCCTCCATCCTGAACAGACATTGGTATAGATGATGACCCAAAATTCAAAACTGTGGAAAAGGCAATGAGAAACCATTCAACTCTTTTCCCAAGAAGTCATGTCTATTCATAGATAATAAAGAAAAGGAATCTGTGAAGTCATGATTGCCTCCATCCTGAATGGACATTGGTATAGATGATGACCAGAAATTCAAAACTGTGGAAAAGGCAATGAGAAACCATTCCACTCTTTTTCCAAGAAGTCATGTCAATTCATAGATAATAAAGAAAAGGAATCTGTGAAGAGTCATGATTGCCTCCATCCTGAATGGACATTGGTATAGATGATGACCAGAAATTCAAAACTGTGGAAAAGGCAATGAGAAACCATTCCACTCTTTTCCCAAGAAGTCATGTCAATT
This sequence comes from Acanthosepion lycidas, assembly GCA_963932145.1. Taxonomy (NCBI): domain Eukaryota; kingdom Metazoa; phylum Mollusca; class Cephalopoda; order Sepiida; family Sepiidae; genus Acanthosepion; species Acanthosepion lycidas. The sequence continues at coordinate 46,906,321 of OZ010616.1, forward strand.
CATAGAAAATAAAGAAAAGGAATTTGTGAAGAAGGCATTGGAAAAGCATTCCACTGTCTTTCTCAAGAAGTCATGGCAATTTACAGATAATAAAGAAAAGTAATATGTGAAGAGTCACAATTGCTTATATCCTAAAGGGGTGGCATATATGTGTGTTTGTGTGTGTGTGTGTGAGAGAGAGAGACTGTGTAAAACTGATGAAACACATTATATGTCATTAACTGCTTTCAAAACCCAAAACCTTATGGGGATGAAGCTTTAAATTAAATGTAGGATTTTTCAATCAAGAATAAAAGAATTAATTTCACAGATGTATTTGAAATGTGTACCTATTTCAGACACAAACCTGTTATTAGGTTGGTGCAAAAATAATGACATAATAATGTCGTTTTTTGACGTATTTTTTAATGTCAAAAAACAACATTATTACGTCATTATTTTTGCACCAACCTGATACATATATTCAATATATGATGGGGGATGCTGAAAAGATCTTTGCTAACCCATTTCCCAAAATCAGTATTTCAAGGAACAAATATCAGAATACATTTCAGCACACTTTTATATGCTATATATACATTATTAATATAATCAAAACAACTCCATAATCTGAAGAGTGTAAGTGCACTTTTTTCTAATGTCAGGATATAGTTTTATCAAGGAAGCAAAACAAAGAAACAAGTGAATATTGAGAGAATTGTCAATGAATAATTTTCTTAAGGAGGGAATGAGAAATAAGAAAGATTGTAGTGAATAAGTGACAAACAGGAAGTTATACTTGCAAAAAGGAAAACTTTAAGTGTTCTGTGTTCAAAGAAACTCACAAACCTGTGTCTCATTTCATGTTTAGACTAAAAGAAAAAGAGAGATACAAACACTGGTAAAGAGAAAAAGAAATTAAAATATTCATACGATCATTTTTCTTGACTAGAATAGCTTAAAAAATACAAACAAGTGGTTATTTTAACCTTTTAGTAATAAGACACCGTTATGGACAGAAATATTGAATAATAGTTATATAGCTAGTTCAAGAGGCCATTACTGCTGGAATGTGTTTGATCCTTACAGAATGATATAGCTTTGTGTTACACTGAAGTAAACTAAGTAAATACTAATAATACATTTTTATCTGAATTTCTGAGATTTTCATGATTTTTTTTTTACATGAACTAAAAATTATAAAGAAAAGATAAATATTAGCGTTTTTTTTAAGTAACTCATTTTCTTTCTTCTTTAACCATGAAAAATACCAGCTTATTAATTACCCTTATACATTTGTATGGAGTGCGATGGATAAATTGTCATTTTCTTTCTTCTTTAACCATGAAAAATACCAGCTTATTAATTACCCTTATACATTTGTATGGAGTGCGATGGATAAATTGTCATTTTCTTTCTTCTTTAACCATGAGAAATGCCAGCTTATTAATTACCCTTATACATTTGTATGGAGTGCGATGGATAAATTGTCATTTTCTTTCTTCTTTAACCATGAGAAATGCCAGCTTATTAATTACCCTTATACATTTGTATGGAGTGCGATGGATAAATTGTCATTTTCTTTCTTCTTTAACCATGAGAAATGCCAGCTTATTAATTAACCTTATACATTTGTATGGAGTGCGATGGATAAATTGTCATTTTCTTTCTTCTTTAACCATGAGAAATGCCAGCTTATTAATTAACCTTATACATTTGTATGGAGTGCGATGGATAAATTGTCATTTTCTTTCTTCTTTAACCATGAGAAATGCCAGCTTATTAATTACCCTTATACATTTGTATGGAGTGCGATGGATAAATTGTCATTTTCTTTCTTCTTTAACCATGAGAAATACCAGCTTATTAATTACCCTTATACATTTGTATGGAGTGCGATGGATAAATTGTCATTTTCTTTCTTCTTTAACCATGAGAAATGCCAGCTTATTAATTACCCTTATACATTTGTATGGAGTGCGATGGATAAATTGTCATCTAAAAACATGAAAACATGTAGTTGTAAACATGAAAATCTCTAGTTATAACTTAAAAGACAACATGATGCCAAGTGTTGAGCCTGTGATAAATAGGTTAGTACATTCTGGAAGATGTTGCTCCACAGGTCTATATCACACATCCAAACAGCCATCATTTACATAAAGATAAAACCTACTGTCAGCATTTTACACTACAGAGTATTATTCAATCATCAAGATGATACTTTTGTAATACTAATAGTGATATACATCAGGGGAGGGGTCTACAGAGTTGGTTGTGTTCAGTCTGGTCCCTCCTCCTTGACCTTACCACTATGAGTGTCCCTTCTGGAGTTGGAACTTCAAGCAGTTTCACTCTTAGGATTTCTAGGACATGCAAGCTCTCCACTATGACAAGGAACAACCATCAGAGGGTGAAAGCAAAGTCAAAGAGAGTTTGACAAGGTCATTCATATGGATTTGATTTTCATGGATAAGTCATCAGTATGGACAATCCAACACACTTGGTCAGAAGCACCTCCCTTGTGGCCCAAAGACAGGTGAGATCTGGTAAATCTAGTTACATCAAGCTGCAGGATGCTTGGTCTGTCAATATTTGGCTTGGTTATACCAGTCTGATTAGCATTGCATCTTCTGCCAGTTTGGGCATTGAGATTGTGTAACTCTTCTTAGCTTATTCTGCCATTGACAACCAGATCAGAGTAGTTCATGCTACATACAGAAGACTCTTGCACTGTGGTCTTATAGAAATCACAGCCTCACCATAAGATTCAAAATCATGGTCATCAGGTCCATGGTCCTCTCCACACTTCTGTATGCTTGGGACATGTGAACTTGCATGTTGGAATATCAAAGGTCTGGAGTCATTCCAACAAACAAATGACCATCCATTCTCTGACCATCCAAAAAACAGCCTGACCCTTCTAAAACAGATCTTTTTTTTCAATCAATTTACCACAAGCAAGATGATAATGCCACTAAGTTGCAAGGAGCTACTGAGAGTGAAAGAGAATAAGAAGACTTTAGAAGGATCTGGAAACCCAATCCTAAATAGGAAACAAGAGATAAACCTCTACTCTTGTAAAAAAAACCCAGGGAAGATGATTAAAAATGATAAGCATGTTTGTATCTTTGTAGCATGATCTACTTGCATTTGTCTCTTTCACTATTCTGAACCTTATTGCAACACTATCTAAATCTCAGACACAGAAAGATTATATACAGGATTAAAAACTGGAAGTTTATGAGATAAAGTCCAAAGCTTCTTTTTCTTTTTTCCTTAAAGATTTACTGGTTAAGGGTAATGATAAGTAAACAGGCAAAGAAGAATCCTCTTAAGTATTCTAGCATACACAACATGTAAGTTAAGCGTGTGGAGAAAAGTGAAGAAAAAGTCACTTACATATGATCATAAATGAAGAGGAATACATTATTAATAAATTAGAATATGTTGTAGCCTACTTAGATAAGTCGAAAATAACATATTCTAATTTATTAATAATACATTGTTCATCATCATTTTCTTATCTAAGTCATGAACTCAATAATTAATTCAAGTTTCAAAACTTAATCTAATTTAAGTAAAGTAGTTTTCTTGAGTAAGTATTAGTGTCTATAAATATGTATGTGTATTTCGACACTCACACACACACACACACACACATATATATATAGTCATCCACATACAGGCCTGTTCACTGTCTCACAGCTCATCAGTGTGGCCAGACATCCGATTGCTTCAAGCCGGGATTGAAACTCAATCAATTTGGCACCAGTCAGAGACTCTACCTTTGATCTATCAGCACACAACAGAGAAAGGGAATCTTCTAATATATTATATACATGATGTATACAAATACCAAATCAGTAGCCAAGAGTGCTCAATTCATAACTGAAGAGCAATGTGTTAATAACAGAAGTGACTGCTGAAAATTTCCTTTCCCTATAGTGCTCAATCGCGGATGATATATATATATATATATATATTCAAACATGTTTCATTGAATAATATAGACAGTTTTTTCCTACCCAAGTACTTTCAATCCCCTCCTCAAAAGTACTTGGGCAGGAAAAACTATGGTGTCTTCTTTGATGAATTTTATCTTAACATCAAGAAACTGATTAGACTGTCAAACTGTGAAATGAAGGTCATCCTAAAAGGGTTCTCCTCCATCTCCTTTCTCATGAACACTGGTGTTCCCCACGGCTCTATCTTGGGTACTACACTGTTTTTAATCTTCATTAACAATCTTCCTGATGTCATCAGTTCCCAAGTAGACATCTATGGAGACAATACTACTATTTACTCCTGGCTAAATAGTAAATCTGGTATCGTTGATAAAACTAAACTGGCTGCTGATCTCGAAAAAGACCTCCAATCTATGGTTGACTGGGGCAGGAAATGGCTTGTAAACTTTAATGCCTCCAAAATGAAACTGCTCTCCTTTACCCACCATAGAGAAATCTCCCTGCCTCCCACAGAATGGCTGATTCCCAACTCTATAAGAGCACCTTGCTGCACCTGCTTGGTCTCACCCTGTCCACTGACCTGAGATGGAATAAATATATTGAATCAATATATTCATCTAAAGTTGGTTTTGTGTGTTGCGCCAGAAAGTTTTTTCTCACCTGAATCTATCCTTCAAATCCTTAAATCAACCATTCACCCTTGCATGGAATACTGCTGCCATATATGGTCTGGAGCCCCCTCTCTTCGTTTCAAGGTCCTCAACAAAATCCAGTGTGTGATTGGTCCTGATTTGGCATCTCGTCCACAGTAACTTTCTCACAGACATGCCATTGCTTTCCTCTGTCTTTTCTACAAATACTTTCATGGTAACTGCTCCAATGAGCTACTTTTGCTGGTTCCCAAACTGCATGAATTTAAGCATGCTACTAGGTTGTCATCTCAGTCCCACCCTTTCACTGATGAAATGGTTAAATTTAGCTGTCTCTTCTACTCCAATAACTTCATGTCTCGCACTTCCTGTCTGTGGAACTGCCTTCCTCTACTTGCTTCTCTGATAGCTATAATCTTCAATTATTCAAATGCAATGTCAAGCAACATCTCCAGATGCATTGATCTATTCCCTGTCCTTCTCTTCATTCTTTCCTCTATCACGCCTCTTTACTCTTGCTCCCACTCTTTGTAACCCCTTGCATGCTAGTGGCACTCTTGCCTTGCTTGGGGTGAAATGCTTAAAAATATGTTAAAATTATATTATATTTATTATATAATTAAATCTATCTATCTATCTATCTATCTATCTACTTAATACAAGGAAAGGCACAACACATTGGAAGCTATTATTATACAACACAAATTAAATATCATTCATCACAACTGATAAATGATTTCCTTTTTCTGATTCAATGACTGCTTTCTACTTTATTTTTTACTAAACCTTCAATTATGAATTACAAACTATCAGTTCATTTCATAGAAATATTTTATACAGATTAACAAGTTCAAAATTCTATATACAAACCCTTTCATATTAAAATATGAGAATATTAACAAAAAAATTTAGATCAGATTTTTTCTTTGGGAAATACAATATCAAATAAAATATGTTCATAACAAACATGATCATTTTATTGAAAGAATTTTAATTAATATTCTTAGTTATTGAGAATGAAAATTACTGGTTCATGCTTTAACTTTCATAATCAACTTTTCTGTTCTTTTATTATTGCTATTATTGTTATTATTATTATTATTATTATTATTATTATTATTATTATTATTATTACTGGCATTTCTTAAAAAGAGTGATCCACTTGTAATAAATAGGGAAAAATTTTTAATTTACAAATGTCAAGTTTGAAACTGTGTTTACATCATTGATATTTTGATTTTCTTAAAGATTTTCTGCATTTTTAAAACATTTTTTAAAATTTTATTTAAAACCCATTTCATGAGCAACAATTTTTCAGAAGCACCCACACAAACATTGAGGGATAATAGTTATTTATCTTAAATGAAGAATAAACAGATATATAGTTTTATTAATTTATGCAAATTATGGTTGTTTTTTTTATTTAAAAATGTATATATACATTTGTTTTTGTTGTATCATTAAAGAAGGTTACAAACAGACAAAGGTGGTACTTAAGTGAAAGGAACACTAACACAGACATAGATGAAAGAAAGAGAGGTTTGCTGTAAAAGAGTATACACTACTGAAAGACAGAGAAGCTAGTAATTCCCAAAGCAAGTCCCAGCTATATCCTGTGCACACTATATATATCTACCAATATATTTAGTCCAAAATAGGCGATAGGTAGAGTGGGACATCCCATTACAACAGTTTTTATGTGAAAGAAGTTATTATGTGAAACAAAAAAAATTATTTTCTCATTTGCAGAACAATTAAGTCCAGGTAACTGTAAAAACTCAGGGATCAATGTTACACAGTTTCAATATTATGAATTGAACCTCTCTTCTAAAAGGGAAAAAAAATTCAGTTATGACAGATGCCACACTTTGTGGAAGGTCTAATAGACACTAATCTATAAAAAAATTTTTTTTAAATTTCCTCATTTTTTACAAGTGGACCAGTCTACTTAAGTTATTATTATTATTATTATTATTATTATTATTATTATTATTTTCTTTGGTTTCTGTTGTATACACATTTCTTTCTCGATCCCCTTCAGAGACCTAAGGTCAAAAATGGCTTCATGACATTTTTCACTCAAAATTTTTATAAAAAATTAAAAAATAAAATCAGACACATTTTACATAGATGAAGCTCTTTGTAATCTGTGAGCACAATTTTTGATATTTCTTTAAGGCCTGGGCTACCAAGAATCCCTTCAATAAGTCTATTGAAATCTTTTCCAATCAATCCGATGGCTCCAACAACAAATGGAATTATTGATGTCCTCATGTGCCATATTTTTGAGATTTCTACTTTAATATCTTTGTATTTTGATAGTTTTTCAAAGATCTTTAAAGATACATTACAATTTGCATGAACTAACATGTCAATAAAAAAGCACATTCTGTTCTTGTGGTCTTTGATTACGATGTCTGGGCCATTAGCTTTGATTGTTCTTTCTGTGTGTATTATAAAGTCCCATAAAATTGTTACAGGTCTGATGTCTGCAACCGGTTCTGGCCAGTTTCTTGCAGTTTCCTTTCTATAAAAGTTTTCCACTTATTATCATCTGTGTATGTTATGTTTCCTGCTTTGTATCCTGTAGAGCCAGATATTATCATTATTATTATTATTATTATTATTATTATAATATTATCATAACTTTTTCACAATTTTTTCATTATCCTATATAATATTGTATATTACAAAATCACCCTTTTCATTGCTTCCTGGCAGCACTCATGTAAGTGATTTTAGAATGTGTGCATGTGTTGTATGTCTGTGTTTGCTGGATATATGTATATCTATCTTATGTAAATATCCATATTATATATGTGTGCATATATTTTGCATACATGTACATATCATGTTTGTGTCATGTGTGCATATCAAAAGAATTGCTGTATGTTGGTATATATGTATGCATGCATATATACATGTAAGTATGCATATATATATGTGTGGATATACGTGTATGTGTATATGTTCTTATAAATTAATATTTTATGTAAGTAAGGTTAAGTGTTATAGATGTAAATTTTTATATTTGATCTTTGTACCTCCCTATGCATATATGGATATTTGTATGTATAAATGCATCAGGGAGAGACAATATTTTCTACATAAATAAACAGGTAGGTAAATTGGCTGGAATGTTTGCATGTGTTTTACCATTTTTTTCTTCTAATAATTGTATTTCCCTCTGAATCTCTTAAGTGAGGAATTTTTATAATTATACATTTGTTCAGACTAATATCCTCATCTTTTTTGTAAGAGGGCCAACATTTAGGTTGTTTTGCTATGCAGCATTTTTAAATGTACTTTATATTAGTTAACTTTCTTCTTATTTTTTTCTGTTAGTTCACCCAATATAAGGGCCAAGGGACACTCAAGATAGAATGTTACTGAGTTAGATTGCTGTAAGGGACAGAGAAGTGCATACATGAAGACATATATGCTAAATATTGGTTGACCCTGAATTTGAAGAGGTCAAGTTTGTAGATATTAGAGAAACACCCTCTGGGGAGGGGGGTATGCAAGTTTTTCTTGTTTATTTTTTTGTGAGAAAATGTATTCAAATTTTTAAAAATGTTATTCTTATGAAGAATTCTTTATTAGCTTATGTGGATTTTCCAAAATAGTATAATCAGTCAGTGATGAGCAGATATTTGGTAATGCCTGGGGCCAACTCCTTGGTTGTATTGCCCCTAAGACTCAAGTAGGAAAGGCATAGGGCCTAGTACTGAGAAATATAAGAAAGGAAGATATTTTAAATATGTAAAAAACAAATGAAACATGAAATAAACATTCAAATTAAATATAAACTAAATTTTTATTTCACTCTTTGATTGGATGCCCTCCTGATATGGATGCTTTGGGCCATTGCACTCTCTGCACCCACCTTTTCTGCACCCTACTGCATTCAGGGCATAGTCTATTTGTGAGTTATTAATAATGTTTTCCATGTAGTTATACATTGATCTATTTGGGCTAATATCTTTATCTTGGTTGTTATAGTCAGAACACTCTTGCCATAATTTTGATGTTTATTACATTCAGTCAAATCCTTTATTAAATCAATTTGGATTGATTGTTCTTATCCTGCTCCTTACATCAATTCAGTTTTCTTAGTTATTTCTAAGTAAAAACAGTAAACACATCTAGTTACATAGGAGTCATGAGTTCAATCCTTGGGTCATACAGTGAAAAATCACATACTCTGATTCAGTGAGAAAGTCAAAAAATGACATTTTAGTTGATACAAGACATTGTGATATTTATAAATATGGATAACAGAATCTGAACAATCTAACTTACTGTTCAGTTCAAAAATTACCAAAAGGTTATCAAATATGACAGTTACTTGAAGATGGCAGTAAAGTACAACTGAAATGGTATTACAATAACAACCAAGCTGAAGACATTAGTGTATGTTTGCATGCATGTATATATTTGTGCATGCATGTGCGTGTGTGCACATGCATGTATGTGTGTGTGCATGTATGCATGTGTGTGCGTGTGTGTGTGTGTGTGTGTTTGTGCGTGTATGTATTCCCTACTTTTAAATGTAGGCTTACAATCTTACAAGTCAAAGTGTTTCTAACTTTTATAAGGATATTCAAACTTAATAGAATTGTTATTAAAATTATAAAATGCCCTTATTCAATATATATATATATATATATATATATATATATATATATATATATATATATACACCTTTTTTCATAACATAAGTACTTTTATTCAAATTTGTAATCATATTTATTTTAAACACAAGTACCATTATTTAAAATATGTTTTCTTTATCTATATATTTTAGATATAGCATAAAAAAATGCTTCTTTCTCTGAATCATCATCAAATGCTGTTTTTCATGGATAATGTTGCATTCTCCCATACTACTAAAGCTTTAACAACACTAAAAAGTATGAGACTGATGTACACTATAGGCCAAAAGTTTGGTGTCACTCTCTGGATTTAATAATTAGTAAGCATCATACCTTCTTTAGTCTAGCATCTACTAAGTTAGGATGTGGAAACTATTTAACCCATTAGTGCATAGTGTCCTATTTTTTTTAGAAAGGAGTTTACCTAAAATTTAAAATCTACCAGCCTTAATATTACCATTAGCCAGCAAGGTAGATTAGGCAAAAAAAGCTAAAATTTTAAGGAAACTTTATTTTTATTTTATTTTTTTTTAATTATTATTATTATTATTATTATTACTACTACTGCTACTACTACTACTGATGATGATGATGAAGTAGAAGAAGAAGAATATTCTCTTCAGGGAAAGAAAGTTCCTCTGGCCTGAAGTGAGCTAGTAAATTAATTTTGAAAAAGGCATGAAACCTTCAATTTTTATGCAATTCTTCAAAATCCAGAAGGTTTCCTCAACCTTTTAATCTATAATGTATTGATTTCTTCTTTTATACACTCAACAGCTTAAGACAGTGGAAAATCTTTGAGTACTCTAAAAGCAACGTATTGTTTCATTAAATCCAGATCAACCTCCTGAGTTTAAAGAGCTTATAAAAATGCTTGAGCATTTCAATCCTGATACAAGTCAATATTTCTACAAATAAAATATGCTGGGTAAAAATAGGGCATTTATTGAAATAATAAATTATATAATTTTTCTAAACTATAAACTGATTGACATTTTTTATTCAATGTTTTCCAGCATTATACGTATATTTCTTTTCATATGTTACACTGCCTCTGTCCCATAATTATTGTTAAATTGGCTCATACATTTCAGATATTAAATGTAACAACAAATTATTGAACAGAAGTAGTATTTAATATCTACAGGAAAGAAAAACAAAAATAACTTTTCAATAATGATACTTATAAACTAAAAAAACTCAGCCTTTGAATAAAGGTATGCATAGCTTGAGTAAAGATTTATACATTATTATTATGATTATTATGAATATTGTAATTATTATCACAACACTTAGAGAAGAGCATGATTTCAGAAAATAAAAGAAAAGAAAAGATGTAGTTTTTAACAATGTTTAACAATATTTTGACTGTATATCTGTCTTCAAGTTATTTTTTTTTAGAAATAGTATAAAAATATTAAAAATTACAAATCTTTGCATAAAATTTGCTTGTATGTAAAAATGAGAAAAAATGGTTGTACTAATAATGAAAAATGGTTGTACTAATAAAATGAGTGAAATGTAGCTAGCATAAATGCAACTGAAACATGAGTAACATGATGGGGAACATACAACTTGAAATTTTCCATCAGTTGATTAGTTAGTAAGTACAATTTATCAAACTGATTAGTTTAAATCTTATAGAAATCCCCGTCATTTTGTTTATTACTCCAGGGTGAAACATTAGTAATTTGCATTGATAATTATCTTCTAATTCCTTTCCTGACAATTATTTTGGGAAATCGTTTAATTTTCAGACAAATTTTTTATTTGTTTTTAATATAGTAACTAAGAAACTGAGGCACCTCAAAGTGCTCAAGCAGTGACTAAACAGACATATAAGTTGACAATTGGACTCATTTCAAGCTCAGAAGGGCATAAATAATCAAAACTGATGTATATAACACATCTGTATCTGGTTTTTGAACATTATGTTTTGAATGTGTTCATTCATCTGTGTCTGAAAAAGACACTTTCTGTAAAACTTTGATACAATGCAACAATAAGAATAAAGCTAATCATAACAAAATAGTAATAATAAAGACTCTATTGACCTAGAGTGTTGGGATAAAAAGCAACAATAATAAGATGGGATAAAACTAGTAACAAAACAATAGCAATAATGATGAGTGTATTAACCCAGTGTGTTGGGATAAAAAAGCAACAATAATAAGATGGGATAAAACTAGTAACAAAACAATAGCAATAATGATGAGTGTATTAACCCAGTGTGTTGGGATAAAAAGCAACAATAATAAAATGGAGTAAAACTAGTAATAAAATATTACTAATAATAAAGAGTATATTGTGTTGAGTTGAAAACTAGTAATAGAATAATAGTGAAAATACTTCATCTAAAATTAAAACGAAGTCTCTATATATTTTTAATAAAAAGTACTGTTTTGAGTTAATGTACTTTTAAATTTGAATAATCCTGTAAGCTATTATTATCTTAAATATTATAAAGCCTCTGATAGCCACGTGGTAAAAAGTACTCTTTCTCCGACCATTCTCTGTTTATATATGGATGTGCATAATGTTCATAATTTCTGTGGTTATTGTATAACAGTATGACAATTAATAGAAGTTTGACTAAAGACATTAAAAACAATTTTTTTAATGTGATTTTCTTATTTGTTTACAAGAGAAATTCATATCTGGATTCAGTCATTGTAAGCATTATCCAATTGTTTTGATCTAGCATACTTTGATCATACTTCTGGTTATTATCAATATAAAGACAAAATATAGATGTTAGTTATTTTTTATTTAAATATAATATTTATGTGTTGTGGCATCTGTTGGTCTGGAGAGACCATGGATCTGCACTCCAAAAGTTATGCCTCAACTGTTGATGGTGGTGCAGCAATCTGTTATGGCAGTACAGACCCACACAGTAGTGACTGTCTCAATTGCAATTAATACATGTGAAGATACTGTCCCCCAATGTCACTGAATTGTTTTCTTTTCTTTGAGTGCACTTCACCCCAGTGGCAAGTCTCCATTTCTTCTCTCCTTGCTCCAGCCCTTTGTTAAATCATATCTAGCATGAGTGATCACTGGTGATGTCTTCCCATCTCCTGATGTCCATGTCTATTGCCCTCATCTCACTTTTATTCACTTGAACAGAAGATGAGGTCGCTCTTTTGCCAGTGGCCAGTTCTCCCTACAGAAGGAGCTTCATAATCCTCCCATCAGTAGACTGTTGCTTCCCATGTTTTACTGTGACAGTGAGGCAACCAGGCCAAAGATATCACTGATATTGTCCAAGGGAAAGGTAGACTCCAATACAGCTTGGCACCAGAGGCAACACAAGAGTTGCCAGAACAAAGTTGAACATAACATCAGACTGTCTTAGAGATTCCAGCTCCAGACTTGTCCTCAGGTTTTACTCCTGAATCCTTTCCCATGACTGGGTATGACCACAAGACAGTGGAGGTTTAAATTCAGTTTTCCTCTTATGTGTTTTGTATTAAATGTATTTAACAACTGATAATTACATTTAAGGCAGTAAGAATCTTGCTTGTAGATCACAAGTGTTATAATGTTGAGTTTAAAAGTACTTAAATATATTTTTTCTTTGATCTTGATAATGACTATAAATATGAATGAAAGTGCTTGATCTCAAGTTTTTACACCATGCTAACATTCATTGAATCTATATATACATTCTCTTGTAAGTAAATAAGAAAAAATAGCAAAAAATAAAAATTCTTTGCCTACAGTTTGTAATCAAACTTGTATTAATTATGAAAATGTGAATAATGATATGCATGCAAATACATGTTGTATCAATGTCTCTTGTGTAATACCAGAAAATGAAGTATTCAGTCACAATGTCTTGGACAAAAAGCCAGATTTTATAGAAGCAGATCTTTGGTTTTGAAATCATTTAAATATATTTATTTTCTTGAGAGTGCATAAGCAGTAAATTATGCTTTCAAAAAATGACTCCTGAGTATAAAATGGTTTTGATACAGAGTTTAGTCACCTTTGAAGTACTTTCTTTGAAACCATATGTATTCATCCCAGTGTCCCTTCCATTTTTCAAAACAGTCAGCAAAGTCCTCTTGCATGAGCAGATACTCTCCTATAGGGTTGCTCAGTCAGCAGTGTAATATCATTGAGCTTGTGTACTGTAGGGTTACTGCATTCACAATGACCAAGCAATGATGTCACACTACTGACTGAGCAATTCCATAGGAGAGTATCTGCTCATGCCCCCTCTGATTAGTTGCCAAGTTATAACAAGGTCTTGTTCAGATCTTGTATATCTGAATGTGAGATAACAGGAAAAATCTGGAAATATTTTACTGCTAAGCAAACACAAACCACCTCAGTCATGTGAGACATATTGTTACATATCTTGAAAAAATGTCCTGTCAATAGTATGCCACAATAACAGAAAAAAACAAGTAATGAGTAATTGAGCAGATATACACTCCAATAATTAAACTTACTTTATATCAGAATCTATTTTCTGATTTTGCAATAATGTTTAGATTTTGACAGAAGTCAGATATTTGAAGCATATTAGCATTTAATAATCATTAGTAGAATTTGCCAATATTTATTCAGTATATGCAATATGTTAGGGTATATGAAAAAATAAAAACTGGAATTCCTTAAGAAAACAAAAGACTATATGATTAACAGTAATTGTTAAACAAAAATACAACCTGCTGTTTCTATAAAGCATTTGATGGAGTGTTTACTTTTAGCAAACTTTGAGCTTGATACTCAAAAAAATTGTAATAATATGGCCTTGTACCAGATTAAACAATATTTAGTAAATAATTGTAATGTATTTGCTGGATGGTGATCCATCATACCTTTGTAGTATCTTATATGAGGAGTAGGTTTGCTTAAAAAACATCCAAGACCAGTTAACTAACTATTGCATTTATATAAATGTTACTTTCTGCTTCTATGGGCACAACATGTGGCCAAGTAGTTAGAACATTCACATTCTGACCATAAGACCCCGGGTTCAAATCTCACCATGGTTGATTTGTCAGGAAGGAGACTTCCTAATGTTATCAGAATAGAGGTGTTGATCTCATCATGCGGCAACTTTGGAAAGTGCCAGAAAACCATACCAGAGGTTGACCCAAGCCTTGTGAGTGTAACTGGGTAAACAGAACTCTTGGGGGCCATCAATAGCTATGCTAGCATGATGTCACAAGTCATTATGGCCGAGGGCTTGAGCATGATGGCTTTGTTCAAATTGTTGATCCCACTAGATTACATGCTCTTTCCTGGAAACTGTAACTAAGGTCTGCTCAACATAGTTGCAGTATAATATATATACTTCATGCTTCTAAGATATATATATATATATATATATATATATATATATGAAGAGAGAGAAATAGAGAGAGGGAAAAAGAAACAATGTGGGCATAGGAATCAATACTGCATGGTGAATGTCAGTTTAAAACTTCATTGACCAAGTAACAGTATTGGTTAATTAATGTACATACACATACACACATATATATATATATATACCTATATGGGTGGGTGGGTGTGTGTGTATTCTAATTTGGCATACTGTTACTGTTACATAAACACACTATATATATATATATATATATATATATATATTGAATTTGTAGGCCTGATGAATTGGGTCATGATTACAATTCCAATATAATAAATTATAATTATGAAATATATATTAGTGTTTGAGCCTTTTATATATATATATATATATATATATATATATATATATATATATATATATATATATATAGTATATTGGGGCAGCAGATCATTATTCAAACATACATTATTAAATATAACAGACAATGAATGTCTATTATGTTTGATCATGAGCCATTCTAAGCTTTGTATAGTGGCTTTAGTTTCAGGAGAAAATAAAGACAAAAACTGTCCAACATAGCATATAATCACTCTGATTATGGTTCATATGAGCCAAAAGCTTAGATCGATAAACAGCATAATAAAAAAATATCCAAATGTTGAACAGTTCTTTCATGTGTATGTATGTGTATATATATATATATATATATATATATATATATATATGTATATGCACGCACACACACACACAAACATATACATATAAGTGTATATATATATATATATATATATATATATATATATATATATATATATATATATATATATATATATATATATATCATTATTTTTAATATATATCTTATTATAAATATATATCTTATTTTAAACATTATTTTTAGTATTTGTGTTGATATCCCTATTTTTTCCTAAAGAATGAAATTAATAACAGCTGGTCTAGATTGAGAAGCCATACTAAAGAAAGGTTGTGCCTTCTTATCTTTAAGAAAATTTAAAAAAATAGCAGAGATAATAACTGAAATACCCATTAAAAATAACATTTATAGTAATATGAAATAATGTTAGATAAAAAAAATACATTAGTGTGTATAAAATAAATAAATTAAATTTTTCATAAAGAACTTTTGTTGATTTTTAACCAAACTTGTATAAATGAAAAAATGTAGTTCAAGTACACTGAATATATTTTGTTAATTCCTTATTTTTTTGCATAAAAGTCTTTACATTTTTCCAGTATAACATTCTGCTCTTTTCAATTTTTTTAAAAACTTTCTGAATATATTCAAACTGCTTGCCATTTTCATAACAAAGACACTGCCACCTGGAATTGCCACTGAAATGAAGATAGCTCTAATACAGTAAAAAGTTACTAACATTACAGACAGAAAATATACAAATGTATTAAATTTATTTAAAAAAAATAAATAATGAGTACTGTAATTCATTAGGGCCATAGGAGCACTACATGTAGTGTATTTGTAGCAGGAGTGGGTGTGTCTTGGGCAAGTTTGTCAGTGTCTGTTGTATTGTTATTATTTAGTTGCACCTTTACTTCCTGTTATTAAGTGTGGGGATAGTCGATTCTGGTGTAGAAATTACCCACTCTTTGGGTAGGCATTAACTTGCGGCAAAAAGCCTACATCACTATTGCTTGAAGTACTACCCAATCTCATCATAACTGATAACTAAATCTATCCCTGCCAACAGTGTCCATATCTCTTCACACTGGTTTTGAATTCATAGTTTTTTTTTCTCCAAGAGAACGCAGTTTGTTCTATTTAACTCAAAGCTGGAAGAAAATAGTGTTACGAAGTTGATATACACACAATGGTAGTAGTCATCACTTGTCCTCCAAGTCTATCTCAAGTTCTGCTTCTATATAGTGGTATGGTTATGCTAATTATTATTAGCCAACCAATCCCACTATATCTCCCAGAACCTTTTATTAGGTTTAACTCCCTGAATTGACCTATTGCTTCTCCTATATAGCCTCCCCCTTTCACTCGTTTCAAGAGGATTTCTCCTTATAGGAGATCTCGACCTAATTCTTTCTTCTTCAATCTACAATGTTTCATTCTCTGATTCCTCAGAAAACCCTTGAGCACTCATTGTCTCTTCTGATCTATGATTTTGTTTTTCTCTATCCTATTTAACTCCTCAGTATCTTCAGTCTCCAAGTCTTCATAGTTTTGGCACAATCTTAGTTGGTCAGCATATGCCAATAGACCTTTACCATTCTTGGAAACCAATGCTTTATTCTTTCCCTTCTGCATTACTTTTTCTGGCCCCTCTTCTCCGTTTCTCTTGTACCATATCTTCTCATTTGTTGAGTATGACATTGTTAATAGTGCTCTGATTTGTCTTCCCATTAACACAGATGGAATTTGTAATCTTTCAGCATGAGGTATAGTCCGATAACTTAATAACAGTCTTAGTAGTAAATTTTCAACTCTTTCATGCTGTGGAGAGAATGCTTTTAACCACATTTTTATGGTTTCCATCATTTGCTCTGCTATTCCATTTGATTGTTTTATACGGTGTGCATCCAATGTTTCTTAACCATGAACATAAGTTTTCATCACAAAACTCAGGAGCCTTATCTGTTACCAATGTTCTTGGTATGCCATTCCTTGCAAAGACTATTCATAAGATTTGTTGTACTGTATCTGATTTTCTGTCCTGAACACTAAAAACTTTGGGCCATGCCAAAACCCATCCACCATTATCAGACACAACCCTATACCATTCACATGTGCATGGTCCATGTGAACCTTGGACCATGGTTCAGTTTCCTTTGGCCATTTATCTTCACACTTTTAGGACATTTATTCACATTTGTCTACATGTCATGAGTGTGAACAGGCCACCAGGCTTCCAATTTTACCTGTTTTTGTGTAGCAGCTATTCTGCAATGTACATCATTATGCACGCTTTGATTACCTGTCTTCTATAATTTTCTGGTGGTAGCACCAGATCTCCATTGCAAATTATGCCATTTTCTTTGTGTATTTATGTCTGATCTCCTTGTACGGTCTTTCCACTTTAGAACAATTACTCCATTTGTTGTTCCTTATTCTCTCTATGATCCTATTCAGTACTGGATCTTGTAGAGTCTCCATCATGTGTCTATTAATGGGCAATACATTGGTCTCCACCCAATGTAAAATCTTCCACTTTCTCATGTTCTTCCTCCTCAAACAGTAGTCATCATAGTTTATCTACATGTGGAATTGGGTTTCCTTTCACATATACTATTCCATAGTCAAAAGCCATCAACTTCATTGCCCATCTTAGTATTCTTTTCTGGGATGGAATATAAATTCTAGCGGTTTATGATCCGATCTAAGCAAAAACTTTTTTCCTAACAAAAATTCTCTTGCTCTAGTCATGCTCCATACTATAGCCAATGCTTCCTTTTCAATATTTGAATAGTTCTTTTCAGCTGGTGTTAATTTCCTGGAAAGATACATCACCAGGTATCCTTCCTGTGATAAAATTGCTGATATAGACTGTCCACTCACATCTGTTGTTAACATAACTTCTTTTTTAGGGTCATAAATCTTGACAACCAGTTTCTTGGATAATGCTAACTTCAATTTAACAAAGGCTTTTTGGTAAATATTAGTCCACTGAAACTCCTTATTTTTTTTCATAAATCAGCAAAGGGCTCAATTCTTTCTGAATATTTTGATAAGAACTTGCTATAAAAAATCAGCTAATTCAAGAAATTATTTCAACTCTTTATTATTATTGGAGGTGAAACATTCAATATTTTCTGTATCAACTTTGAATCCGGTGAAGTACCCTCCTCTGAAATTTGATATCCCAAAAATGTTAATTTTTTGCACTTGAATATACATTTCTCCTCATTTAAAGTCATTCCTTCATTTCTGAGTATGCTCATTACCATTTTAGTTTTCTGTTTTAATTCTTCAGTATGGATGCCCAGCCCAATACCATCCTGGTATATATTATTGTTTTTTTACTTTTCCTTCTAGTAGATTTTCCATGGCTCTCTGAAAAATCAAACTGGCTGTTTTAACTCCAAATGGTAAGCGAGTCCACCTCAATAAGTCTATGTGTGAGTTTATTGTCATAATTTCTTTGAATTCGTTGTCTATTTGGATTTGGTTGTATGCATTCTTTGAATCGATTTTAGCAAAATATTTCATTCCTGCAAAGGAATGCAATGTTTTCTACATTTGGAATATGATATGAATCTGAACAAATTTTATGATTCACACCTACCTTGTAATCACCATAGACCCTAAAATCACCATTAGGTTTGCTTACAACGACAATAGGGATGCTCATTTACTGCCTCTTGGTTCAATATGTTGAAATATTCCTTCTTCTACCATTTTGTTCAGCTTCTCAATCACCATCAGTTTTATATGTATGGGAAGCCTATCACTTTGAAAATATGAAGGTGTTTTTTAGCTTAATGCTTGCTTTATAATTTTTTAATGTTCCTGGTTCAAAACTTCTAACATTGACTGCATTCAGTAATTGTGTACTATCAACACTTACTAAGTCAGTACCATGACTTTTTATACAATCCACTATTATGATGGTGATTGTTTTGAATCTCTTTGCCGTTTCAAATGTCCCTAACGTTTTGATACAGGTTCCATCAAATTGTTTTAGTCTTACTGGGCTTCTTCTTAACTCCGGTCTCATCAATTTTCCCCAAATTTTTCTAGTAATTAGAGTTACCTCCCCTCCCTGTGTTGATTTGCATCTTTATACCATTCAAGTTTAATACTCTTGAACGTATTCCTTTTGTTTTTATTTTCTATTGCAAAAACATACGTTTGATTTTTTTTTTCCCCATCCTGCACTATTTCCACATTTTTTACATTGTTGCTTTGCCATTTACACACAGCTTTAAAATGATTCTTTTTTTCTACAATTATCACATATCTTTCCCCATGTGTGACATTTTTCTCTTTTTGGCTCATGTTCATAACTGCAATACTTGCATTTTGATTTTGTTTTTTTCTTAATGACACATATTTCCATCATTTCTTCTTGTTTTTTTTTTTTTATATTATATTTTTCAATCAACTCTCCTGCTGTATAAATTCAATATACACTTCCAAATTCATATTATTGGATTGCAACCTCTCCAAAGTTTTAAGTCTTTGCATAGTATCATATAATCCTTCCACCAGTTAAAGCTAAATCAATTCCTCCACTATTGTCATTCCATTTTGTCCAAGTTCATTAAAGTCACAATACCTACTAGTATCTCTTAGTCTATTGAGATATTTCCTAATAGGTTCTCAAGACTCTTGTCTTAACGCTAGAAATTTAGTCCTTTCAGCAAAGACCAATCTTTTTTTTGGCTGGATATACTTTAAAATTATGTCCTTAATGTCTTTAAAGTTTCAATCTCCTTGTATCCTGTGTATCTTTCGCATGTGTGAGTCTCAAATGCGATGAAAATTTATTTGCTATTTCTATTTATAGTTTTTTTAACGACCAAATCGGCTCAATGGGGCTTGGTAGCTTTTGCGAATTTTTCTGAGAAATGTGTGGGTGAATGTTGTATTTCTTTTTTTATTTTTAGCCAATTGGATTTCTTGAAACATTTAAATTAGGGATGAATTTGAGAAAGATTTTTTTTACATTGGCTGAGCCTACTTTTGAACAAATTTTGACCGTTTTGTTATGGAAATTTCTTGAAGCTTATTTTATATTTAATAACCGATGAAATTCAAGAAAATGTTTGAAATTTAATGAGGGTTACTAAAAAACCAACTTAACGAGAATTTGAATTCGGTAAACAAACCGTTTTTTTTTTTGTTGTTTTTTTTACAACACTATTATTACAGTACAGTACCTGCGCATTTATAGCGTGTTGTATAACAATGAGTGCGACCGTTGGCCCTATCAGATTTTTTTTGGTTTTGTAGTGTTAGGGTTATGAAGATGCGGCCTTTGTCTGATCTCAAAGTTTCTTAAATATTCTCTTTTTTGTTGATGACAGTGTGTATTTTATTGCCAACATGACCCTATATAAGTTAGGTTAGGTATGTTGAGTTTATTAGTTGGCAATAAAAATAAAATGTTTGCATCTGATTTCGATGGGAAATATATTGGTTCATTTCTTACATTGCTGTCAGAGATATTTTTCAGCTTATAAGCTGAAAAATTTTCCTCAAAAAGGAACTGTGAATTCAGTGGTAAAACTTTTAATTAACTGACCGGCTCATAAGATCAGGATTCTGGCCAGTTAACAAAATCTAAAAACTTTTACAATCGATTGGTAGTTGTTTATAGCGAGACAAGCTTCTGCTTGCACGACTTCAAGGAGCCCCTCAAACTCTGTTTTTATGGCTAGAAAAATGTTTTAAAATAAATGAAAAACAAAAGTAAAACACTAAAACACTAATAGTAATTTGCATAACTTCGGATGCTTGTTTTATGGAGTGGGTTGGCGGCGAACAACAGGTTGTTTAAGGAAGGAAACTGATGAATCAGAATAAAAGTAAATAATCAGAAACTTTAGTAATTTGAACGATTAAGAACGGGCTCACATTTTTAGCGTAAAATATGAAACAGGAGAAATACATGTTTAGCTGTTGAAAACTTAGGTTCTTGCTGACTTATTTATTTCAAGACAGTAACAGGCCGATAGCAACACAAACAGAAAACCACCCTCACTGACATTTTGCTTGGAGCGAGGCAAAGAGATGCCAGAAACAATGAGTAAGTTAAACTGTAAACATAAAAGTTAGTAAGAGAAAAATCGATGCGTATATTTATATTGTATATGTTGAAAAGAAAACGAGTGTGATGTGGTGAAGGAAGAAGAAACATTACAAAACGTAAAAGTAAAAAGGGTAAGAAGATAATAAAATAAGCATAAATGATAGAAAATAATAGTAAAATGAACAGAGAAAGAGTAATTAACCTATAAACACGGGAAATACTACTAAATGAAATGGAGAGGGGGGGAGACAGAGAGAAAATAGAAAAGAAGAAAAAGAAACGAAAGAAAGAAACGAAAGAAAGAAAAAAGAAAGAGTTGTATGTGGTAGAAAGAGTTGTATGTGGTAGAAACAAGGAAAAGTAGTTAACTTAATACAGAAGCAAGAATGCAAGAAAAAAGTTTTTAAAAAAAAGGAAAAAATAAATAAAGAAGCGGCAAATAAAAAAATCGAGTAGTTGCCTGCTTCGTAGTCTCGGTCAGGAATCAGTTGTCGGTGTTCAAGCTCAGGTAACACTGAACACTGAACAGCTATTTCGAATTCCGATTTTAAAGGCTATTTTTCAATATTTGGGGAATTGGAGTAATTAATCTTCAATCTCTCACAGTCTATTTTCCCAAGATAGGCCTGGCATCGTTAATAAGCAAATAAATAAATCAGAAATCTCAGTTAGAAAGAGAGAGAGAGAGAGAGAGAGAAAGAGTGCGTGAGAGAGAAAAAAAACAATAGGAATAAAAAGTAAAGATGAGTAAAAAAAAATGTGATTTAGAAGAGAAAGAAAAAGAAATTCAAATTTAATTCAGTTAGAATAAAAATATTGAATTATCTTAGTTTTAGCTTGGCACATGGACCTCTGAGCGAGAGTGATTGTCAAAAAACGGGAGGTGGGATGCATGATCAAGTAGTGTAAAAGAAGTATTGTTGCTGATGATGATAGCGGCGGCGAGAAGTGACACTAGAAAGGGTGAGGATGAGGCGGGCGCTACAGATGTTCATTGCGTTATTATTGCCACCTCCCACTCATTTATTTACAATACACCCAAAACAAGCCAAGCTGATTTCCTTTCGTTTCCTGTACCTTGCAATCGCAGTGTCTTCTCCAATGACAGTCTTGAAAGAGAGAGAAAAAAGTCGAAATAGTAAAACTAACTAAAACAACTCTTCGTAGCCACCAAAGTATATCAGGGCCACAGTAAAAATAAATAAATAAATAAATATTAGCAGTAGTAGCAATTCACAGGTGGAGGGAAGAACTATTATTACTACTACTTACTTGCAGCACTACTTATCCTCACCATATCTATACTAAAAGTAGTAAGAAACAGTTACAAATAACAATACCACCAAGAAGACCGGTGCTTGTTTGCCTTGCTATACTGCTCAGTGCCCATAATGGCACTTGTTTTTATATGTTTGAATAATATTCAAATTCAATGTATTTGCATACCTGACTAGTAACACGTGGCCTGCTGACTTACTTACTACCTTTAAAAAATGCACTAAAGAAAAAGAAGCAATGCTTTTGTTTGAATGTCATTTGTCGCGATGGTAAGTGAAATAATATGTAAATTTAAATTACGTTCTTATTTTCTGCTTTATTGTGTTGAAGTTGAATAATGTATATTGTATAATAATTCATCCTTCGTAAAGTTGAAAATAAATGTAGTTAATTTGATAATTGAGCGTGATATTATATTTTGTCGCTTTAATTTTGTTCACCGTTTATTGATTTTTTTCCCCCTGTAATTTTTTTTTTTTTTTACATTATTTTGTTTTGTGCGTAGTCTGAAATATCAACGAATGACTCTCTCTAGTCTAGAGATGTTTTTCGTTTTTTTTACTTTATTTTTATTTTCTAAATCATTTCTTTAACTTCTACACAGTTATGTTTAAGTTTCGTTAAGTTATTCATCGCTGGCAGACACGATATTTGTTAGACAATAAATCTATTAGCTTTCAATTTCATTCATTCATATTTTTCTTGGCGAAAAAAGTTTGACTCGCACCTATCTGAAAATACACATTTTTTTGTTGCTTATTTACATTTTTTTAGTACTAAGTGTCACTGCGAATTGTGTGTAGTGTAGTATAATCTTATGAAGTCAGTTTGCGATTTCATTGTTGCTGATTCCACAAAATTGAAAAGTGGTAATGGTGAAAAAAAAAAAATCTATTTAAATTGCGTTTCCGATCAAACAAGATTTCATTGTTTTTTTTGTTTGTTTGTTTTTTTTTTTCTTCTCGAAGTAGGAAAGATTGCTTTTATTTTTTATTTTTTTTTAATTTTTTTTTTTTAATTTTCCGTATTCTGAGAATAAGAAAAATATTCCTTTTTGATTTGATTTTTTTTTTTTACCCATCGCCACTAAAGCAAAAAATAATAATAAAAAAAAACACCTGTCTAATTATGAAAACAAATATTCCTTTCCAGTTTTTCCAATCTTTCCCAGACTAAATGTTTTTTAAAAAAAAAAAAAAAAAAAAAAAAAAAGCATTGTTTATTTGGAAAACTCGGACAGTGCGTAGAATGCACAAACAAATTAATCCAGCCAGATGTAAGAGTGGATGTCCATTGGACAATAATGGACATTCGTACATTTGAAGTTTTTTGAACTGTCTCAATTGTAATGACGTATTCTGCCCCTTTTCTTTCTTTTTATGATGCGTAACAAGATAATCAATCTACGCTCCTTGGGTACTCAAATTTACAAGCAGCCCATCACTCTTTCTTTAACAGTCTGTTACAACTGTTACTGTTTTAAAAAATATCGATTAGTAACTTTTTTTTTTTTTTTTTTTTTTTTTTAAGTATGTTTTAAAGATTTGTCTTTTACGAAACATTCAGTTTTACTTTTACTCGTATAATTTTTTTTCTTCTTTTTTTATGAGTACTGCATAAAGGCCACTTGCCCACTTGGTAAGTGTGGAAGTGAACTAATTGACGAACTTTTAAAAAGTCTCAAGTCAAAATAGAGACAACCATATGTCCTTTTCTTTGGTTAGTTGATTTTAAGTCGTCACTTGTCATTGAACAAATTAATACAATTCCTTAGTGATTTGCTTAGATATCAGGCACAATGTCGAAAATATAGAACACCCAGTGTGGCTCGAACTCACTACATGATCGTAATTGATCTTTTTTTTTTTTTTTTTTTTTTTTTTCATTTTTCGACTCTTAGTTGTCAAATTTCGTAATTGAATCTTCTTGTGTCAAACTGTGCCAAAGGAACACGTTAGTTAAGTTCATCTTTCCCCCATGATAATTTTTAAAATTTAAAAAGACTTGTTGAGTCTTTTATTTTTTTTTTAATCGTGTCAGTACATCCCCCAAAAAGCGTATATGTGTAAGAAAACTAAGATATTTTTAAGGGATAAAAAAAAGAGGTAATCGTAGTTCTGAAAGCGTGTGCCGCGGAGCCTCAGGGCGCCACAGCCAACTTCCTGGGGCGCCGCGATATACTCGAAAATGTAAAATAGTCATAAGCCGACTTACTTTTACAGAAGAATCAAGAGAGTTTGCTAAAATGAGTAATAGACTTAAACGCTATTGTAAATCTCTAATCATTGTGTTCCTCTTTGCAACTTACAATGTTTTTTTTTTGTTTTTTTTCTGAAATTTAAAAACAAACAAATAAACAAAACAGAAATGACTATTCAGTCAATCAATACAGTTCAAAATGCAGAGATATAGGGAAAATATTGGTTGGTACTTCCAAGATTTTCTAAAATAAAAATAAAAAAACCTAAAAAATGCTTTTTAAATCTTCTTTGAAATCACATTTGTTTTTGTTACTAAAATTTAAAAAGAAAAATATTTTATGTCTTTAAATGAAAAGTTAATAATAAATTTATTTTTAAACAAAATAATAAAAACTCACTTCTATCTGGTTAAATTTCGTGGAATCTAAGAAAAAGAAAAATTAAAACCTTTTAAAAATCTCAAAGATCCAGTATTTCTCAGATAATAGAAAAATATGGATCGATTAACTCGATTTTGTAAAAAAAAAAAAAAAAAAAAAAATTTATTACGTTTTACTTTAACTTAAAAATCTAATAAAAATACATTTTCTCCCTCCACTGTATATCCTTGTTTGTCAACACCTTCAAATTTTTTATGACCTTGCCTTTTATCTTCAAAAATTTGCGCCATAAATCAAATCAAATGTACGCTCAAATCTACCACTATGAAGAAACTTTTTTTTTTTTTTTTTTCTTTGAAAACGGAATAAAATGTTTATGAATATTTAAACTTTATGAAATTTGAATACGCTATTTTGAATTTCTTACTCTGAAAAGGAATATAAGTAAAGATTAAATATAGTGATACTTTGAATGTTCATTGTGGTGTACTGTAATGGATATCAGCTGGGAGGGAGAATTCAGAGAATTGAGTTCAAATTCCAGTCAAGTTCATTAGATTCGTTTACACACAAATATCCTTGGGAAAGGTACAAATTAATCTGTTCTCCTCCCAGCTATGGGTTGAATAGCAGGACAGACAGGATTCTTTAGCCTTGGTTGGCAACCAGTCTACCACAAAAGGAAATGGCAACCTACTGCGGGGGAAAAAATCTACATCTTAAGCGTGTATGGAACTTAACTGACTGAAATGATACTTTTGCTCATTAACTATTGATATCAAAATTTCATTGCACTTAGATCTTTTTATTTTCATGTGAAATATATTAAAAGAAAAATGAACAAGAAAAAATTGACAAAGAAATCATTGAATTGATTAATTTAAGATTACTTTTCGATTCTTTTTCACTACTAATTTCATAAAGCATTTGTATCACCTTCAAACATCATAAACACTATCCTATTTAAAAAAAAAAAAAAAAAAAATAACAGAAAATTAGAGAATCGTCCAATTTTAATGAAAATTTCAGTATTTATTAATCGAATTAATTTCACCTTTTTATAATTTAAAAGGTTATTCTATTAGTGTTGTAGCATATCTATGGACAATAATGAGTATGTCCCCATTCATATAAATACATTAGTAAATACTGTATGTTGGTCTGCAGTTGGAGATTTGTCTCCAGCTGTGCTGTTCAAACTCTTTGTCTTCGGGCAGAGAGGATTCCCAGACAAGGCTATGTCAAAGGGAAGAGTCCTGTCTTGAGGAATACAGCTACCCAACCCAAGTCTACAGGGAATTTTTGGCTGTGACTATGGGCTTGGATACCCCACATTAAATTCGGCCTTGTGCTATATCTGACCATATGGGGCAGGTGGTAGATATCCTGAAGTTAGATTCATTGTGGAATTCACTTGACTCACTTCTTGCAGTTGACTGCTACTTCTATGCGCCACTAGCGAATCTTATGTGTTGTTCTTGTCCTAAGTATTATCATTCATTACTAACCTTTCTGGGATTATTCTATTCAGTAACCTTCCCTAGATTACAACAATTAGATAACTTTAGGGAGATATTTTTCAGGTCAGTTATAACATCTTAACTTATTCAATGGTATCCAGGTGACAAAGA
The DNA here is from genome assembly GCA_963932145.1 of Acanthosepion lycidas. Lineage (NCBI taxonomy): Eukaryota > Metazoa > Mollusca > Cephalopoda > Sepiida > Sepiidae > Acanthosepion > Acanthosepion lycidas. The sequence continues at coordinate 46,933,126 of OZ010616.1, forward strand.
AATGCATATTAGAGATTTTTGTTTTTTTTTCTGTGGAAACAATATAGAGTATATTTTATTAAAATTAGGTTTTGGCAACATTCTTCAAAAATATTTTTAGTTTTCTTGAATATTTTCTCAAGATCTTGGACCATATCTTAAATGTATTTGCAGTTGATATTAAATATTTTCTTAATGATATAACACCTTTTAGGGATGTAGTTATACAAAAATGTAAAAATTAGGAACATCCAAAAGTCACTAGTATGACACTAGAAGAAACTAAGTACTACCAAAATGGATGTGTTTTGTGTTGTTTTTTTTTTTTTTTTTTTTAGATGCCCCCCCTTCCCCATAGTGAAAATTTATTAAAAATCAGGGAATTATCCTACTTAAACAAGATTTTCAGCACTTCATTCATTAATGAATGAATTGTATACTGAAGAGGTTATTAATTAGAAAACTGGAAATTTTTTACATTTATATAAAATAATCAGTGAATATTTTTCAGTAAAAAAAAAAAAAAAAAAAAAAAAATAGGCAATATCAAAAGCGAACTTAGTGAAATTCATCCCAAACCATAGCATAAATAATTCAATAAAACTAAAAAAATAATATTTGTTGAGTTGGTGATTTCATAATGTAATAAAATACATAATTTTCTTTCAATTTTGTAATGAGGCAGATATTTTGAAAAATTTTCAGTGAAATTTTAAAATTCTTTTAGTTAATGTTTGTATTAAGAGCTTTTTTTAATTAGACATAATTGAAGAATTAAATTGAAATTAACACTATTTTTGTTAACGTTTTTTAAAGGGATTTTATTTTTTTCATTCATGCAACAGCTAGTTTATTTTTCTTTTTTGTATGGAATTTCAAGAAAGTAATTCTGCGATCAACAGTATCAATTTAATGAGTTTTTATTCTTTTCTTTCTCCGTTTTTCATTTATTTTTTTTTTATTTATTTATTTATTTTTTTTTTTTTTTTTTTTGCAGTACTTCCTTTTAGTTTGATAAATTATAAAATCAGAATAACATAAAATTATAAAATCAGAATAACATCAAACAGGTAAGAAAAAAAGAAAAGCAACAAATTAAACTCAAAGTATTTAACTTGTTTCTCTTTTTTTGTTTTCATACTTCTAATGTAATATAAAAAATAAAATCCATTCTAAGTTTCATAAAAGCATATAGAATAAAGTTACGTTATCAAACTGAGTTTAAGAATAAGTTATTTTTAAGCAGAAATGATACCAATTCATAGACTGAATCACTTTCTTGGTACTTTTTAAAAAATTTTATGCACATCTTTAGGTAATCGAAAACTATACATGCTTTATAGGTGACAGTGTAGGTTGTTGACCTTGACAACAGCTCCTGAGTTACCATGCATAACCAAATAACTGTTTTAAACAGAAAATAGCATTACTTTTACAAAAACAGTTAATACTTAAATTTACTTTGAAGCAAATATCTAGGACAAATGTTGTTTTTTTTTTTTTTTTTTACAAATGTCTAAAAATTTTATACATATATTTTTTTTTTTTTACAGATTAGCTTTACAAAATTTAATTACAAAGAAGGCATTTAAATAATAGAAATTGTTTTATTTTTTGTTTATGAAGTCCATGGTGGTACCAACACTACTAAACAAAATACTCTGTATATACAATTTGAGTAGCTGTTAATTTAAAAAAAATTAATCTGCAATTCAAAAATGATCTTTGTAGCCAAATTATGTTTAATGTTTTATTGCATTTAAATCTAAACCTTCTCTCAAATCCCTTCCCTCCCCCCCCCAGCACATGCATACATATGTGTACACAATAAGCTAAGTAGAGCAGAAAATAAAAATTCCTAAAGAGCCAGGGACTACCTAACTAGGTTTCACCTAAATGGATCTTCAGGGTAAACTGGCCATTTAGGTGAAACCTAGGCAGGTAGTTCTTGTCTCTTTAGGATTTTTATAATCTATCTAAATTATGCAAAAATGAAAATAATACTGACATCTCATTTTAACATATTAACCAAAAATATCTTGAAATACTAAAGAGTAAATTTATTCAATAAAATTGCCATTGACCTCAAATCATGCTCTTCAGATGACTTCAGAATCTCCTGCAAGACTTCTGGGCAGTCTCCTTGTTTAAGTTGGTAAATGCTGCCTTAATTCTGGCCTTGAGTTCATCTTTGGTGTTAGTAGTTTTGTCAGTCTCTCACTCAACTGTGCTCCACACATAATAATCAAGGGGGTTGTAGTCTGGGGAGTTAGGTGGCCTAATATAAAGGGTGATATGGTAGCAGAAATCATCTGACAGCCATGACTGGGTTCTCTTGCTTGTAGCATGGTGCAGAATCCTCTTACCAGATATAGGGTCTTCCAGCAACCACTCTCTTGACCCAGGGCAGCATTACCTCCTCAAGTAGGTCCTGTGAATGGAGGCATAACATCGCCATCAATAGTGATCACTCCACACACCTTAATAATCACCATTAGATTCATCTAACTCTTTCCAAATCCTCTGCATAATCCTCAGATTGACACCCAAACACTCTCCACTGTTCATATTGGAGCTTCAGGTACTAATGCCAAGCAGTTAGGTATGCCATTTCCAAATTTTTGATGGAGTGAATTGCATCATGGTGCTCTTCTTCTCACTGACAGTGCCCAACTGACCCTTCTATACTTTACAGTCAATAAAAACAAACAATGCACATGTGCAAAATTTAAAATTTAAAATGGCGACAATTTACCCATCGCACCACATATATATATATATATATATATATATATATATAACATTGCTGACTAGCAATAGAAACAAAAGTAAAATACCAAGGAAAAAGAAAGCATGTGGTAGTTACTAACTACTCGTTTTTAGTATGTACTTTGGCATGTACATACATCATTAAGTTACTACACCCACTGAAACCTCAGTGATCAGTTGTTTTTTGTTTTTTTTTCTTTAACTGTTTCACTTGCATTAAGCGCTATTACAGACACCTACATATTTAGAGTAGATAATGTACTCATCTTGCCTATTGGTTCTATGAATGTGAGATTCCCTACCTTATCTCTTGACTTCTAAGTTCGTATGTATCATTTTTATCATATACACATCCTCTTCCTCATATCAAGTGTACACACTTAAGTCTTGTACCGACCTACACACACACACACACACACACACACACACACACACAGAGACATTAGTGTTCACGCTTAGGATATTAGTTTCATAGACTACTCAAAACTGGGTGGACCAAACTTACTGCTTATTGTACAAATACATATGTTATGTTTTAATATTGAATTACTACAACAAAGAAGGAATAATAAAATTGAGTTTCTCATTCTAGAATGAGTTTAGACACTCTGCAAAATGTTTCATTTTGTATACAGTAATTCAATTGTTTTTCTTTTAATTTTCAACTTTCCAAATAATTTCTGTTCATCAGCAATGATTTTTTTTGTCTTAGCAGAAAGATTTGTCTTATCAGCTATTCTTTCTATACCGTCCATGAAATGTAATACTTAGCTAATACACTTTACGTATTATGCATTGACCAATGAGAGTGCCTTGCTATGGTGCAATGGTTAGTAATTTGGTTGCCCAAATCATTACTACCGAGTAGTTAGTGTGAAAATAATGCTGCACAATTGTCTGAATATTTACTAAGCCTAGCTTAGTACAGCACCAGGCTGAATGGATAGAAAGAAGATAGTGTTACACAAATATTCCAGATGGGGAGGGCCAGCTTGTTTTGAAAATCAGTACTTGAAATCCTGGCTTTTACTTTAGCACAAATGCCAATCTTTAAAACTGGTAAGAAATATTTAAGTAGTTCATTTAATTTACTTTAGCATCCCTTACAAGATTTTATAGTATATTTGGTATGATAGTTAATGTTTTTATGATCCGAGTTCAAATTCCAGTTAAGATTGTTTGCATTCACTTAGGAAAGGCATGAATCTTGAAGGTAAAATAGTATGGCAAACTGTATCCTTTAGTCTTCATAGGGTAACCAGTCTAGAATTCAAAACCCGTCTGAAATGGAATGAAAGGGTTTCCATGTAGCTATTCTGCTCTTAATATAACTTTTACATTTGCTTATGAAGTACTATGATAGTGTTTGATCCTTGGTCATCTACAAATTTTTTGCTAGTAGTGTAGTTCTACTATACAGACAAACCTCTCCTCAACAGACTAATATGGGTGGAGAGGTGGTCCATTAAAGCTAATTGTCTGTAGATGTGAAGGGATTACTTTTTAGTTATAAAACTACTATAGTAACTAATAGTAGTTGTGATCATAATGTAAATAAACATGTATATATGGCATAAATGTATACTTAATATAGATATATTAATCAAAATAACAAAAATAGACTTCTCATAGCTACTTTCTCTCGCATATGCTAATGTATCATACTTTATATACTGAACACCCATCTTTGTTTACAATTGAAATGCCCGCCACTTGATTGCTTTGAGAACTAATGCAACTCATTCCACTAAGCCTGCAAATTTTGAAATACATCACTGATGATTTGGAAATTTTTTTTTTTTTTTTTTTTTTTTTTCCTGCAGATTTTTTTTCTGTTGCATCTGAAGTCTGTTGATTCGATTCCATAGATGAGAGGTTGGTCTGTACTTTGCATTTAAAGTATCATAATCTTGACTGCAATAATGTATTCTAAACCAACAAAGATGTTTCCAAATTTGTTTTACTAATGTTTACCCAGTGCAAAGTTCAAGAGCAATTCAAGGTAGAATGTTACTGTATGGTGCTATATGAGCATAAAAGATAAATGAAGTTCATAGGTTTATGTAGAAAAAAAATGGTCAATTCTAGACTTGAATTGGTTCAAGTTTATTGTGTTTGGGAAAACATAAGCAAATGAGTAGACTTTATAAGGAACTGGAAACCCAATCCTAAACTGGAAACAAGGGATAAACCTCTACTCCTGTTCAAAAGAACAGAGAAAAGTGTGAACTGGACAATAGGTTCACCTATCTATTCCTATTGAGTTTAAAATAATAAAAAGTAAATAGATAAAATTTTAGAGTTTAGGTGGAGATGTTAGAAGTACAGAGTTGAAGTAGACTTTAAAAGGAAGTGGAAATCCTAAACAAGGGATAAACCTCTACTCCTGTTCAAAACATGGAAGAGTGTAAATCAATAACTTATAAAATTCTATTTCACTTGTAAAATTTTGTGAAAAATAACTTGATACTCTGAGTACTTGTATTAGGTTGGTGCAAAAATAATGACATAATAATGTTGTTTTTTGACGTTAAAAAATACGTCAAAAAACAACATTATTACGTCATTATTTTTGCACCAACCTAATAGTTCATAAATTTGTAAGACTAAATTTAGTCTATCATCACTAGAACAAAATGGCACCACCTGTACTAACATACAAAGAATCTACTATCAATCTTTTATGCACTTATATTGTAAACATCATTTAATACTAATAACTGTAACATTTAATTTACATAATTTTTAAAAACATATTTTAATAAATATTTCATGTTTTATTTTTAGTTAAAATGGTAAAAATTGCAATATACAAACATTGTTTCTGTTATTTTTTTAATTCATAGTGTTTGTATAGAAGGAATTTATATATGCCTTATCAAAATTCAGTTGTAAGCTAGCAGATAAATATCAGTATTTACATTTAACCTAAAACAAAATAAATGTAATACTGCAGCATTCATAGTAACTATTGTTTCAAATTTCGCAATATGACAAATTTGATAAGTCAAAATAATCTGTTAAATTACATTTTCTTAAAACTGTACCAAATTATTTAAACAAGTCAAAAAAATAACTTTGCTGAAATAATAATTATTAATAAAACATTATAAAAATATCAATGTCTTGTTCAGTTCCATATAGTTACATCCAGAGAACAAAATTTAAGTGGATTTAGCATAATGACTAAAAGAATTTTAGAAAGTAGATGTCTTACTGAAAATGTTCTTTATATATAAATTTTAGATGTAAAAACTTTTATAACAATTTAATTTTATGTTTGTAGGACAGTTACAATACTTCAGTATCATGGTTTTGGTTTTCTAACTGAAAATTTGGAAGGATTTCCCACCTCTGTTGCAGACACTCAGTTGGTGAGGCCAATATGGGACAAGCATACTTTTTCTCATCAACTATAAGAGAGGGTCTGGCAGATGGTGGAATCAAAGCTTTTTCTGTTCTCTTTCTGCAGTTTGAGTCTGTGAAGGAGATTACCTAATAGATCCTGCACCTCTAGGTTTCCCGATTAACTGCCTCTGTTTCTTACTGTTAGAGGTTGAATCAAAATGAGATAAAGGTCATTTCTGAAGAATCCTTGTATATAGTCATTATAATTCCACCACTCTGTTAGCCAAAGGAGATCCATCTGAAAATGTGTATATATATATATATATATATATATATATATATATAGAATAGGGCCATTTATAAGTGTAAGTCTACCATTCATCAAAATTTTATATATTACTGTCAAATATGGCCTGGTGCTATTTAGAGATCCTTGATAAAATCCAAAGAATCTGCAATGTCATTAGTTCTGACCTGGCAACTCTGATCCAGTCACTGTAATGCAACTTCCCTGTGCCCTTTCTATAAATACTTCTGTCATAATTATTCTCATGAACTTTCCTTTTTGGCACCTAGATTTTATGAATTTAAGCACAGTACTAGATTGGAAAAAATGTCTTATCAATTTACAGTTGAACTGGCTAGATGCAACTGTAAGGTCTATAAGTTTCTTCTCCACACTTCTTACTTGTAATTTATTCTTTCACAATCCCATGTCTTAGTAGTTTTACTGTCTTGCTTGTGGTGAACAAAAAGAAAGCCAATTTGGAAGCCTGGCAAAATTTTACTTTTTTCTAAGTTTATTATAATAACAAATGTTTTTATAAAAATTTATTTTCCAAAAGAATATGAACATCTGTTGTATTTGAATTGAATACATGTCTTTTTTTCTTTTTTTTAAAAATTCTTTAGATAATGCTAACTGAAATAATTACATTGATTTGTAGTGTTTTCTTAATACATCATGATGAGATTTGCCTCTATTCCATCATTTGAATTCCTTCCTATTCATAAGCACTCATTTGTACAAATAAGCCAAAACATGATAAAAATAATATATTTTGTAATATATTTGAGCATATTGTAACATTTCTTTACCCCTTTTTCCTCTCTTGTCCTATACTTCCAACAGTGGAGTATGGGACTCACAGCTCTCAACAGACCAGGTATTGTTGCTGTGATTTTTTTTTTTTTTTTTTTTTTTTTTTTTTTTTGTAGCAAGTAAAATTTTAACAGAATGGAGTTGCTAGTCCCATGCCCAGCTGGTTTTGAATTCAGTTACCCTTCTCCTAAACTGGTTGCTAACTAAGGCTGAAAAGCTAGGTTTGCCCTAATATTTAATCCATGTATTGTGGGGGACAAGAGATGGATTCATACTTCACTCAAGAGTATTTCTGCCAAAGGGAACATAATGAAATCTGTTGGGATTTGAACTTGGCGTGTTTTTGTTTTTTTTTATTCCAAATCACTAACCACTACTTTTCAACTCTGACAAATAGTAAAGATGAGTAAAGTTTCAGAAGCATCCAGTGTGCTATCAATAAATTATCTTTATATTCTCTGCTGAAATAGTTACAGAAGGATTCTCATTTGATATCAAGTTACAAAGGATAGGAAGTTGTGGAGAGCCATAATTGCCCACATCCTGAAGGGACATGGAACAAAAGATAAAAGCCAAAATATGATAACATTGATTTCAGTTTTGTTATTAAATGTCTAAAAAGTACATTAAGAGGTACAATTATTTTATTTTTTATATTCAGCTAAATTATTAGAAATAATTTATAAATGAAATGTCAGTGATATTCAGTATGCAAACATCAGTCAAAACCAATCCTTAAAATGAGGTTAATTGTACTATTACCATACATAAACAACTAGGATTGATTCAAGATATCTTGTCGTGGTGTAATGGTTAACAAGCTTGTCTTGCTAAAACAGTTACGACTGAATAGTCAGTTTGATCTTCACTGGATGCCCCATACTTTTGACTTTGTGCCACATTTAAGCTATTCTTAGACTTGGTGTAATGGTTAGCAAGCTTGTCTTGCTAGATCAATTACTACTGTTTAGTGAATTTGATCTTCACTGGGTGCCCCATACTTTTGGCCTTGTGCCACATCTAAGCTATGCATAGAAAATCAACAAATAGGATTGGTTCATCAAGGACTATCAATACACTAGTTCTACAAATTTAGTCAAGTTTGGTGTTCATAGAGTACTCTACTGCTTGGCAGTCTAGTTTAACTACTTATTGGCTTATTAATTAAAAGCAAACGGATAAAGAATTTAAATTTTGTGCAAAATTTTTTTTTTGTTTGTTTGTTTTTTGTTTTTTTAACTTTGGACCTATTGATGGAAGAAATTTAGTAATTGTAATGGGAGAGCTATCATTTTAATATTTAAACTTTTGCTATGAAAATAACTTTGTTTAATACAAAGGTTAACTATGAATTCTTATCAAGTATCAGCTGTTAAAATACTGTTTATTTTTGTTTCTTCATCTGCACTAGTCCTAGGAAGAGAAAAAAATAGTTTATAGCTCATAGAAAAAGGGGACATGTTTGAGTCTCACCAAAAGTCTTATTTTCAATCCAAGCTGTTTACTAATAGATCTGAGTAGTTGCAATGAAAAAAAAAAAAAGTGAGATTAACATGAAAGAAATACTAGTGAAAAATTAATAATAGTTGATAATGTTTCCCAGATACATTCAAGATTACTAATGGCTGATAGTCAGATAGATTTAGATGAAGACAGGATCTCGCCTATTCCACTTGTGAAGCTCCCGCAAAGTCTCACGAGTCTAGGAGAAAGGAAAAGTGTTAAATTAAACAATTTCAGTAAAGCCAAGGATGATGACGGGTATTTAAAATTACTTTATAATGTTATATTTAACCTTTTGAAATCCATTAAACTCTCGTAGCTCAATCAGTAAGAGCAGCTAGATCATAGAAAAAAGGAGACATACTTGAATCTCATCAGAAGTTTTTTATTTCTAATTCAAACTATTTACTAACAGATCTGAGTAGTTGCAATAAAAAAAATGAGATTAACATGGAAGAAATGCTAGCAAAAAATTAATAATAGTTGATAATGTTTCCTCAAATAAATTCAAAATTACTAATGGCTGATAGAGATAAATTTAGATGGAGAAGACCTCACCTATTCCACTTGTGAGGCCTTTCCAAATCCTCCCTTCTCACAAGTAGAGGAAAATGAAAATGTGTTAAATTAAACAATTTAAGTAAAGCCAAGGATGATGGGTATTTAAAGTTTCACAGTTGACACTTCCTTCTCTAAAGGATATACAATGTTATTGCTAAATACAGTACATGGTTGAAAAAATGCACAATGTTAAAAAATTTTTAAAATCTGTAAAGAAATCAATACTAGTATTATTGGCTTAAAAGTTATTCTGAAATGAAATGTAAGGAACATTACTGAAGGGTTATTTAAAATTGATAATGCATTATGACAGCATGTGTAAGGCCTATGACAGTGTCAAAAATATTATACACCTTGACTGGAGGCCCTCTAGATTTTGAGGCCCTAAGTTTCAACCTGCTAAGCCTATAGATAAATCCAGCACTGAAAAGTGCTAAAAACAGTCAAACTTAATATGAATACTAGCCAAAGATTAATAATTGTTGGCAATACCTCATTTAATAACAATTCAAGATAAGATTACATTAGTCCTACTTTTGATGTCCTAGTTAATTAGTCATAAATATAATTTTGACAATGATCCAACTCTTAATGTTATGAAAAATGTAGTTAGATCTTTACTGATTATTGCACTAACTTTTTTAATTCCTTCTAAGATTCACTGTTTAATATTAGGTTGGGGCAAAAATAATTTCGTTTTCTCACATAGTAACATATGTTAGAAAACGAAATTATTTTTGCACCAACCTAATAATTTCAAGCATTATTGATAGTATAGCTGTATATGATAAAAAGATAGCTATAATTCTCCTTGGAATGATCACAATAGTGAAAATTTGTTTAGATGAAGCTAACTTCATACTAATAAAACTTAAATGCTACTAGAATGTCTCATTTGAAGAAATTCATATTGGTAAGTTTTATCAAGAGATTTTACAACTGGAAACACTTTACGTTAGTAATTTCATAACTTAATGGTTGTTTGGTATCTCCTTAATTTTTCATAACTCTACTACTGTACCTAGACTTTTTGAATTTAAATGCTGTACTAGATTGGCAACAAGTTCTCATCAATTTACAGTTGAATTGGCTAGATGTAACTGTAAGTTTTATGCTAAGTTTCTTTTCTCGTTTGTGGGACTCTTCCAGCTCCATGCTTTCCAGCCAACTTTTGTTTTTGAAAGTGTATACAACTGGTGTTGGAGTTAGGTTGACCTTGACACACTGGTAAATTCCATGGCTGCCTACTGCCTTAAGTGTCACAAGCAGGTCCCTTTTTAAGCAGTTAGGGTAGATACATGATTCAACATTTTTGTTTTTTGTTATGCTTTTGCTTTTGGAGGTAACATTCATGATTGGCGCCGACATTTAAATTGAATTTTATATTTGTGGAACTTTTTTTGTTTAAATTTTTGCTTTTGTAGCATTCACATCTGGACAACAGGTTTTGATGTGGTGTGAATCAAAGATCTAATTTGAAGCAGAGTATAACATCTGTCTAAAGCTAAAAACTTGTCAGCACTTTTTGGCTAAAAATATTTCATGGTGCAAATGGTCAAGAAAATGTAATATTCTTATTTTGCAGTGTTAGTGTAATCAAGATAAACCTGGAGGAATTTAACATGTGGGTAGAATTAAAGATAATCAAATTCAGAAAAAAATGTAAAGATTGAATTAGATTGTTTATACAGGTTTTATAAGTGTAGATAAAAAACAGTATTTGAGAAAATAAAATTCTAATTGCAAACATTAGTATTAGTTACAAGTAGGTAAACAAACATCCTAACCTTTTTAAATTAGGAATAATGTTTATAAGAAATTAAATTATTTTTTTGTCTTTTAATAAAGTGATGATATGATTGAACATATTTACATTATTTGAACTTTTGTCCTCATCTTTGCCATATTCATAATGTTTCAACATTGTACAATCTGGCCTTCTTCTTGAAATTTCAAGGAATATCACCTAAAGAAGGCTGGAGTGTACAGTGGCCAAAACAATCATTGCAATAAAGATTAGGACAAAAGTCCAAATAGTGTAAATAGTTACAATACCTCATCTTCAAAATACAGGTAGATGATATTTTTTTTTTTTTTTTTTTTTTTTTTTTTGTAAGATTTTTAAAATTTAATTAATATACTTGATATTTTGTTTTTCATCCTTTCACCTCAGGCAAGGCAATAATGCCACTAAGACACAGGGAGTAACAGGGAATGAGATAGAATGAGAAGACTTTAGAGCAGAGAAGTAAAGAAAATGACAAGAACAGAAGATAGATGATGATGGTGATTGATGTTGCTTTTAATTTTTGAAGATTGTAAGTGACGGGGAAGCAAGTGATTTACAGTTCCACATGTGAGAAAAGAAACTATTAGGTTGGTGCAAAAATAATGGCGGTTTTTGACGTTAAAAAATATGTCAAAAACCGCCATTTATTTTTGCACCAACCTAATAGAATAGAACACATGGTTGCATCTTGGTAGTTCAACATTTAGACCTAGTTTCCAACCTAGTAGCATGTTTAAATTCATGCAGTCAAGGAACTAAGAAAAAAGGCCATCAGAACAGTAACCCTGAAAATATTTATACAAAAGACAAAGGGAAGTAATATCATAATGGTGAGGAAGTGACTGAAGTTGAGATGCCATATCAGGATAAATTACATTGCAGACATTTCTTGGAATATAGTAGGAGCACCTGACCAGATATGGCAGCAGCATTCAATCCACAGATTAATGGTAAATTTATAAATAGATAAGGATTCTGACAAAGAATTTTCTGGTATGACATAGCAAACAAACTTTCCTAGCAATTTATTCAATATAATCTCCCCACTTCATGTCGGTGAAAAAACATGAATGTTGCTCTCCTGGCGGTTAGCATTTTTTTTTTTTTTTTTTTTTTTTAAATTTCCAGTATTCAATGGTTATTTGTACCAAAATACTTTCCATACCAACTAGATTTTTAAATTGCTGTCTAAATCTCTGAGATGAGGGATTATCATATATTTATAATATTTACATTCAGACTATTGTTCATCCCAGAGATTGAACACACAATTATGTCACCAAATTTATGAACCAATGCTTTTATGCACCAGAAGCTATTGTTCCCTAGGATATACATCTGATGAAGGCTCTCTTATTATACACCTACATAGGAGTTGTGGGTTTGAAAATAATTCATCACCCACAAGGTTGTGCAAAAGCTTTTGGACTCCATCAAGGCTGGTAAATAATGATGGGGCAGCTCCAGCCTATATATGGCAGTGATACTCCATTTTTGGTCTGATATGACTCTTTTAAATAGAGTATTGTGGAAAGAGTTAGATAATTTTCAGAGTGGTGCATAGAAAAAACTTTTTTTTTTTTTTTTTTTTTTTTTTTTTTTTTCAGCATCTTTTAGCAATAAATCATATGTAGAATTTCTGATTTAGAAGAGGAGTGAAATTGAGAACCAGTAAACATTTAAGGCAAGGATCCTCATCATGACTAGAGAAAATTCAGTATCTGCTTGGTGATAATAGAATGTTTCATGACAGTTGTTTTATTATTCCCCACTTGCCAATAAGCTATTATATCTAGATCAAAGGTGAGATCAGCTGCTGGGGTATGGTCATGTACAATTTTGGAGGTGTACTATAAACCGTGGTTTGACAAAGGAGAAATTGAAAATGAAGTGGATATTTTTTGTTTCTGACAATATTATTTTAAAATGTTCAACTATAGTGTGCTTTTCTAATTCTAATTTCATAAACTGGGTAACTAAACTTTTTATTTAAAATTTTGGTTAAGAGCAATTTGATTTTGAAAAATATTTCACTTGTAAGTTTTCTTTTTTTTTTTGTTTTTTTTTGTTTTTCCGATTTTTCAGTAATGAGTACTAATTGTGTAAACAATGTCTTTCAATCACGGTTCTGGTCTGCTAAACTTTCATCTAAATGTAATTGTAACCATTGATTTTGTTCTGCTCTGATAGTCCAGCTGATATAGCAGTTGTTCTTGCTACCAGCTGTTTTTTCTCTTTTCTTTTTGCTGAATCAGTTTTTCTTATTTACTTTATTAAATAACTTTTTTTTTCTTTTCTTCCTTTTTTCTTGAAGTTAAACAACATTAAATTAAGATGTTTTATATTAGAAAAGTCAGTTTTGGGAAATATCTCCTAAATCATTTGATTTAGAAATAAAACATACTATCATGAATTAGCAAAAATAATTAGTGTTTGTAAAATAATTATACACACACACACACACACCATAATTAATAATTATTACTAATGCAGTTGGTAATCATCTTAGATTTATGCTATTTGTTCTTGGTGAGATTATCCATAGAAATAAATACTAGAATTCACATTTAAAAATGTAAAGCAGTTAGTCTGTAGTTTAATGATGAATATATTTATTTTGCACAAGAAATAGCCTGCAGGACAATGATGGATTTTACTTTGTGTAATCATTTCTAATGTTTATTTTACAGTTTGTAAAAATCTTTTATGAACGGCCACATTTTGCTTACAATATTTTAAATGCTGATCAGGCTTTATACTTAAATTTAGTGACCAAATTAGAACTGGTATTTTCATCATCAGTTGATTATACACTTAAAAAAAATGTTATCATTTATATGCATAATGTCTGTTATATACTGCAATGCACTTGGTATTTGATTACTCTTATAATACCTAACAGGCAATAGAGGGGGGAAACAAACTATACACTAAGTTTCAACATTCTTATTTCTCTTCCAAACATTGAATATTAATATGGCAGCTTTCAGTATAGCACAAGAAATGAAAAGGTACACTGTACATGTGGTACTTGTTGTCAACTACAGAGAGACAGTAATAACTATATTCTGGCAAATGACAAATGGATCTCTGTAAATCTCATCAAACTACATTGATGCTCACTTAATGTAATCTTAGATTCTGAGAGTTGTAATGAGGCTCGTGTCATACAACCTAGTTCTTTCTACAGGACTTTGGATCAGTGCTTCTGCCTATATTCTGAGCATGGTGAACAAACCCTGGGTTGAAGGGTTGTCATACTTTCTCTTTCTAGTGGCTCCCATAACCCAGATGGGACTGACCAAGAAAGATTATGATCATATCACCCCCAAATATATCACCTGCTAGTTTTGATTTGAATCTCTTGATACTTTATATATGGGGTATTGTTAAGAGAGGTCAACTGGCAGCCCCACAGTACCAAGGACTTATTGAAGGTCACTATCATTGGATCCATGGTAGGTTGCACTAAGAGTAGTTTTGTCTAACATTACAAGATTTTACAAAATCATAATATTAACCTGAGAATGATTAAGGTTCTTAAATAACCTTATCAGATCTAGACTCTCATATGGATGTTGTATATGACTTCCAACTCATTCGGAGATGTCTAACCCATCAGCTTTTCCCAGACCAGTGATTCAAAATGTTTTCAAATCATTGGATGAATATTCTAAATCTTAAACACAATACTTCATCAGATCTTTTAGACTGATGCTACAGAATTACAGAGCTTTACCAAATAACAAAAACATATTACTTGAATAACTTCCAACAGCAGCAACAACTAAAATGGGTTGCACATGTAACTAAAAGGAGAAATGATGTTGACTTCCACATTACTTTAAGCAAAAGGTTAGGTAGAAAAATCCCACCAGAAAGAGTGGACTTGAGAAACCTTTCTTCCTGAAAGACTGTTTTAAGAGAAAGACTTTATAAATTTCAATCGGCATTAACCTTAACCATTCAGTCAATGAATTCCAAATGTTTCCTGTATGGGAAGGGCTAATTTCATCATGGACATAATGGCCCAAATAAATTAAAACTGTTTAATCTGAGTATGCAGTCATTTCTGAGGCTGTCCTTGAGGCTGAGGTAGTTTAACTTAATAAAATAGATTTCAAAGATACTTGTTTAATGAAGTGACTAGTTTATTTGCCTATCCTTGATTTAAAATTTGTGCAGTATTCTAAAAAGTAGAGTCTACATTGTTAAATGGCAATTTACCAGTAAAAAGGAATTTGGTAATGTTATTCTGAATACTGAGTTGGCTTTCACATGAGGAAATACAACAGCTCACAAAACGATCAATGAATGACTTCTAAAATTAGTTTTAAAACATGAAGCATCCATTTCACATTGATGTTTTAATGACTGTTGTTATTACAATGACACTGCTTTCAATTTTTGTTTTGAACATTTGTCTTGGTAAATTCCGTACATATTTTCTATAATTATAATTTTTAATTACAAAATAAGGTTTCTTGAGCTTTCAGCAGGTTGGTTAATCATGTAAAACTTTGAAAATCTGGTAAAATTTATAAAAGTATTGCCACATTATAATAGACATAACAACTACTATAATTTAGAGATTGTCATCTATTTTGTACATTAATCATACAAATCTTTCCCTTTCCAGTTTTGTTAGATATGTTGAAGTCAAGTATTTGATACCCTGTAATATATTTTTCCTCCAAAAATATCAAGAAATATCCTCAAGGTCATATGCACAATTGAGGTATTTGGTAGGTTAATATTTGCACGCTTACAATATGCTACCAATACTTTCACTTAGCATAACTCCATAAGACTGTAATATTATGTGAGTGATAGGTCTTGTGTTATAAAATATGGTAATTCAATTACAAAACTATATATAAAATAATTGTAAGTAATTACAAAATTATATGTATGAAATCATAGTAATGACACATGTGTGTGTGTATGTATATATATATATATATATATATAAGAAAAACAGACCACTTTAAGGTACCATTATAATAATTTATTTCACCAGCGTCCTTTTAAAGGATGCCGGATCATCAGATAGCACTTCCAAAAATGAAATTAAAATTGATGGGTAGTGTAAGTTTTGTAATTTAACAGTGTAAGAGGGATAGTTTTAAAAAATAATAGGAATAGAGGGATAGTTTTAAAAAAATAATAATACTCTACCATGTCTCTTTAACTATCCCTCTTATACTCTCTGTTTAAATTACAAAAACTTACACTACCCATCAATTTTAATTTCATTTTTCATTTCATTTTTGGAAGTGCTATCTGATGATCTGGCATCCTTTAAAAGGACTCTGGTGAAATAAATTATTATAATGGTACCTTAAAGTGGTTTGTTTTTCTTTTAAATATTAGCTCTGGATTTACATTGAGCTCTCAGGATTTCATCCTCCTTGGGATTACCCATACAGATTACCAAGTTCTTCATAACTTAACTATATATATATATATATATATATATATATATATATATATATATATATGAAAATTATATGTATGAAATCACAATTATAACCAGAAATGTCTTCTCCTACCAACTTATGTATGACTTTTTAAGATTCATGGGGATTGGTGTAATATTTTATAGCACCATTCATACCTGCATCTACTTTAAAGGTTATTGATGTAGCTATAAACAAAATGAAGATTTTTCACTACAAATAGGTAAATTTGACATCTCCAATCCTTTGATCAACAATTTATTTGTTCTGATACTCAATAAAAGATAGTGTAGTACAATTGTTTTATGTATACACAACCTTATATTCCCCATATAAAAACTATTTGCTGGTGCTTATGTATCAAGGTTGTCCATAAGATATGATCAAAATATATTATTTTCTCCACACTAGAAGAGAGGCAGCTTTTCCTCCTTGGAAAACTGGTACCTATATGTACCAGGCCATTAATTACTTGGATAAAAATTCTGTACTTATGTTTGTGTATGTATTCCATATTGAAAAGACGACAATTTCTAAGAGTTATTGTTAGTTTCAATAGCTACCCATTTCAAATGGATCTTTCTGCAGTACCACCTTTGAATACAGAGTATAGGGCCAATTTCTCATGTTTAATGTGATTATTGATTAGAAGAGTTTCAAAATTTTCAGAAGTGAATTCTATACCATTATCATTTTTTAGGTGCTTTACAGAATCGTATAGAGCAATTCCAGCCAAATATTCACTCTGGCAAGAAACGTTTCACTTTTTTGTTTTAAGAAAATAAACCATAATTAGACCTGAATAATCAACCACAAAACTGTATTTGAAGTGATTCAAAGATCTGTTTCATTTGACATAGTCTTGTTCTGACTTAAAAAAAAATCCTAGCATGCTTTTGTGTGCTTCTGCCTATAAATTGAGGAGGCAAGTGGTTTGCAGTCATTCCCATTGGGATTGAAACCAACAACTATTAAGGATAGAAAATCATGAAAAGCAATTATTACATATGCCCTGAAGAAACACAACACAGATTCTATAATATATAATTATTAGTGTAGCTTGTATAGATAAATTGTATAAGGACACTATTGTTGCCAATTTTTACCCTTTTAATTTTAAAGTGAATCATATTGTTTATTTCAGCTGTGCTTTTGATTATATTTGTTAGTGTTAATCAGAGCAATGAGTTGGGAACCAATTTAAGGGATTAAAAGATTATGGATTAAGCTGTAAAATCAAAACAATCCCTCTTCACTTTTAAATGAAGCAATTTACCTACCAGCCAAGTCTCTTTGACTGGCTTATTTACATTTGTTTTTACTTTTCAATACCTAATCAGAAGTCAACCACTGTCTAGTTGTCTTCTTTTTGTCAATCCAACAATGCCTATGTTCACTAAGTCAAGTGTTATTAGTAGTGTAGTCTAAATTTAAATTTTCAACTGCCCTGAACAAGGCAAGATTATATTGATCATGTGAGGAACAATTATTCAGTTTGGTTGGCTACCAAAAAAAATCTTATAAATTGCTCAAAGCTAAATTTGTGATTATTTTAGTAAGTACATTATCCCTCTTTGCCGGTTATATTATTATAAAGAGTTTGACATTAAATAAGTATCTGTTAAAAAAACTCTCTTCATTTGACCATGTCACTAACATTTTTCTCTTGTATACTGTATTGATGAAAGCAATTTCACTGTTCAAATATTATAGTTAGTACTGTAGTATATAATGTAACTTTTGTATAATCTTTCATAGTATTGCTTTGTTTTATTGTAAAAGATTTTGAATATATTTTGTCCAGAAATAATTCACATATAAATATTTCTTTATGCAGAAATCAAAAAAGTATAAAACTTGTGTAATCAAAAGAACATTTATTTTGGATAAACTACATAAATGATTTAAAGTTTTGGTTTTTGTTGTATAATAGTTTAAATTAAGTAAATGTGTAAAGTTAATTTACTATAATAAAGTACAATGTAGCCAATATATATTTTGTGTAGCAGTCAATTTCCCTGAATATTATGTGTGCATCTTTATGAGAAAAAGGTATAAGCAAACTGTTGCCTGGTATGTGTTTAAGAAAATATAACATTTAGTGATGTACCAGTAGAAACTTATTGAAAGTGGACAAAATCTAAAAGATAATACAGATTTCTTTTTAAATCAATATCCCCTGCTTTTATTATCTAACAATTGGAACATAATTAATTTTTTTCCTTCATTTTTCCCAAAGCAAGGCAATAAATCCACTAAGGTGCAAGGGGTTACTGAGTGAAAGAATGGGAAAAAGAAGCATTATTAAGGAGAGAGAGAACAATAAAAAAAAAAAACGAAAAAAAAACAGGAATTAAGTTGGTAGATAATGACCGACATTGCATTTAAATTTTTGAAGATCAAACTTTATTGGAAAGCCATAAGAATTCTATAAGTGAGAAGTGGAAGAAAAGAAATTGTTAGCATAGAACTTATGGTTATATCTAGCAGCCATTTCAACAGTAAAATGATGGAATCTTCCCACCAATCTAGTACTACCCTTATATTCATAATGTCTATGTACCAAAGACAAAGGTTCATCAGAACAATTACCATGAAAATATTTATAGAAAAGGCATGTTATAGTACTAGGAAAATGATTAAAGCGAAGATGTCAGGCATTACAGATTTTCTCTATTTTATCAAGTTTTATTTTATCAATAATCTCTAAATACGTAGCAGAAGCACCAGATTGCATGGACAAATGGTAGATTTATAAATTTTATAATACAGTGTAACCCGGATATAAGAGAGTTGTCAGGACCAGAGAAGAAGGCTCTTATATCTGGGTTTGGTCTATTATATATATACATTAACACGGGCTCTAATTTGGGACCAGAGAAAATCTCTCTTATATCCGGGTTACACTGTATATATATTCTGGAAAAAAAATTGTCTAGCATGACACAGCGAATCAACTTTCCTAGCAGCAGACCTAGCAATACTCATAAAATGAAGAAAAAGGGTCAAAATAAAAATGAAAAAAAAGTAATTTTAGTGTGAGTTAATGTCTTGCATCTTGTTCTTGTGTATAATTTTTTTTCAACTAGGTAGGTTGGTTTTCTTTATATTGACCAAATTTAGTTTAGACAAAATACTAAGAAATAGATAGAATACAATCTTACTACCCATCTTCCAAATAGAGATAGGCTTATTTGATTGCCCTCCTGTCTTGAAAAAAAAAATTGAAATCATAACCTTTACTAGGTGCTGATGGTAGATACAATTATCTATGAAAGCAGTCCTGAGCATTCTTCAAAAATCCAAATTCTTATCAGGGCTTGAACACCTGAAGGCTTTTAATAATTTGTACTATGACATACATTTACTTTTGAATTGGGAAACTCCTCTTGGTCGTTTATAGTTAAAATGATTCACCTATTTTACATATTCACATCTTTTATTAAAGTAAAAAACAAATGTTATTCTCCTTCCGCTTGGCTATAAATTATTTTAAACTAATATTAAAACGTGTGTGTGTGTTTGTTTAGATTTAGGTATATTTTAACCTATCATAAAATCATGTTAGGTACAGATTTCACTAGTATCTTTCACTGAATTTTAGATGGAACATGTCTCTCTCTATCATTGTGTATTGTTTTGTTAATTGGGTTGAAAGTTAATATATTTATGTTAAAAGTAATTGTAGAACTCTTTCAAATCTTTAAAGGGATTTGAGATTAATCTATGCTAAAATACTTATAATAGGTACTTTGTTTCTTTAACTAAACTTAAGTTCCCCCAAAATGTTGACAATAGTACACTGAATAGTTTCACATTTCTCTAATTGTAAAAAAATTTTTTCTGTGGATGACTTAA
Source organism: Acanthosepion lycidas (assembly GCA_963932145.1). NCBI lineage: Eukaryota > Metazoa > Mollusca > Cephalopoda > Sepiida > Sepiidae > Acanthosepion > Acanthosepion lycidas. Next base: position 46,953,494 of record OZ010616.1, read on the forward strand.
TAGAAATATAGCTGTGATGGTTGTAGGGCATGAATGGGATTTAACACTGACTATAGAATGATTACTGGAACTATTTGTTTTTTGTAATGGCACTAACAGTGGTAGAACAGAAAAATTTGACACATTTCAGAAAAGTTTTGGGTGTCAGGTGATGCAACTACCTGTGACTGGTAAGGGAAATGAAGGGAAACATTGCATCAAATTACATCACAATTTATTAATGCCACTCAATAGAACAATGCAGTGTGCACTACATTCTCTGCCATTTTGTAGATGCTGACCAACAGTCATCGCATTATTTGTACTATTGTTGGTACATTTTTTTTTTTTTTTTTTTTTTTTTTTTTTATTTCACTACAAACAAAGCAGGAATGCCACTAGTATGCAGGGTGTTACAGACAATGAAGGTCAGAAAAAAGACAAGTTATATGAGGAACCAAGGAAAAAATAAAAGCTGATTGGGGTTGAAGATAGTGATTGGTGTTGCATTTAAATTTTTGAAGATTGTAGTTATCAAGGAAAAAGGAAACAGAAGGTAGTTCCACAGGTGGGAAGTGTGAGAAAAGAAACTATAGAAGTGGTGGTTACATTTACTTGATTCAACATTAAAGGGGTTGGACCTAGATGCCAATCTAGTAGTATGCTTAAATATGTTGTCGGGACACCAAGTGGGGGAAGCTCATCAGAGTAGTAGCCATGAAAATATTTGTAGAAAAGACAGAGGGAAGACACATGTTGGTGAGAAAGTGACTGAAGTTGAGATGCCAAGTCACGATCAATTATATTGGAGATCCTTCTTTGGATTTTGTCAAGAACCTTGAGATGAATAGGAGGAGCACCAGACCAGATATGGCAACAGTATTCAATGCATGAACGAATTGAAAAGATGTAGGTGCTTTGAAAACAAAACAAAATTGAAAACAGCCCTTCAGTATATACCCCTACTTGCATATCATTTAAGAAAAAAGGTCTTTGCATGAGAATGTTGTCTGTCATTCTTATAGAGATTGGTTTTCTTATATCAATAATGAAAGAAATGCAAAATAGGTGTATGTCAACTTACACCCTTTTACAATCACACTGGTGCTATGATATTGATTACTGCATCTCACCTGATCCAGAAAACATTGCCATCATACTGTGTCACCTGGTCAGATGAGTCCTGTTTCCAAATCTTTTGGGCAAATGAGTTTATGGAGAAGAAACTGTGTGAAGCGTTGAAAACAGCCTGTTAGCAAAGAGTAGTGTAAGCTGTTGGTGGTGGCTCCGTAATGATGTGAGGTGTATGTTGTTGGAGTCTACAATGACCATTAGTTAAAATTGAATCTGTCTTGATGGATATGATATTTACATATCTTGTTTCAAACAATTTATCTCCCTTTATACTTGCTACATCTCCCAATGGCCATGGTAGTGGTTTGTTAAAGTGAGATGCAACACATGGTTATGTGAAACTGGTTTCATGAACATCCTGCTGACTTCCAAATTCTCTTGTACTCTCTAATTTAAACCCCATTAAGAATATATGGATCATGTTATTGATTTCATTAAATTCCAATAAACACAAATTACACAGATTTATCCAGGCAGCAACTTCATCAATTTATACAAACCATGCCATGTTACATAATTGCTATTATTCAGATGAGGGGAGGAGCTACATATTAGATCTTTTATGTGCTGTGTTCATTTCAGGATGTTGGTGATCATGGATCTCCACAATTTCCTGTCCTTTGTAGCTCTAAGTAAATTGTCTTTTTGCTGTTTCTACTGAACCCTCTTCTGCCAACTATTTCCAGGCTATGCACTATTTCTCTGTCTTTTACCTTCAATATACCCTGTGAATATCAAATTTTCTTAGCCCTCTTTCCTCATTATGTTCCCTAGAAATTTCTTTCTGATGCTATGTATAGTGTATGTTAAGTATAAATGTCCTTTTTGTTTACATTTTCTCTAAAATTGTTGTTGTTCACATGTTCAATCCAGCACTTACTGTTATATAAGAGGAATATTATATAACATTTCTTAGTTACTAATGAAATTTTCCTATTAATGCTTTGCTTAGCTTTTGAAAATCATATTTTGCTATCCCAATACGTCTTCAGATTTCAGTATTGTACTCTGTCCTCTTAAAACACTTCCCAAATATTTAAATTTTTCTACTTGCTTGAATTTGGTATCTCCAATTTGTAATTTGCATGGTGGAATCTTCCTTTTAGTTAACAACCATATATTCTATCTTCTTACAATTGATGTTTAGTCCTTTCTTCTTGCTTTACTTCACTAACTTCTGTAGGAGTTCTTTTAGTTTCCTTTTTATGTCTGCATACCTTGTGTTGTGTCCACCAATAATGAATCCTGGTAGAACTTCTAATTCTCTCAGAATTACCTCACTCTATAGATTGAATAAGTCTGGTGAGAAGACACAACCCTGTCTTACACCGCTTTCTATTTTTGTATAGTTAATGAAGTTATTTTCTATCTGTATGCAGGCAGTTTACTCCCAGTATAGATTCTGGATTATTCTAATATCCCTTTCAACAGTTTTTTGTGACATACTTTATGAAACACTTTTGCATAATCTATAAAATATAGGTATATATATTTTTATATTTGTATTTCTTTTACTGATATCATTCTGAGCATTCTTAGTGTATTTTAATGAACTGTTCTTGTCCTATTTCCGGTTTAATTCTATGTACTCTTTTCATCAGAATTTGGCTCATTAGGCTGATTGACCAATGGAGTTCATATTTGTTTGCACCTGGCTTCTTAGGCAATGCTATGAAAATGGATTTACTTAAGTCTTATGATACATCACCAATTTCTTTTCTGATATTTCACTTTCTATAACCACTTAGATTGTTATGGAGATTTTCTAAGTGCAGCTTAGATGTGGCACAAGGCCAAAATTCTGGGGCACTTAGTGAGGATCAAACTCGCTACTCAATAGTAATTGTTCTAGTGATACAGGCTTGCTAACCATTATACCACATCAAGGCATTCCTTATTTTCTTATGTATTTATGTTATTATTGCTTTCTTCTAATTATGCAAAATATGTTTTAAACATTATCAATCTTTGGAAGTTTTTAACTAATCTGCTATTCTGAACTAAAAAAAATCCTTGCTATTACCTTTTTATAATTTGCATGTATACATCAATGTCTTTGCTTTCTATAAGTGTTATTAATTATTAATAAATGTGTAAAGTATTATATCAGCACATGTATAAATTTATTATAGCAAATATATAGTTTGGATTATAACAAGCTGCCTGGAAGAAATGAAGGAAATCATTAGGTTGGTGCAAAAATAATGTCGTTTTCTCACATAGTAACACATGTGAGAAAACGACATTATTTTTGCACCAACCTAATATATAAACAAATCTCTTGTTTTTGTTCAAGCAAGGTAACTATATGTACTGTTGCTACAGTACTTGTACACTGGTTATAGCAGAATTTAGTATATGCATTAGTCCATAAAATTTTAAAATATCATAGTTTCAACTTGTTTATTTATAGTGTGGTATTAGCAATGTAATGATATACAGACTTGTGCATGGCTTCTTTATTTTAAATGTTATGTAAGAGAGCTTTGGCTATTTATCTTAAAGGATTTTATTGAGCCTAATTAAGCATAGGTAGCAGCTCATCAATCTTGGCTAACTTCCCATGATTTTCTCTCAACCATTTCAGATAAGTTAAAAGATTATTCAACATTCTTGCTTTCTTCATAAACTGAAGATATCTTTCATATTTAAACAGCATCTTGGAGTATCTTTGTAATGTTAGTCTAATTAGAGAAGATAATATTCTAATAGAAATATACACTTTTGCTAAAGGAACATGAATATGCATATTTTATTAAGAGCAACTACTGAAAAGTTCTCAGCCCAGGAATTCATAACGATCGTAAATTTTGGTCAAATAGAAACTAACTGAAAAGTATAGACATTCCTTCTCACTTCTGTTTAATATATGAAAGAATTTACATCACTGCTGCCTAAATATTACTGTAATCACCACGCAAAAGGTTCCATGTTTCAATATTTTGATTGTACTTCATTTATTGCTTTACAGTTACTTACCATCACCTGAATAAGCACAATGAAAGTAATGAAATATGAAAGCTCTTGTGTAACGATTTCAATGTTTTCATTATAATCCTTTATAATATATTGGTCTTTGTATTGTGCACTTTTTTAAAAGTATATGCTATGAACAGTGGAATTTTACTCTCTGTTCTTTCTCTCATTTGAAGATTATATATATATATATATATATATATACACACACTATTGAAAAATGCTGGTATTGTGTGTAGAAAATTTAGTATTCAGTTCTCTTGTAACACTCACTCCAGTGCACCATCTATGTTTGAGCTTTAGCCACTGACATATGCTATAAGATTCAGTGTGGTGAAAAGTTCTATATAAGCAAGTGTCATTTTATAGAAATGTGCACAAGCTCATTTTTGTTCGGTTTAAACAGTTTCAAAGGGATTGGATTGTGGGTTTTTTAGTAACTGGCTGGTCATTTCAGAGAACTGTAATGCATTTTGAACGTGACACATTGATATTACTTTGTTGTCAACAGTGGTGAAATAAACTCTCTTACACTTGAAGACCAGATTATGAACTGTCACATAATACAGACATTCATTAAGATTGAATATCAGTGGTAGCAGATTAGTATCTGCAGCACTAATTAGAGCTAATGTGGCTCTAGATGTGTAGAAACAGACTGCTGATGTGCCTCTAGACAGACTTCAGGTTGTACCACAGCAGCCTTGTCCTCATCGCCACTGGTATTGTAAAATCACCTGGTGAATTAAATAGTAATCTTTAGTGTCCATTGATGGGTGGAAACTTTGAATTCATGCAAGTCATGTTCAGTTGTATGTGTAATGTAAACCTTGGTAGCAACATCTTCCTGGATGTAGTGTATTCATCCACAATACAGAAACCGAACACCTGGCATCAAGGTGTTTGCTGGCATATTTGAAGCCATTCTAAAACCATTTCTCTAACAGAAAGGTGATGTGATATTCAAGTTGGATAATGCCTGCTCACATAATACTAGTGCAATGCAACATTTTCTGCAAGATGTTCAGCAGATTCTTTGGCTGACACAATTGCTGGGCCTGTAGCCTTGCATTGAAATGTATGAAATTGTATCTGATTCATTCAATTAGCTCACCTACAACTCTTGCTTTATCACATCAATAGGTGCAAGAGACTTGGAATAATGCACTGCAGGATGGAATTTACAATCTGTATGTTAGTATGAGTACAGGCCTATGTTAGTACCCAATGGATTTTCAGTGTATTAATATATGGTTTAAATACTAATGATATAACCCTTATTTTGAACCTGCATATTACTCTGTATACAAGATCATTTAGATAGAATCACCTATCGCCCAGTTCTTAGTCTATTGAACAGGAGTAGAGGTTTATCTCTTTCAGTTTTATTCTCTTTCACTCCCAGTAACAACTTGCAACTTAGTGGCATCATCACTTTGCTTGGGGTGAAATGATTTTTAAAAAGATCCAGCTACATTAGTGATACATTTAATCTTGTATAAATTTAAACAAATATAGTGTTGCAATTTTATGCGTATTGCAAACTAAAAAATGCATTAATTTTTCTGATATTATTCTATAACACCTACCCATCTCGCACACGTGTGTGTGTATTTAAAATAGGATATAGAATCCTGACAAAGTTTTAAGAAATTAACAAATGGAAAATGTTTCATTGAAAATAGGTTTGTGTGTTTCACTCTTCTAGGCTTCATCAGATCCAAAAAGGAAAAAAAGTGTGTGTGTGTGTGTGTGCATGCTTAAATTGAACAAAAAGCACACACACACACACACACACACACACACACACACACACACACACACACACATACAAATTTCTTTCTTTCCTTTTTGGATCTGATGAAGACTTGAAAGGTGAAATGCATAATCAAATCTATTTTTAATGAAATGCTTTCCATTTGTCAAATTTCTTAACACAATCTTATATATATCCTAAAAATTAAGGGATCAGTTGAATCCACTACCTTGGTTTCAACCTTATGGTATCCTCAGACAATTTTTATCAATTGACTTTCCAATGTTTTATTTTTTAAAAAAAGTGATAAATGATATATTATTTAAAAAAAAAAAATAAATAAATAAACACACACACGCACAATGTTGGATTTGATTTAAAGGGAGGAGGGTGGGTGTGAAGAAGAGGAAGGGAAGAAAAGCAAGGGTATCATAAATTTATTGGGGGTGGGGGTGCTAAGTGAAATGTACATTTTTTTTTTTATATCCAGCTTCATATGTACTTAATATATATATATATATATATATATATATATATATGATGTATACATTTTTTTATATGCAGAACAATTTTGTATGGAAAGATGTATGACAAAGTGGGAAAAAAATTTTTTGTGACATATTTTGTCCTTTAGTACTTCATTGTACTAAGTTTATTTACTTTGTGGCAGTTATACATATGCACAAAAAAGATCCTGGGAATTCTAAAAAATTTTTATTTTTTTATATTTTTTTTTTTGTAAATGAGCTAAGGGCAAAATGTATCCCACAAAAACATTTCCACTTTGTCATATATAAATAAGTTGTATTTTGGCAGCAAGAATTCTCTGACATGTTTTGTTAAATAATATGGGCAAGTTCTGTTTATCAAATTTTTTAAATTTCTGAATAGATTTTGTTTTATCGGTAAATTTACCAAAATTCATTAACTTTTATTTTATATTTTTCCCCATCTCCTGAGTACTTTTGAATGTTGCTCCATTCATTTTACAGAGCAATACTTGAAAATGAATGGAGCAACATTCATAACTTGTATATATATACGAGAGAGAGAGAGGGGAATGGTGTGGAAATTATATATGAGAGAGAGAGAGGGGAATGGTGTGGAAATTATATATGAGAGAGAGAGGGGAATGGTATGGAAATTATATATATGAGAGAGGAATGGTGTGGAAATTATTTTCCTTTTTCTAAAGTTAAAAGGATTAATTAGATACAAAAATTGATAGCTGTAGTCAGGATTGAGTCAATACGAATGATCCATTCTTTACTTGCATAGTATGTGCTTTGCCAGGACTAAATGTATGACGTTTTTGCATGTTTATATTATCTAATAAAATACAGCAAAATGGGTGTAATGCTAGATTGAATTCTTTTTCAACAAGATTTTTTCTTTCTGAAATAAAGTTACTGATTTCATTTTACACTTTAATATCCATTTTAAAATTATTTTTTTCTTATAAAAAATGAAAGGGTCTCTGACTTTTTTTCCCCCACATATAACTACTATTTATACAATGGATATTCAGGAGTGTAATTGTTATTGGTGAGGAATATTAACTCAACTCACCAAGTCATTTGCATTCATTTTCACACAAATGCCTTTGAAAAACCCATGAATACATAGATAAGGAAAGGGGTTTTGTGGAGAACCATGATCACCTACATCCTAAAGGAATGTGAAATTTTGCAAGTGCAGGTAGTATAATGTATACTGGTATAGAAACAATAGGAATAGATAGGTTTGCCTATTGTCCAGTTCATACTCCTCCCCAGTCTTTTGAACAGGAGTAGAGGTTTATTCCTTGATTGGGTTTCTGGTTCCTTTTAAAGTCATCTAATTCTCTTTCACTCTGAGTATCCGCTTGCATATTAGTAGAATTATTGCTTTGTTTGGGGTGAATTGATTAAAAAGTTGGCAAGCCAAGTTCAAATTCCAGCCTAGTCTGTTATGTTCACTTTCACACTGATACTCTTGGGAAAGGTATGAATTTGTCTCTTTTTACATTCTATGGATTAAATAGCAGAATAGACTGTACTGTCTGGCCTTGAGTGACAACTAGCCTATGAAACAGAAAAGCCTGAATTCAAATCATGGCAAAAGCAACAGGAAACCATTCCACTATCTTTTTGGCATATCATAGATAATAAATAAAAGGAAATTGTAGAGAATCATAATCACCTACACCCTGAGGGACATGGTATTTAAAAAAAAAAATATTATGCAATAAAATGTGATCTAGAGATTAGTATTTATGCTAAAACATCAAAAGCTCCTTTCTTTTAAGTTCAACAAAACTAATTAACACATGATTACCAACTTCCTGTAGGTATACAGCACATAGAAAAATAAGAATCTTTTAGAGGAAAAAAGATTGAGTTTTATATGCAAAAGAAATAAGCTAATTCTTAGATTTTTAGTGGTATTGGTGATATCACAACTTAAAGACAAATACATTTTTCTTATTTTGTTAAATTTTGCTGAATTTTTAATAAATTTTGTTATAGCTAATTTCCAATTTCTTTTTCTTTATGCAAAATATAGCAATTAAGCTTCATTTTAATTTGTTTTTACATAAAAAAACATTTATTAAGAGTAATTCATTTAAAATACCTTTTATCATTTGTATTCATGTATTCCTAAATGTTGTATTATGAAGAATCTAAAAACTGGGGTAACTATTTATTTTCTGTTTTTTTTTTTTTTTTTTTTTTTGTTTTTTTTTTTTTTTAAAATTCTGTGTTAGTTTTAAGATGTTATTAAAACATCAGATAAAAAACAATTATAATGGGTCCAATATGTTTAGCAACATTAATTTTGTATCAAAATTTAACTCTTATACACCCACTTGTTTTTTGTGTGTGCATGTGTATATATATATATAATGCAATTTCATATCTTATTTTTGTATGAGTTTGTGTATAAATGTTTTGCTTTTTCCTTTTTTACTGTATTTCCAACAAATCAAAATTGAAACCATTAATAATGGTGCTTTTCTATCAGCGCAGCAGAATCAGGAAACACAGTTGACCTGATTTCTTACCACTGGTTGTTTTCATAGAGAACAAAAATAACATCTTTATTCCGTTCTTGAAATTGTATGCACGTATTGAACAGATCAATACTTGCTAGGTTGCAGCAACTGCTGCTACTCTAGTTGGCATTACTTGCTGTTGCTTTTTTTGTCTGCACTGCATGCAATGTAAGAGTCTCTTACAAGAATAGCAGCCATAATATTGAAGCTAGGAATTAATATATTTAGTCCTAATTTAAAATTATATATTAATAATTGTTTCATAATAGTTATTACATTTGCTTATACAATTTATACACTAAATGTAGCTATTATGGAACAGATAGAAATATATTATGATATGGATATTATTAAATAGATACATTATGTATTATAAATGTTCACCATTTAACTATACTTTTGATCTCCGTTTTTCGTTTTTTTTTTATATGCCCTGAGGTCTGTTTGGAGATTGTTCAACCATTTAATATTAATGAAAAAGTAGTCTACCTAGGGCAATGACAAGAGTTCACTTCAGTGTACACTCCTTATGAACTAATACAGTGTCCTTTCAACTTTTCAAAACATTTAGACATGTGAACAAGTTTTTGGTGAGCCAGTTAGTTCCAGATTGAGAGTAAAAGAAAAAAGTAAAATAATAAAATTTATATGCAGAGATTTTAATTCGATGAATATTCAACCATGTGTTTGTGCTTGGTGGTTGCTTCCATTTTTACTATGAAAAAAGGATAGTGGTAATTACCACTCGCATGCACAAATATGAATTTTAAAAAATAGAACTGACTTGATTTTAGCACTTGTTAATCAGTTCTATCACTGTGAAACTTTAGTTATATGTATTCTTGTTACTTTGTTAATAAGATCTAAAAAGAAAGGTAACATATACATTATATGTATCTCTGTCTATAGGATATTGGGTAGTGGATTAACCCCCCCCCAACCCCCCAACCCCCAGTAACCCCCATCTGACTGGAATTGTATTTCAATTAAGTAATTAATTGCTTATATTGTGTGTGTGTGTATATATATATATATATATATATAATCTTATTTATTTATTATAATAAAGTAAAATAAAAACATTTTATATCGCTACACAAATACTTTCATGTTTCAGTACTAAGATGGTACTTCTTCAGGCGATGATAGATAACTATTGATAAAAATGATTTATTAGGGAAAATTAAAAAATCTTTACCTCTTTTCATAAGTCGGGGCATAAGGTTAGAATTAAAAATATACTTATGGTTATGTCTAGATTAACCAATGAACATCAGGTCTATGCTAAGATATAAAAATATGGTCAGAGATTGGTAGGTTATTATTACATGTCAAGAAAACTGATGCTTAGACATGTCATTCAATGATACTAGGGAACCATTTCAGTAACAAATGTATTATTGGTGTATTCAGGTATGGTTAGCTGATTTTTATTTTATTTTTTTGTTTTTTTGTTTTTTTTTTTTTTTTTAGTAGACATAAATTTATCAGAAACGATTTTTTTTTTTTTTTTTTTTTTTTTTTTTTTTAAATTTTTAAAAAACTTTTTTCTTTTAATATACTAAAGAAGCTTCTTAAATATTCTGTAGTAAAATGGAAAATTATAAAAAATAACTAGAACCTGTAAATCCTTACATGATCCAAGTCCCCTATGTCTACAAGAAAAATTATATATTAAAAAGTTTCCTAACAATGAAAACCTGTTAAATGAAAGAAATAAATTAAGTGCTATGCCACCATTGTCTACCTTTTATCTTAAAATATAGCTAAAAAAATATTTTTCATAAATAATTGCGTATTATAATTGTAAAGCCATTATTTTATTAGTATATAATGGTCAGTCCAACATTTGATTTATTCAACTATAATACAGCTATGTTTTGCCATCTATTCAGAATAATTAACAACCTATAGTTGTTTTCACATTTTTAATTTTACCTATCGACCTCTTTTAAGAAACATTCTAAGTATATTAAAAAAAATCTTTTAAAATCTGTTTCTTATAAATTTATATCTACATCAGCAAATCATACTAAATAAATAGAACCTGACTTTGTCAAAAATACTAATTAAATAATACCTAGCTTTGTGAAAAAATGTATTTTTGTCAAATAATGCTGAAGGAAATTTTTGTTAAACAGTTATCTCAACTTTTATCAAGTTTACACATGGAAAAACAAAGTTAAATTTAAAAATTTGTAAAATATGATAATAATCTAAGGGAGATAGTAAAATAAATGTCCTAATCATCTTGTGGTTCAGTCATCCTACCAATGTTTTCATTCAAATGTTTTTTTTTCTTTTAGCTTAAATAAGCCTGTCTTAAAAACTATGAAAGTAACATATTTACATATTTATTTTCTTATTTTACAGGCTTTCCAAGAAGACAAAAAGCAAGATGGCTCCCTACGGGCAAGAAAGTCATTTATCCCTGCCCCCAAAATATACTCAAAGTCAGTGCCTGCCACAACAACTACAGAAACTGTAGAAGTGAAAGAGAAAAAATTTGTTCCTGGGGATCGTGTTTGCATCAGTGGAATTAAGAAAGGTATTGTGCTCTACTTTGGAAAACTACATGTTTCTGATGGTTTATGGTGTGGCATTGAGTTAGATGATCCAGAAGGATTAAATGATGGGCAAATTGAAGGCGTCAGGTATTTTTCATGTAGGCCATCACATGGCATTTTCGCACCAATTGAAAAGGTAGAACGAGTTCACTCAGCAGGAAAATCCTATACAACTTGGGCCAAAGTATCATATGCTCCTGAAAAGAAGGCTGAGTCTGATGGTCATAGAGACAATGAGTTGCAAAAACCACCACTTACGATAACGTATGAAACTCTTGAAGATGGGATTCTAGAAGAGCAGCCTCCCTTTGAGGTATCGACAATTGGTCGAAAATCTGTACTACCACGCGCTTCACTTAAGCATCAGTTTGAACATTCAAAACTGCATCAGAGCTATCAGCAGCAACACCAACAGCAGCCATATTTTCAATGCTCTCAATCTCAAGCATACAACCAGCAACAATATGCCCAACCACAATATACCACTCAGCAATATCCCAAGCAGCAAATACCCCCACCGCAATACCCTCCTCAGCAACAGCAGCAACAACCACTGCCACCACAGTACCCACTGCAACAAATACCATATTCTCAGCAGTACCCCTGCCAGCAACTGCAACCACCTTATTCTAATCAGCAAACCCTACCACCAGCTCAGCAACAATACCAACAGCAGCCTCTACCACCGCCACAGCAGCAGCAGTACCATCAGCAATTAGTGCCAGCAGTACAACCACAGCAGCAGATACAACCACTACCATACCATCACCAGGTTGGACCAACTGTACAACAACCACCACAGCAGCAGATACAACCACTACCATACCATCACCAGGGTGGACCAACTGTGCAACAACAATCTCAGCAGCAGATACAACCACTACCATACCATCACCAGGTTGGGCCAACTATACAACAACAGCAATATCAACAATATCCACAACAGACAATACCACCAATACAAGACCAACAACACCAACAACAGCAACAACTGGGTCAACCTGCAAGTCCAAAATATTCCTCCATCTTTTCCACTCTTGACAAACCATCAGATGGTTTTCATCCTGAAGGTGGAGGTGGTGGAGGAAATGATAGCTGTGGCAATGGTAGTGTTCCAACTTCTTCCCAAAACCAAGCAACGGATATAGAATTCAGTGCTAGTGTCAAGGAATATCTGGAATCAGACCGTCGAACATATTTCAACTTTACATTTGACGGTGACAGTGGTAGCAGTCGGTCGGCTTCAACGATCCCAGATTCGTTAACATCTTCTGTCTATCAAGCAGAGCAAGAGTTGGATCCGGTTGGAGCAATCTGGGAGTTGGAAAATACAGATGATGAGGTTAGTTTTCGTTTAGAAGAAGCTATTTCTGAATCCAGTTCATTGACAGCCAGCACTGAAGAAAAACAACTTGTAACAAAACTGGAAAGTGATGGTAACACAAATAATTCAAACTCCCTAGCTCCTCCAACTGAAAATGAGCAAGAACCAACAGAAGAAATACTCATTCAAAGATTAGAAAAAGAGCTGCAAGAAAACATTGCTAAAAAGGAAAACTATTACAAATCTTTGGCACGACAATCTAGTAGTGAAAGAGATGGTAAGGATAGTATTGATGGTCAGGGAAAAGGAAAGGAGGTGAAATCAAGGAGTCATGGTGACAGTGGCAGTCAGGTCTTTAACAGTATTCTGGACAGTGGTTATGAGCCAGACACTATTAAGCAGTCATACCAAACTCAAGGGAACTTGGACAATTATAGCTTGACTGAGTCTGTAGATGATGAAGTAATTTATAAAAAAGCTCCACCCATCATGACGGATTCTGGCATAATTGTTAGGGAAGAGCCAGAAACTGGGTATAATCTAGCCGATATTGAAAAACTCGGATCATCAGGAGCAGAACTGAGTATGGAACACCTGTCACCAAATGACCAGTTGGCAGCAGACCTTCGAAATGGACACAAAGATAAAGAACGTCCAATTTCCTTGATATCAACTACCAGTGTGGACACAGGTAAGTGTTTACTTACATTTTATTTCATTTTATTCTATTTTTAACAGCTGAAAACTATATGGGGTCCTTTTCATTTATCTGTTAGCAGCAGTTCCCAACCTTTTTGGTGTCATTGCCCACTTTCACATATTAAAATTTTTCCATCACCCATCTGTATAGTATATATTCAAAAATATAGTAAAATTGTTTGGTAAAAGTTTGTTACTGGTTTGTATACTGACTTTATGATGTAGTAAAAATACCAAAGGGAGGTAACCATGCTGACTTGTAGCAGCTGCTGCTACTACTATATTAGAGAACAAATGAAGACAAACATGCCCATTGAAAACTATATATAATTTAGTTTTATGGCCAAGGGTAGTTTTAGGGTTAGCATTGCAAGTGTTAGCAAAAAATTAAACAACAATTTTTATTCATAATTTATAATTATGAAGAAAAATTGTTTAATTAAAAAAAATATATATATATACACTACTAGCAACTAATAAAAATTTAGAAAATATTTTTGGCATGCTTAATACTGAAGAACAACTTGAATGTTAATGACCTTTCTGAAATCTATAGAAAATACCAAAATATTCCTTGGGATATTTATATTTTATCTAGGAATATAATTAAGGTATTCCCATTTAGCTTATTGTCTTTTATGCAGGTTCTTGGCATATCTTCTTTGTATATTTTTTGAGGGTGGGGTAGCAGATGTTGAAATAACTTTTTAATACTCAAATTCTATATTTTTCATAAAAAAATTTCAATGTCCACCCACCATCCACTTTTGGCAATATTGCACAGGTTGGGAAACCCTATTTTAATGCCTATGAAGAGGATGACAGTTTAATTTCCATTTATTATTAAATGTTTTATCATGGGTTAATAAACTGAAGTGCCAAAAAAAATCATTGGGTATTTTTTCTTCCCCACTTGTAGAAATGGATATAGCCAGATGACCATTAAAATTTTTTTCTCACAAATTTTTTGTTAAAATTGTTTGAATAAAAGATATAAAATATATTCTGTAAATGAGGGGATTTTATTTTTTTATTTTTTTTTTTTTTTAAATGTAGTTTATGTATTTGGTCAAATAAATTTTTAAAAAGTATCTTTTTACATTTTAAAAATAAAATATCTCTTCATAATCCAGAGTGCAATTTGTTGTTCCTTAAAACATTACAAGCTTTACATTATGGATTAATATATAATTCATTTTCAGAACAGGTTTAGGGTTAACATTTTGTACACCTTGTTTACAATATCTGAATGTATCAGATTAAATTTATTGAATTTAATTATGACATTAACTTTACATAGCAATATTCTTAATAAATGATTTTTTTCATTAATTGTTATATAAAATATCACATTTTCTTATACTTTGTTTTTTAATACTAAACTAAAATTCCCTCTCTCCCTTTTTTTAAAACCTTTTAGAAAGAAAACAAATTACTCATAAAAAATAAATTATATAATCAATATATTTGTTATGAATATCAATTTCATAGAAAAATATTAAATTAACTTTATGTAATAAATAGGATTTTTAAATAAAATTTGCAGTGTAAAAACAGGGGAAAGAGTCTTTGGAAAAAAAATAACTTTTAAAAATTAAACAAAATGTTACTAAAATTTTCATAGGATAAGATTAGAAAAAAAAAATCAGATTAATACTTTAAATAAAGTAAAATTTAATTCTTACACTGGTATAAAAAGCAAATTGGTAAAAATTCAACATACTTTTTCTATTTGTTAGAAACATAAATGCAGATTATTAAAAAAATAAATTCTTGATAATTAGTGTATTTGCTTTTATGAATATAAAATTTAATACAGAAGAATATTAACTTTAAGTGAAAAATGTTAAATTAACTTCCAAGTAGCAAGACCAAGTTTCCTAAATTACATTTTTTATAGTGAATTTCTCACAAAAAAGTTGCTTTTGCAATTATATTATGTCTGAATAAAATAAATTTTATATTTAATTAAATAAGCTAGTTATTTCAAATCTAAAAAGCAACAATTAGTTAAGTCATCAACAGTGGAAAACTAACTGAAACTAAATATCTTGGCTCCAAGTTGAATGACAAGATTTGAGATCTAGGCAAGAGATGCATTAGGACTTGGCCTTTAGTAAAGAACACCATAATTTGTAAATGAACCAATCAATTATATTGATGTAAAAATCAATTAAGCTTACTATTTGAACATAGACATTTGTAATCTATAAGAATAATTCTATTTTAAAATTTGATGTGATATTTTTGTTTTACATTTTTATTTTATACATGATATTTTTAATGCATTTTATGCATGCATGGAGTGAGTAGCCATGTTGAAATGCAAAATAAATAACAGAACTGCCTAACAAACAGAATTAACAAGGTTTGCAATTCAAAGAAAAATGAAATCATACTGAGCAAGCAAGCAAACAAACAACATATGCAAGGCAAATTAATAGTAAAGCAAAAAGTCCACCAACTAAGATTGCCATTGACACACAACAGCAAGTTTGGGCAAGCAAATGTAGCATTCTGACTTCTAGACAAGGGAGATTGGGACTGAGTTATGTCAAACTGCAAACCAGCCTATTTTATTGGCTAAGAAAAAATTCCCAGCATGCATTTGTGAGCTTTTGCCTATAAAAGGGAAGGGGCAAATGTTTTGCAGTCATTCCTAATGAGATTGAAATCAACAGCATGCATATGTAAACAAATGTATTAAATGACAAATACACAGGATTGACTCATCCACATTCCATTCATGTTCTTTTGGTAAGGAGGCAGTTCTGCTCGGACAGTTTTTCCCTAAAAACTTACTCTGTGGAACAGGCTCCTGAGAGAATACTTCCTCTATTGCTATGAGCTTAACCCAAAGTCCATAACCAGCCATTATGTATGTTATATATTTTCATAATATATGCTTTCTTCCTTCATTTATGCCTTATATTGAGTAAACAACTATATATAAAAAAATTCAAACTGCACTGATATTTGTTTCATCATAACCACATTATCATGCCAGTTAACTTGGCATTTATCTGATAATGATGCACCATATATACTCATGTATCATGCAACTTTTGAAGACCTAATTTTGAAGCTAATTTTAAGGGGGTTGCATCATACATGAGATATAAAATTAGCATATGTACTGCTCACCCTGGCCTATGCCATTGACCAAATTATATATCTACTTAGTGTTGTCAAAATGTTCAGTTATGTTTAAAATAAACATGATTTTGATAAAGCTGTTTTACTTAACTGTACCCAATAACAATGCATGTATTATTCACATATTAGTATCATATTGTAAAATATAAACATAGCAAATATGCATCTTTTCCATTGTTTACGTTTATAAGATATTTAGTTGTTTATGGCTGCATGTGCTTATGCAATGAGCATAGCATTACTAACAATACTTTTATCATTCTCTTTTACATTTTTTAACTTGACTAAAGATGGGATAAAGAGATAGAGGAAAAGAGGTTAGTCTATCGTGATTTGGCTTCTCAAAAAAGGAACTTGGATGATACATGAGATACATGATAAAATCATTTTTTATAAGTGAAAATTTGTGATTGCATGAAATGTGAGATTGTGTGTTAGAGAAGTATGTACAGTAATTAAATTACATATCAAATATAACAAGAAATCACCTAAACTTTGACAAATCCTTATCAATGACATAAAAATACTGTACCACATAAACTGTAAAAAATGAGTACAAATACTAGATGCCTTAACCATAGAATACAAATAGTCCAACATCAAAAAACCTTAATTCATTTTAAGAAATATATTTTACAACTAATAATTTAATAAAAATCATCATAAACATATAACTCACTGATATATGAATACACAATTTCCTTGGAAACGAAAAATATCCCAAATGATTTTACATCCAAAGAAAATGATGTATATACATAGATAATCTCTATCAACAGAAAAATGAAGCTCTTTGAGAATGTCTTATGAAAGCAGAAAGTACTCAGAGTACCTTGGATAATTTATGCTCAAATTTTTCCTGGTAATCATGAGCAAACCATAGAAAAATTAAATGAAAAAAATCTTAAAGAACTTTCATTGGTCTTAAAGCAAACCTACATAAATGCATAAAAATACATATTTAAATATTTTCATGTAAAACCATTAACTACTTGAATGAATTTAATGGGTATAAGTACTATTTGATGTCATATATTGTTTTTTCTTAGTAATAATGACTTTATCTGAATGAAAAAATCATTTCAGAATATTGCTATGTAAAGTTAATGTCATAATTAAATTCAATAAATTTAATCTGATACATTCAGATATTTAAGAAAAAGTCTATTAGGTCAGTAAGTTCATTTGACAAATTAATACCTATTTCCAAATCTGCTTGGAATTTGGTTAATAAAGAGGTCTCAATTTATATGTGGAGAGAAATGGTCAACTTGATCAGCAATGGAAATAACGTTCTTATTTAGCATTATCTGAAATTAATGAAAAAATCCTTTTTGTGTTTATACTAAAATGAGGACTGGGAAATTGTTTATTTCTTTCTCTGTTCCCTTTTTCTAGATTGAGAAATAGATTCTCTCTCTCACACACCTCTTTGATGCTCTCTCTCTCTCACACCTCTTTGATGCTCTCTCTCTCTCACACCTCTTTGATGCTCTCTCTCTCTCACACACCTCTTTGATGCTCTCTCTCTCACACACCTCTTTGATGCTCTCTCTCTCACACACCTCTTTGATGCTCTCTCTCTCACACACCTCTTTGATGCTCTCTCTCTCACACACCTCTTTGATGCTCTCTCTCTCTCTCTCACACCTCTTTGATGCTCTCTCTCTCTCTCACACCTCTTTGATGCTCTCTCTCTCTCTCACACCTCTTTGATGCTCTCTCTCTCTCACACACCTCTTTGATGCTCTCTCTCTCTCACACACCTCTTTGATGCTCTCTCTCTCTCACACACCTCTTTGATGCTCTCTCTCTCTCTCACACACCTCTTTGATGCTCTCCCTCTCTCTCTCTCACACCTCTTTGATGCTCTCCCTCTCTCTCTCTCACACCTCTTTGATGCTCTCCCTCTCTCTCTCTCACACCTCTTTGATGCTCTCTCTCTCTCACACCTCTTTGATGCTCTCTCTCTCTCACACCTCTTTGATGCTCTCTCTCTCTCACACCTCTTTGATGCTCTCTCTCTCTCACACCTCTTTGATGCTCTCTCTCTCTCACACCTCTTTGATGCTCTCTCTCTCTCACACCTCTTTGATGCTCTCTCTCTCTCACACCTCTTTGATGCTCTCTCTCTCTCACACCTCTTTGATGCTCTCTCTCTCTCACACCTCTTTGATGCTCTCTCTCTCTCACACCTCTTTGATGCTCTCTCTCTCTCACACCTCTTTGATGCTCTCTCTCTCTCTCACACCTCTTTGATGCTCTCTCTCTCTCTCACACCTCTTTGATGCTCTCTCTCTCTCTCACACCTCTTTGATGCTCTCTCTCTCTCTCACACCTCTTTGATGCTCTCTCTCTCTCTCTCACACCTCTTTGATGCTCTCTCTCTCTCTCTCACACCTCTTTGATGCTCTCTCTCTCTCTCTCACACCTCTTTGATGCTCTCTCTCTCTCTCTCACACCTCTTTGATGCTCTCTCTCTCTCTCTCACACCTCTTTGATGCTCTCTCTCTCTCTCTCACACCTCTTTGATGCTCTCTCTCTCTCTCTCACACACCTCTTTGATGCTCTCTCTCTCTCTCTCTCACACCTCTTTGATGCTCTCTCTCTCTCTCTCTCTCACACCTCTTTGATGCTCTCTCTCTCTCTCTCTCTCACACCTCTTTGATGCTCTCTCTCTCTCTCTCTCTCACACCTCTTTGATGCTCTCTCTCTCTCTCTCTCTCACACCTCTTTGATGCTCTCTCTCTCTCTCTCTCTCACACCTCTTTGATGCTCTCTCTCTCTCTCTCTCTCACACCTCTTTGATGCTCTCTCTCTCTCTCTCTCTCACACCTCTTTGATGCTCTCTCTCTCTCTCTCTCTCACACCTCTTTGATGCTCTCTCTCTCTCTCTCTCTCACACCTCTTTGATGCTCTCTCTCTCTCTCTCTCTCACACCTCTTCGTTCTTTCAGTCTCTCTCACACCTCTTCGTTCTTTCAGTCTCTCTCACACCTCTTTGATGCTCTCTCTCTCTCTCTCACACCTCTTCGTTCTTTCAGTCTCTCTCACACCTCTTCGTTCTTTCAGTCTCTCTCACACCTCTTCGTTCTTTCAGTCTCTCTCACACCTCTTTGATGCTCTCTCTCTCTCTCTCACACCTTCGTTCTTTCAGTCTCTCTCACACCTCTTCGTTCTTTCAGTCTCTCACACCTCTTTGATGCTCTCTCTCTCTCTCTCTCTCTCACACCTCTTCGTTCTTTCAGTCTCTCTCACACCTCTTCGTTCTCTCTCTCTCTCTCTCACACCTCTTTGATGCTCTCTCTCTCTCTCTCACACCTCTTCGTTCTTTCAGTCTCTCACACCTCTTTGATGCTCTCTCTCTCTCTCTCACACCTCTTCGTTCTTTCAGTCTCTCTCACACCTCTTCGTTCTTTCAGTCTCTCTCACACCTCTTCGTTCTTTCAGTCTCTCTCTCCTCTTCCTCTCTCTCTCTCCTCTTCCTCTCTCTCTCTCTCTCCTCTTCCTCTCTCTCTCCTCTTCCTCTCTTCCTCTCTCTCTCTCTCCTCTTCCTCTCTCTCTCTCTCCTCTTTTTTCTCTCCTCTTCGTTTTTTTTTTTCTCTCTCTCTCTCCTCTTCGTTTTTTTTCTCTCTCTCTCTCTCTCTCCTCTTCGTTTTTTCTCCGTGTCGTTTTACCTAATTTGTCATTCCTTTTTAGTAAGTCTTTAACCAATAACCTGTCTTTTCTTCTGTTTTATTCTCCTGTTCTTGCATATTTACTCTTTCATTTAATTGTTAACTTTCTCTTTCCAATTTCCATTTTATTCATCTTGTATTTTCCTCGCCATCTCTTCACTATTATTTTTGTCTTTTTACTCACTCATGTTCTCTCCCTTAACTATTTGCACATTGCCTGTTTCAGACTCTAAAGCAGATGTAAGCAAAAGTTCGTTCTTTAAATAAATAATCTCTTATTCTATTTATCCTATGTTCCTATGAACTATAGGCACTCCTGAATCTTGAGTATATGCATCTAATCAAGGTGGATACCCTGGGGGTATGATGGCTGTTAAATGAATAAGATTCACATAGATAAAAGCAAGCATTCAAACAAATAAGCAAAGTGAATACAACACTCTTGCTTATATATATATATATATATATATATATATATATATATATATATATATATATATTCTCCCTTCTCCTAACTCCAGAAACTTAAGACTCAATAAAAATAGAAATTATATCTTTGGCATATAGACATTTAAAGTAGACAAAAATTCTGTTGATAATAACAAAAAATCCCATGGGACTTTTTTTTTTTTTTTTTTTTTTTTTTCACTTTTAAGAGCACATAGTATATCTAAAACCATTAGAATATATTCTAAATGTTCCTCACACTTACCTGTGTCATGGAAGATCCAGTATGACAATTCAGCAAAGGGTTTTTTTTTTTTTTTTTTTTTTTTTTTTTTTCGTTTTGTTTTTCTTTTCTTTTTTTTTTTTTTTTCTTTTTTTTTTTTTTTCGTTTTTGTCTGGGCCCCTTACTTAGAAAAGGGTAGAATGAGATGTGTTGGATAGAAGTTTGTACTTGTCTTTCTCTGTAGTGCTTTAGGACAAGTCTTCTCCTTGACTATAAAATTACAAGTTTCGGATATACAGTACTTTACATCAATCATGTAAGTAATGAAAAAAAAAATAATAATTTTCACTATTGTACATAATAATCATAAATCATCAAAAATGTTTGGTAGATGAATTAATAGAATAAGTAAAGATATAACCAATTAATATTTTTACTTATATTTTGATTCAAGTTTCTTAAGGTATTTGCTTACAATATATATATATATATATATATATATATATATATATATACACGGTACATTTCTTTTACTTTATATATTTTTATGTATATTTTTCTATATCTCTATTATATACAATTTCTGTGTCTTTTGTACAGTTTTAAAGGTTATTAAAGTGTAGTTGGTAAACAGCTAATTCATTTTCATTCACTAAATTGTGTGTTTGTTGATGACCATTTTGTTGGGATTTTATTATAATTAAACTTTCTGTATGATTTAGATAAGTTTTTAATATAACTCCTTTTTATAAGATCATATGAATATAAACATTTACTTAGAATATCTCACAATAAACTCGACCATGTGTCACATCCGAAGGGGCGGTTAGTGAATATATTACTTAATTTAATGTGTCATATATGTACAATATCATTAAATGCCTCCATGTTTCATTGTCAATCTCATCTTGTAATAATATTTATTTTACTTGTTTATTTGAATTGTTTTCATTTTTTTAACCTATTTTTTTATGACCAGAATAAAAATATTTAGTTTCAATTTGTTTGAAATGAATATTACTGTATTGTTTGATAGACAGACTTGTGTATAAAAAATGTCAAAGATCCATCTAGTCTTGATGGGTGTTCTTAAATTCCTCACATAAACTCACAATTTTAACAATATCAGTGATAAAATCTATACACTTACTGTCAAGTCTTTTTTGAAGTCACAATCTTTTAATCTTCATTACTTTTTAACTACAGTTAACTTTTGGCCAACACATTTTTTTTTTTTTTTTTTTTTTTTACATTGTTCTATTTTTTCTTAAATCTTTAGTAGATATCAAATATAATATTAATGGGTTTCAAGATAAGGATCTTGAAAGTGTCACACAGATCCTGAAAGATATTCAAAAACATTATAAATATGGTATCTTTTAATGTTAATTTATTTTTTTTTTTTAAGTTAATCCATAAATGGTTTTAGCCACATATTGAAATTAAAACTACTTTCTTGAAAGAGTTGGAAATTTAAATAAGTAATTTTGACTTGGGAACTATTTTCTTAAAATAAAAATTAGACACTTAGAAAATCATATCATTGATCCTAAAATCTATTTTTAGTTAGATCAAAAGTTTTTAAAATATAAATCTTTTGGTAAAGCAATCAATTTTACTTTATTTTTTTAACACTTGGAGTAGAGAAGTAAATTTTTTTTTTTTTTTTTTTTTTTTAATCATTTCACCCCAAGTAAGGTGACAATGCTACTAAGATGCAAGGGGCAAAAAGGAATGAAAGATTGAAAATATTTTAGAAGGAACCAGAAATCCAATCCTAAATAGAGAACGAGACTCCAATTGAACCAGACTCTAATTGAGGAGAGAGTGGGGGGGAAAAAATACTAAATAAAATTTCAGAGTTGTGTTACCTGTCTTAGTATGGTTATTCATGTTACGATAATCTTATCTAGTATAAGGAAAACTAATTTCATAGTAAAATAGTGTCACTCCACTTTGCATAGTCAAAAATAAAATACTTATAATACCGAGTATCCACTTTATCAAGTTTAGTATTAAACTAAATATAAATATATACAGAAATATATGATTATCAAAAATAAAATGAATTATATATTCTATCAATATTTCTAATTTAAAATATATAAATTTATGCTCTTTTTATCGGTCTTATTCAGGATATAACACATTGTTATTAATAAATAGAAATATAAAATAATAATGAATATTACAAACAAGATTAAAACTTTACTTAAAATAAATAGAACCAAAAAAAATATTCTCCCAGAATGCAACAGATCCATTTCCTAGCTGAAAATGGATTTTGCATCAAAAGACACTGAATTCAGTCTCTTTGTTACCAACTATTGGAAGGTCAAGATGTTCATCTCCTCTCCTTGGGACATTGCTTGTTATAATATGAAGTGACTGCTTCCTTTTATCACATGCAACCTTAAAACACTTGCAACTAAAATACACACCAGTACACATAAAATTGTATGATTTTAATTTACAATTTAACATGCCCTTAATGCTATTTCTGTGTGTGCATTTATTTTATGTGAACACTAGGTTATCCCTACTGTTATGAGTGACCCCCACAGTATAATACTTCATTTTTGATAGATGTTTTTTGGTTTGTTTTTTTTTTTTTTTTACTTTTTTGTGCACTCTATTCTTTCTTTTAGAAAACTTTTCAGTTGAAAAAGATAAAATAAAATATGGGGAAGAAGTTAACTAAGATAAGAAACTTGTAGGTAGTTATTCACTCTTATTAATACAATCATAAATTCATTATAGATAAAAAAACATTGTTGAACTATAAAATCCATCTTCTCCCATCTTAGTTTTGTGGGTATAATAATCCTTAAAGGTGCTGATATATTTAATGAAAATATGTTTCTGAGCATAGGTTTATTGTGTAAATGAGAACCAGACACAGAAGACATTAAAGAGGAGATGAAAGAAGCCTTATCTGTATCATCTCCTCTTATCCTCTTCCCATTCGTCAAGGTAGAAATGTATGAATACAAGATGTGACCTCTATCTCTAGGAATTTGGCTCCATCTAAATTTAAGCTAAAATAACTCTGTATAATATCTCCCAACGAGTAATGTCCAATATTCTGGCATTTCTTAATCAAGAATCTGGGTAACTTTTTTCTGACACTTGACTTGATCATTTTTGTTTATAAAATTTAAAGAGGCATTTTTTTTTTTTTTTTAAATTATTAAGTTGATGCAAAAATAATGTCGTTTTCTCACATATGTTACTATATGAGAAAACGACATTATTTTTGCACCAACCTAATACATAGAAAAAACAAAAAAAACTCTTAATGATACAAGTTTAGATTGTTGGGATTAGTGAATGTATTTGGTTAAATCAGAAGGAATTTTTAGGTGGCATGTTTGTTAACATTCATCCACAACAAATAATAAACAAATATTTAGAACAGGTCATGCAAAGCAGAGCTAAAAACAGACAAGTGAAATACACAACAATATGGTAATTTATATATTAGGTTGGTGAAAAAATAATGACGTAATAATGTCGTTTTTTGACGTTAAAAAATGTCAAAAAACATTATTACGTCATTATTTTTGCACCAACCTAATACAATTTAAATATTTACAAATGAGTTATGAATTGGTGATTTCTTGTATATTAATGTAATAAGACGCAGTTTGTTGTTGAGTATGTTTGAATGCTTAAATCTGTATTTTGATGATTTGTTGTAAGAATTAAACAGTTTTTTGCTGTTCAGCGTACAAAAGTGTTCGATTTTACAGTTCAGACGTTAGTGTGTGTATACGAGTGTTATGTAAAATATTCTTAAGTTCTATGAAGTTGCATACCTTGAACTGTTAATTGATGAAAGTTTTGTTTACTAATATGTAGTGAATATATACTTCACTTTCTCAAGTAAAGTAAATGAATTTTTGAGAAGTTAGTTTAAAAGAGAGATTGAGTATGCCCAAAGGTTAAGTCAGAGGTTAATTCGCGTGGGAAAGTCAGTTTACACTGGCATGGAATTGGTTGGCATCTCTCTGAGTGTGGAATTCTGACTAGTAAGTTGATTTGAATTTCTTTTATAGGTTCTGGAAAGGAAAAATAGGCTCAAACACATTTGAGCGCCAAAGGCATTTTTCACATGCATACTTAGTTTTTTTTTTTAAGGCTGTTAGCCAATGAGAAATTGAGTTTGTCAGAATTAGTGTTTTGATTGGATAACAGTTGTGTGGGTGTAAGACTGGATTGTTCTGCAAAGGGGTGAAAAGGTAACGTGGATTATTCCACATGATCAATATTTACCCAAGTTGTTAAATGAATTTTGATCTGCAATTTTTACTCTATATTTGATCTCAATCCAATGATTTTTCATCAACAAAGTGCATAGACAAGGAGCATTGAAAAATACATATTGTGTAAAATAAACACAGATGCTCTTGTTGAATGGTTGTGCCAATATTGGGCTGTCAAATCCCAATCATTTATATCTAAGGATCATTAGATAAAAGTTCAAAGAACAAAAAGCTCCTTTTTTTTTTCTTTCTAAAATTGGAAATGTGCCAACAAAGTATTAAAAAAACAAAAACTCTGGCATATGCCTTCTCTCCACCTTGAAAAAGTAACTATAGGCTGTTAACTGGAAAGATTATATTGAATCAATTGCTTGGTCTTCTGCTAGAAAAGTTGACTGTTTCATGCTAGACAATTTTTCTCATTAGAATCAATCTTATACATTTATAAGTCTACCTTTTTTCCATTCATTGAATATTACTGTCACCTCTAGTCTTATCAATTATTCTGGGGAGATGATTTCTAT
Organism: Acanthosepion lycidas; assembly: GCA_963932145.1. Taxonomy (NCBI): domain Eukaryota; kingdom Metazoa; phylum Mollusca; class Cephalopoda; order Sepiida; family Sepiidae; genus Acanthosepion; species Acanthosepion lycidas. The sequence continues at coordinate 46,979,254 of OZ010616.1, forward strand.
ACAGTGAATAAGGCACTGAGTTGAGGAATAATAATTAAGATTTACCAACCTATTAATTCAAACTAATAGGAAATTAATTTTCATTATAAAATTTCATTAGTATATTAATTATAGTTCAAACTTGGAGTATTTATGATGAAATTAATCATGCCTGTAGGAAAAATAATAAAAGTAATGCTTTGTTAATTTCTAAGTATATGACTGCAAAATCATAATGTTTATAAATTTAACATTTAATGTGGACCAAAAGGTAGGCTTACACTTAGTAGGTATGAACTTTACATTTTTTAAAAACATTTTATTACATTTAAATTTAATTGTTACAATCATATTTGTTCAAAAATGTCTATATACATTAAGATTTTTTTAGCACTGTTTAATCCTTTAAATGCTCAAAATGTCCTCTTTCAACATTGCAACATTCCTGGAACCTCTCCTGAACGATATGACACACAGCATGACACAAATCCCAATCTGCATCAATTTCAATAAATACTTGTGAGATGTACTCTTTTAATTTGTCCACTGTGTGGGGATTTCTCTCAAAACCTTGTTCTTTACTACACCCTCAAAAAGAAATTAATTGGTGTTAGGTCAGGTGGATGGGGTAACAATGTGATGCTGCCCCTATTTCTAAACCAATGTTGTAGAAAGGTTTAGTTAAAGTAGTTCCTTAAGCCAAAGCATAATGGAGAGGTGCTCTATCTTGCTGAAGGAACAGTTATGATTTGGTTATGTTAGATCTAATACATGAAATAACAGTATTCCTACTTTTGGCCCACCATTTAACTTTTATTTAAGTTTCATCAGAAAAAAATGAAGCTTAAATAAAAGCAAAATCAGTTAAATTTCTAAATGTTTCATATTTGTTCATTTTTTCCCTAACATTCTGCCAGATTCTAATCCATATTTGATCCCAGTTTCTTCTTGGTAATATAACTTAAAACTTGCTTAAAAGAATTCTTGGAAATATGCAATGTCAAAAAAAAAAAAAATGTACAAATTTATATAGTGGAACTAATTACAAAGTAAATTGCTTATCATAATCACAGATATCAAATGAAATTGTTTATCATAATCACAGATGCTATCAAATAGTTATCAAAATCATTTTTCCCAAATACTCCATTTGAAATGTATAATGTTTTCTGTTTATTACACTGTAAGTTCAAGATATTTTTATTATAGAAATTTGTTTAAGACATTGAATTTAATAACTTATAACAATGAAAATAAGTTGCTTCAATTTTGATATCCTTTGCTTAATGTTGTCAGCTATTTGTTATCTAAAATTCTCTCTCCCAAAATGATTACAATAACTGGCTTCCTTTGTATATCCCAAAACAAAGAAAATATCTTTTCTAATTAGGAAAAATAAACAAAAATGACAAAAGGCAAAATATTCAAATACCAATTTAGTTATAAGCCTCAGAAGTGTAAATATTCTATAATATAAAACACAATTTGACTGTTGGCTATACAGTCTAGTCTTCCCTATTTACAAGTGAGATGTTATGGTAACACAAGTCATTACTATAACCGAACATACCATCTCATTAGTAAATCATGAGAACTTGTACTGCTTTATTTTTGTTTTGATTTCTTTGGATATCTTAACAATTTTAAAAATAATTTTTATACGTGGCTATAATTAATTATATAGATAAAAATCTTAAATTATTCATACGAAAAATATAAGCATTTTTTGATGGTACTAGTAAACTAGTCTCTAGAAATATCCTGAAAATTTTTATCGGTGAATTTTTGCTGAAAAAATTACATCACTCAGTTTTTTTTTTTTAATTCAGACATACTATAGTTATATAGCTTGAATATTTAAGCTAGAAAATGAATTGTCATTTTGATGATGATAATAATGGTGGATGTAATCTTTCAAAATGCAATGTTTTTGTAGAGTGAGGAAATATTGATAAGAGCAAACCTAAATACAGAAAATTAATTTAAACAAAAGAAATATTTCAATGTTATATTGATAGCATCAGATTCCCTTGCTCTGACTGAATTTGAAATTCCTCAGAAATAATCCGATTTTTAATGGTTCATCTCTTTTCATATGCATTGTAACGTTTTCATCCATTATAAGTTTTTCTATTATTAGTCATTGCAATCCAGATTTTATTTAAACTCATGATTTCTATTTCAGTATTTGATATTCTTTCTACATAAAATTGAGTTTCTTTGTATTTTCAAATTATAGACATTGACATTATGTTAAATTCCTCTTTAGTAAGGAGTATCTCTTTCCAGGCATTTATAATAGTACAAAATCTCTTTGATATCAATTTAAACATTTTAGTTTTGTTAACCTTTCTGAATGTTTTTAGGTTATAAAACCTATTTTTTTTCTCCCCCACTCAACTCTCATACAATCCAGCTGTATAGTATTGAGCCACAATCTTAACCTGCTAAAGAATTGCCTTTCTCTTATACTCCTTGCTAACCAAGATGGAAGAGTCCAGTTTGTCTTATTATTTAACCCATAGATATGGAAAGAAGAAATGGATCCATACCTTTCTCAAGAATAATTGCACAGTAGTGAATGTAATGAACTCTGCTAGAATTCAAACTCTGCCTGCTGATTTCTTGTTCCAAACTTTTTCTGCTGACATGAAATGAAAGATTATATTGAATCAGTTGCTAGGTTTGCTGCTAGGAAAGTTGGTTCACTGTGTTGTGCTAAACAATTTTTCTCACATGAATCTATCTTACATATTTATAAGTCTTCCATTTGTCCATGCTTTGAATATTGCTGAAACATCTGGTCTGGTGTTCCTATGTATTGAGACATCCTTGATAAAATACAAAGAAGAATCTGCAATGTCATTGGTCTTGACCTGGCATCTTAGCTTCAGAGAATTTTCCACTGCTGTAATGCAGGTTCCCTATGCCTTTTCAATAATTATTTTCATGGTATTTGTTCTGATGAACTTTCCTCTATGGTATTAGGGTTTAGATTTTTTAAATTGTTGTTTTATTCCCCTCCCCCACATACAATGAATGGTATGTATGGCGACTAGTTAGGACTTTCATAGAGACAATGAGGTATTATGGTGGATGTAGTTAGAATCGTAATAATGTGTTTTCATGTTAGGAATATTATGGCATGTTTGGGTGAGTGATTATGACTAAACAGAAAAAAAATTATCCTTTTTTCCATTTTGACCTTGTGCCACATTTTGTAATTTTTTACAAATAAATTTCACTTTCCTCTATGGTACCTAGACTTTATAAATTTAAGTGCAGTATTAAATTGGCAGCAAGGTCTCATCAATTTACAATTGAAATAAATGTAACCCTAAGTTCTATGTTTCTTTTATCACACTTCTCACATGTGGAACTCTCTTCTGGTTTCTTGATTTCCACTCAATTTTCATCTTTAAAAATTTAAATGTAATGTCAGTCATTATCTTCTGTCTTAATTCTTGTCCTTATATTGATCACTCCTCTTACAGAAAATTTAGAGCAAGATCAGATAGGAGTAATAGAAGAAAGGATGAGGGTAGTGGATAAATCAAGGCAACTGGAGATGTCGATTGACATTACACTTGAATAGCTGGAGATTATAGCTCACAGGGAAACAGGAAAAGGGAAGGGAGTTCCACAGGCGAGAGGTGCGAGACATGCAGCTATTGGAGTAGAAGAGACTGCTACATTTAGGAGTTTCGATAGTGAAGGGGTGAGAGCGGGATGCCAGCCTCGTATGGTGCTTGAACTCATGATGTCTGGGAACCAGCGAATGCAGCTCCCCGGAGCAATTTCCATGGAAGTATTGGTAGAACAGACAGAGGGAGGCGACTGTGCGTCTGTGAGAAAGTGACTGTAGACGAGACGCCAGGGCAGGGCCAACTACATTGCATATCCGCCTCTGGAGCCTATCAAGAACCCCGAGGCAAACAGAAGGGGCACCAGACCATATATGGCAGGAATACTCCATGAAAGGGCGAATTGTTGATTTGTAGATCTGGAGGATCGACTCCGGGGGAAAAAAACTTCCTGGCGCGGCTCAGGGAGCCAACTTTCCTTGCAGTGGACGAGGCAATTGATTCAATGTATTTATGCCATCTCAGGTCAGCAGTCAACGTGAGACCGAGAAGCCGCAGAGAGTTGCTCTCGAAGTTGAGCATCAGACATTCTAATGGAGGGAAGGGAAGGATCTCTGTGGTGATTAATAGAGAGCAGTTTTGTCTTGGAAGCGTTGAAGTTGACCAGCCAATTCATGCCCTAGTTCACAATCGATTGGAGGTCCTTTTCGAGACGCACGGCCAGGCGAGTTTTGTCAGCGAGACTAGATTTGTTTTTGAGGCATGAATAAATTGTGGTGTCATCCGCGTAGATGCCAACTTGGGAAGTTATTGCGTCAGGAAGGTCATTTATGTAGATAAGGAATAGTGTGGGGCCTAGGATGGAGCCTTGAGGAACACCTGCGTTCGTGGGATAGGAACTGAAGGAGAATCCATTGAGAACGACCTTCAATTTACGGTTTGACAGGAATGATCGTATTAGGTTATATAATCGACCCGTAATGCCATAACTCTGGAGCGTGCAAAGAAGGCCAGCATGTCAAACCCTATCAAATGCTTTGGAGATGTCTAGTACCACGGCACGGGCTTACCCGTTATTTTGAAGAGTTCGGTAGACTGTTTCAGTGATGGCCGTAAGAACATCGGCTGTAGATCGGGCAAAGTGGAAACCATATTGCTTGTCTGAGAGCAGATTATGGGATGTGAGGTGGTTAACCACCCCGGTATTGATTAGGGCTTCGAAGACTTTGCCGAAGAGGGAAAGGAGACTGATAGGACGGTAGTTGGAAGGGTCAGAGGGGTCGCCGGATTTCTTGAAGACAGGAACGATCGAAGAGGACTTCCAGCAGTCAGGAAAATAAGATTCCTTGATGCAGTAGTTGTATAGTTTAGAAAGGGCGGGCGCCAGTTCAGGCGCGCATTTCTTCAAGACAATGGCTGGTATCTCGTCTCCACCACTAGCCTTGTTGGGGTCTAAATTGGAGATAACCCCATCTTTGGTACTGGGCGTTATGTTTAACCCACTCAATATGGCCTCAGTTCTAAGAGGGAAGTCGGGTATGGGTACACCGGAAGAGTCGAGCGTCGAGTTGAATGAAAATTTCTGAGCAAAGCATTCAGCCTTGTCGGTAGAGGAGGTCAGGACTTCGAACTGGTTGAATAAAGGAGGTATAGAGGGTTTGCAATTGTTCAATACGCTCTTGCAGAGACGCCAATAATCTTTGGAGCCAAATTTGCGAGATGCAATACGTTCCTTCATCCGAGCCGCAAATAGTGACTTAACATCGTTGAGGACACGCTTACATTCGTTACGGGCGGAGGCAAAGAGACGTCTATTGCAGTCAGACATGTCGCTACGGAATAGGTGGAAGTAGTGGTTCCTATGGGCGATGGCGGCTGAGAAAGCAGCGGAGAACCAGGGGGAAGAGCGCGACTTGACCCTATATTTCCTTGATGGGATGAAAGCGTCGATTCCAGCTTTAACCCAGGAAGAGACTTCAGAAGCACATTCTTGGACGGGGAGCTTAAAGACTCCATCCCAGGGGACATCGCGGAGGAAATCACGGAACGCGTCCCAGTCAGCTCGTTGATAGTAGAACGAAGTTCTAGTGGTAGGAGGTTCTTTATAGGGGGTGGAATTGAAGGAGATGTTAACTGATACTACTGCATGATCAGAGTTACCAAGAGGGCAGAGTTGCGACGCGCTGCAGGATTCGGGGATGGAGGTAAAGCACAGGTCGAGAAGAGAGGCTTTACCTTCCCGGTTAAAGGCAAAACGAGTGGGGAAGTTAACTATCTGTGTGAGGGAATGGGAGATTGAGAAATTGAGCGTTTAAATGCCTGCGTGGTCCATAGTAGCATTCGTAAGCCACAAGGTGTGATGGGCGTTAAAGTCACCAAACACAAAAATGTGAGCAAACGGGTGGAGGGAGAGAGCCTTGTCTATGCTGTCAGAAATGCTATCGAGTATCTTGAGAGGATGGAGAGCGGTAAAGGAAGAAGAGATAGCTTGCCGCATTGAGGAGAGAGTCGGAGACACATGTATGACTGGTAAGGCGATTCGAGAGAGGACTCTCTGGCCAGAGGGAGATGTTCCTTGACATAGACACCAAGACCGTGCATGTGGGTTAGAGAGTCTTTTCTGAGGAGAGAAAGATAGCCGGGGATCGAGAGATCAGAAGAGGGGATAGACGAGACAAGGTTTGTCTCACAGAGAGCCAGTATATCCGGGCCGTTTGCAGTGAGGAAAGATTCCAGACTGCAGAAGTTTGTCCTAATACCCCGGATGTTGGAGAACGAAATGTTGAGGGGTTTAGGTGGTTTTTGAGAGGCTGGTTTAGGGTTAATCTTTCAGTTTTTGTAACTCATGTTGAATTTTGTTTGTAAGATGAGAAGGCCCGAAGTAAAAAAAAAAAAACACAGTTTTGACCGTGACGCGGGCAGAGAGGAGTTGGCAAAATCTGCATCATTATGTAGCCTCAGGGCTGCCCACCGGAGGTGACTGCAGGGACACCTTTCTATGTGCGACATGGCACTACAAACACCCCGGTATTATACAACTGTTGATCAGAGCGGCCGCTCAAGATGCTACGCAAGAGTTAGGGCTCCTAACTACCAGTCGGAAACAGCAACCAGAGAACTGTCAACCGTGTACCCTCAGAATGAAGAGGTGATGCCACAGACTGCACACATCACGGGAGAAACAGAGCTGCACTAATACAGAGGCAGGGGAGAGAAAGAGTACCGGTAACCCCTTCCTAGACAAGAAACAAGGTGTAAGCCTCTACTCATGTCCAATAGAAGGGGGAGGAGTATTGACCGGGCGGTAGAAGAGACTACTTACTCCTATTACAGATAACACAAAAAAGGACGACACAAACAGAGGGAATGATTGGGTGGGGAGATGACAGGTAAGGAGACCTGGATCACACTTGGTTATACCCTATCACATTAA
>OZ010616.1:46993749-47021249 GCA_963932145.1 Acanthosepion lycidas
CATCTTTACATGATTGTCAGAAAAGAGCTCATAAGTTATATCAATGATATTGATATATAGTGATACTGAAATATTTTAAATAGTTGAAGTTTTCTTGTTTCTAACATCTAAACAAAATTCAAGGAGACTTAATGATTCAAATCATTGAAAAAATAATTCAAATAAACTGATATAATTTGTCAAACTTTAAAAAAAGAAATATAGCATTCACTTAAAGCAAAGGAATTTCAAAAAAATATTTGTTGCATGAAATAACTGTAAAAGTATATTTGTAAGATTGCTTTGAATATAGATATATATGAATTAGAACTATCAGTAATTTTTAATTCTTTTAAAAAACTATTCCCATGAGATTAGAAAGGATTAAATCCTATATTGATGTAAGGTTTAATAAATTAAATACTACTTTCAATGCAAAGAACTGAATTAAATTTAGCATTTTAAAATATCTAGTTTTAACACTTTAAATGTATGCTGAAGGTTGCTTAAAAGTTTTCACCCAGTTCACTTTTTATAATTTGGCCACCAAACTTCATATGTTGTGTTTGCAATGAAACTTGGACAAGTATTTCTATATAGAAAATTGTCATTTAAAAATATTACTTGTGCATGCTTTTGTTTACTATGAATATCTGCAAAAAGAAAGCTGAAAAAAAATACTTAAATTAGTATTTTTATCTAATACTGTTATTAGTCATTATTAACTTCTGTGGTTTATCCAGTTTTATACTTATAACTAAATTATGATGTATTATAAAATTTCTTATTTCATAAAATAATTTTTAATATTTATAACCAAAACTACTGAAAATCAAAACTTGTCTTTATAAATATATATTATTTTTGTCATGTTATCCATAATGTACCTGAGTGTAATCCATTCATCTGACTTTGATAAAAAAAATAAATTATCATTTGATGTAATGATCCAATGAAATATGCTAAGTCTTTGCTAGAATTTAACTTACTAACAAATGGAAAAAAAAAGAATGAATACTAATGAATTAAATTTAATTATAGTTTAATCCTAACTAATTTAATTACATGTATATTTGGTAAATAACTCTTTGAAAATGTACTTACTTTGTTTAAATATGTTACTTTTAATTTAATATAAAATACTGTTTAAAAATATGTGACTATATAAATAAGCACGGAAGTTTGACAGGAAAAATGGAATATTTGTTTTTTAAAGGGCATCATTTTGGTCACAAATATGAGACTCCATGAGGAACACACTTGCTACACAGTAGTAATGATTAACCAGACAAGATTGTTAACTATTACTGCACACTGAAATAACTTCTTTTCCTGTATGGTTATGTGTAAAAAAATAAAGTGACAACCTAAATATTGTGACGAAACAGAATAACTTTCAAAATAAAAAATGATTACCTCTTCTCTAAATCTGATAAAAATGATTGGATGACTTTTCTTTATTTAAATTATTATTTATTTATTTATTTTTTATTTTTTTTTTTTTTTTTTTTCAGTATGTTTAAAGTTATAGAAAATGTTTTCAAACTGATTCTATGATTTAAAAATTAAGTCCCATCGTAGTTGTTGCATTTGTGTGAACATTTCATACACTAAATGTTACAATTGTGTGACAGGTAGTCAAATACTTTATATATTCTCGTCATCTTTGATCATAAGTCCCATAACCAGTGAGCTTGTATTACAGCAACATTAACTGTAGTAGGACAAGATAGCCTGACAAAACCATCTCTATTAGCCTAGTTTTGAATCTAGTGTTTTTTTTCTCCTAGACTGGTTGCTGTTAAAGAAAAGTGGGCCCAGCATGGCCTGATATTTAACCCATAGGTTGGAGAAGATGGGTTCATTTCTTTTCCAATATTATTAGTGTAAAATAAATTGACTTTGTTTGAATTTGATGTCTATTCCACTTTACATGTTAATAAACATAAACACATCACATTAAAAAATATTCATCTTGGATTTTGGAAACTTTCATTTTCCATGCAAGGAATGATCAGATCTGCAAATGTTTTAAGTTATATTCTAAAATGGCCCAATTGTTCATGGAGAGTAACTATTTATACACTTTCAAATAAATCATCAGAAATTTAAATTCTTTATGAACAAGTTTTTTTTCTATTTCTATACAAAAACTTGTAACATTTTGGGTGTAAAAGGAAGTCTTTTGTGGGATACAATGTTGATTATATCACACTGCATCATCAGTCTCATAACCCATTAGAGTCATAAGGTCATCAGATATACTGCAGACATAGCAAGAATCTGATGGAAAGCATTCCTCTTCAGACAGATTTTGAATTCAGATTTTTCCTTCTGTTATACTGATTGCTGCCTCAAGGCAAGAGAACCAGTTTGCACTGCTATTTAACCCATAGCTGGATGAAGAGGAGTCCTGTAACCTATCTATATATAATATTCTGTGACTTTTGTTAGTCTGTCCATCACATCCACTAAAATAGCCATACATTGACTGACTGAAACCAAATTTTAGGGAGAACTGCAAACAGGTAAAGGGGTACAAAGTACAGTTGGTTTTACTAAGGTGCTTAAAAACTGAAGTAGTTTTTGTCAAAGTATTTTTCTGAATAAATGAGTTTCTTCAAATTTCATTGATTGGCTTGTGAAATTGAATGAAATGTAGAATTTGCAAATCTCAACAAAAAATGTTAGCGCTAATTTCAACAATACTATGAGGATTTCAATATGCATCAGCATATTGCAAAAGAGTTCTAGTTAGACACAATGGTAGCACCTGTACTGCAGCCATAACAGCAGTGGTGTGTTTAGATGAAGAGTCTGACAGCCCTTCCCACTTCAGATTAGCTTTGAATTCAGATTTTCCTTCTCTTGCTAATTGCTACCTCAAGACAAGAGAGCCCAGTTTAACTCGTAGCTGGGGGAAGATGGATTCCTGACTTTTCTAAGGGAATTCGTGCAAAGTGAATGAAACAGAATCTAGCACAAATTGAGCAGAGTGCACCAAATTCACTTTCTTCACCAATAACTATTATACTATACACACCTTCATTTGTTATGCAACAAAAGTAATTTATGCTCGTATTCAATGACATGTCTATATTGAATATACATGTATTCCTATAAGAATACACCTATTTCTGTGGATGTGTGTAATTGTGTACAAGAATATTTGCATTTGTCTCACCTTCTAATCTTTCATCTTCAGAATATGCAAATTAAAGAATTTGTGTACTTTATAATCATAAACATTATTGCTCTATTTTTTTTCATTTTTTCTTTTCTTTTTTTTCTTCAACCATGAGCTTCTGGTTACTCTCTTTGTTAAAGCATCCTTTTCATATTTGTTCTAAATGTGAAAAAACCTGTTTGTATTTAGTCTTGAAAGTTAGCATGAAATATTCAAAAGTAATGTTAAACACAATCATCAAATACACAGATAGAATTTTATATCTATCTCTGTACTTAATCACCCACTACTTTATCAATGGAATTATGAAGTGCCTCACTTACACTATTTACATTCAGGCTATTGTCCTCATTTTTGTTGTTATCACAACATTTTAGACATTCTACCCTCCAGCCTTCCTCAGGGGTATATCAATCGGGGTAAACTACTGGGAATTCTGAACTAAACACTTTATTTAATCATACCTGAGTAGACTGCTCTCATTCCACTGCTCATATCTAGATATATCTTGTTTGTTTGTTTGTTTGTTCAGAAATATGTTCCCTTTTTATAATAAAGTTTAAGACAATACAAGTATAAAATTTTTCACTTAGTTGATGTTATATTCAACACCTCAACTTTTATAGATGAACCCTTTTTATAATTTTTCAGTTCACTTGTCAGGAGCTTTATAAAGTTCTGAGAATCTTTCCTCTATGGCACCTAGACTTTATGAATTTAAGTATACTGCTTGATTGGTGACAAGGTCTCATCTTACAGTTGAAATACAGTTGTTTTTCAGTCAACTTTGATCATGTCTATTTTTAAGCAACCTTTTATCTAATAAAATTATGGTTACTCTCTGTTTGGTCAAAATTCAGTCCCTTGGTTGTGAGCCTGGAGTAACTTCCCCAGGACACAGGCCATATTAAAGCCCAGACCACATGTCCTGCCTCCCTGTCATGCCAACAAGATTCAAAGAAATACAGGCCATTACATTTGGAACTAGTTTGGCTGCAGAAGTTACTGCAAGTTTGTCAGTGTTGATAGCCAACCATCTTTGGTGCTCACTCCAGATGTTCTATCTGGATTTACTTCCATAACCTTTTTCATGTTTGGATATGGTAGCAGAATTTTCCTTCTCTCTCTAGATGGACTGCTTTCTTGGGTCGATGAACTGCATAAAGCCCTGACTCTTTAATCCACTGATATTTCTATTTTCCTTTAATAAATCAATACAGGAGATATGTTTTGAAGAATAAAAAATATTAAAAAATGAAAATTTTCATACACACTGGGTTGTATATTAATATTTGTTTTATTTCAATTAGGTTCCTTGGCTAGCGTGGTCATTATCAGGAGAAAAAATTTTTAGGAGAAAAAAAATTTGTGCTTGTTAGTAGCAGTGAACTATAGGACTGTTTATGAAGAAAATGAACATTATCTGTAGTTTTCATTTGTTTTTTTTTTTGTTAATTTTGGTCAGTCCTTGAACACAAGGACCAACCAAAATTAACGATAAAAAATAAATGAAAATTACAGATAAAATACATGATATATATAATATTTTATGCAAGACATGTTTATTAGTGAATTATCTTAAATTTCGTGTTAACTAGCTTATATAAAAGCTTATTCTCATTTAGTAAAGTGACTTGTATTTAAAATATTCTTACCCCAAAAGGTTTTTCTTTGATCTTAGAATTTTTCTTAGTATTTCTCACTATTTTTCTCTTTCAGAATCTCAATAGTGTTCTCATAAATTATTTTATTTTTTCAAGACACTTCTCAATTCAGCCAGTAAACTGATCAGTTTAAATAAACTACTGATAATTCATATTATTTAACCTCTATAAATGCTTTTATTTATTACCAACTGTTTTTCTTTGCAAATGAGACTATATCATTAATGAAAAATTGTTATCAACCAATTTTATAGTGATTATATCGCTTGCTTTTCATTGATTTCATTACATAATGTCAATGTTATGTTTGGTAACACCACATTTTACTGGAAATAATCAGATTAATTAGTCATTAGGTTAAATCAGTTTAAAAAAAAGTTTTATCCATCTATTTAACACTTTTTTTTTTTTTTTTAAATACTTGTTATATTAAGTGGTTAAATTATTTTCTTATCGGACATTCATACTTTGAATTCAGAGCCAAATTGTAATTGTCCTCATTTAATGAATGTGAATAAGGGTAGTTTGAATCTCAAACCTACAATGTAAACTTATTTTCTTTAAATTTATATGTTATACCCTTTTATTTAACTTATTTCTGCTACACAAAATGTATATTTGATAAGCCAGTTAAAATTACTGGTGATTCTGGAAAATACTTGGTAACCTTGTTGATCATGATATCTCAATGTACTGGATGTCTTGAGACATATGGTTTCTTAATTGAATTTTATATTAGCCATATATTCACATTAGGAAGTAATTTCCTATTTCAATTTCCCTGTTCAGACTAATAAATGACATTACTCTGTTTCCTTTTCAGGCTATGTTCCAGACACCGATTCAGAGGTTGGAACAGTTATGAACTCACCAGTGGAGAAATTAGACAGAACGATCATCACAAAAAGTGATCTTGTAGGAGAAGCAGCCAGCTCTCAACACCAGGGTAGGTATATATATAACACACACACACACACACACACATATATATATATATATATATATATATATATATATATATATATATATATCTATCATTCAAGCATGTTTGGTTGAATAACTTAGACATATTATGTCTATTTTTATTTTAATCCTTTTAAATTCATGGATCAATTTCTTAATGTTGTTAAGGAAGGCACTATACTAAAGAATTGAAAAAAAAACTATGGTGCCTTCCTTAACGAGTTTCTTAACATTAAGAAATTGATCTGTGAATTTAAAAGGATTAAAATAAAAATAGACAAATGTCTACATTATTCAACCAAACGTGCTTGAATGAATCTCTTATTCTATTTATCCTATAAACTATAGGCACTCCTGAATCTTGAGTATATGTATCTAATCAAGGAGGATACCTTGGGGGTATGATGGCTGTTAAATAAGTAAGATTTGCTTAGATAAAAGCAAGCATTCAAACAAATAAGCAAAGTGAATACAACACTTTTGCTTATATGATAAAATAGGTCCTTGCTAGGAGGTTAAAATTAATATTGGTATATTTAATTCAAGTTTGATTAGTAGCATTGTAAATTTTATTTTTGAATTCAAAAGTGCATCTGAACTGTAGCTAAGGTCTACTCAGTATAGCTGCAGTATAAAGAACAAGTTAACTCTCTGAGTGCTGTAAATAACACAAAAGGGCATGAGCAGAGGAAGAAATGTATGGCCTGCAAGTGGAACTGTTAACAGACATACCTCTTTTGGTCACATTCCATGAGAGTATCTAGGTCATCCTATGAACTTTTTAGCTGACCTTCATAAATCTGTAGAACTCCCAATGAGTGATGTGCATTTCTTAAATAGATAATTAAAACCCAGCTCTACCAAAATGGACTCTCATGGCTAAATGCTTGTAAGTTTTGGGCTATTGTAGCATTTTTTTTTTTTTTTTTTTTCTGATGAAAAAATGGATACAGGTTCAATTCCTTTCAGCAGAACTTCTTGATCATGGCCTATTGTTATTAATTTAAGAAAATGAAAAATGGGCATACTTCTAGATCACTTCACATTAATGCAGGTATCCCCAAGGGGTCTATCCTTTGACCTACATTATCTTCATCACTGACCTTTCTTTTCCAATTAGGTATTTATGCTGATGCCACAACTATTTTCTTTTGTCTTAATAGCAAATTCAAGAAGTCTGAAACTAATAACTGTTCCAGAAAATGACCTCCAATCAATGGTTAACTGACAAAGAATGGCTTGTAAATTTAACACCTTCAAAACAAAACTGCTATCATTTAATCACCATAGAGAACATTTTCTGTTTCCCATCAACATGGCTCCAGAAGAGCAACCCTTTTTGCCTTCTTGGGCTCATATTTTCCACTCACATAAAGTGGAGAGATTCTATTAAATCAATTGCTAAGTCCTACTGCTAGGAAAGTTGGTTCACTGTGTTGTGCCAGACAATTTTCTCATCATAATCTATCTTGCATATTTATAAATCTACCATTTGCCATATCTCGCCTGTTGCTCCTGCTATATATCTTGAGATTCTTAGTAAAATCAAAAAAATGGTCTGCAATGTAATTGGTCCTAACCTGGTATTTGAACTTCAGTCACATTCTCACCACCATGATGTGGTTTTCCTGTGTCTTTTCTATAAATATTTTTTTGTGTTTCAAATGCATGAATTGAAGCATACTACTAGATTGGCAATTAGGTCTCACCATTTTACTTTACAGAATGTCCTATTCTTATAATTTATTTTCTCACACTTTTTTGCCTCTGGAACTCTTTCAGTTTCTTGCTTCCTTGCCACCTATAATCTTCAAAAATTTAAATGCAACCCCAATCACCATCTCCTAGCTTCCTGAATCCTGTTCTTTTATTGTCTTTTCTCCACACTAAAGTATTCTCATTCTCTTCCGCTCCTAGTAATCCCTTGCACCCTGGTGAAATAATCCCTTAGATTGGGGTGAAATGATTGAAATAAGTAATGTTAGATTTTTAAAAATGCATTAAAAAAATTATATATTCAATTTCACTATTCAAAATATATATTCACTTATTCATTTGTCATTAATATTATGGTATGTTAAATATTTAAATGAAAATATTTATTATGTAAGTGATGAATGAAATGAAAATTGTTTTTCATCTTTTTAGTACCTGTTACAGTTTTGTATAAAATTTTTTTATGTGGCCTTTTATTGTCTTTTCATTATTTCTAAAGTTGATCATGTGATTCATTTAAAAAAAAAAAAAGCTAATGCATAGAAAAATGAATTTCAAAAATGCTTTTTATTAACATAACAAATAAGAATTAATCTAAGTTAAAACTATTGTCTACTAATATAGTTTCAAAGTATTGGCATACTTGGCAAATTTGTAATTAAATGTTCTGATATCAGCAGCAGGCAATGGGACATAGACTGGCCTGTACCTAGTTTCATATTTCTTACCTATTTTTGGTAAACAGTCCACTCTAGTCAAATTAATAATCTATAGAAAAATAGTTCAATTTTATGCAAGATCTGAAATCTAAATATTAAAATAAAATATATGGTTTCAGACAAAAAATCAATTTAAATACACCTAACTTTGTTTTTATTGAACAAAGCTAACTTCTGTACAAAGCCATGTATTCATTGTATAAAACAGCTTTTATTGGTGTATGATATTTTTTTATACAAGTTTATCAAAAGCAGATATATATCCAAAATATAAAAATTGTAGAATATTTGTATGCAAAAATAAATAAATAAAAAAAAAACAAAAAATTATTGGAGTGAGGAGTTACCATTCATGCTGCTGTTTTCATCAGTAATGATCACATTATTTTGAATGTAAAAGAAAAATTACCATATTTTAATATTGTAATGATATATTTTGTGATAAGATCCCAAACAGTATTATTCAGCGATTATTGTTGCAACTTACTAGTTTCCTCTTTAAAAAAAAACAAAAAAAAAACATAATTTCATAATGAATATTAAAACCAGAGTAAGGTAAGTGGGGGTATTAACTGGCTTATTCATGTTTTCCATTCAACAATAAATTGGCAATTATAAATAAATTACTTTTACAATTAGATATAGATACTGACTTTATAAGTCTACCACTTGTTCATGCATTGGATATTGCTGCTACATCTGGTTTAACACTTCTGCTATATATTAAAGGATTCTTGATAAAATACAAAGAATTTGCATTGTTATCAATCCTGACCTGGTATGTCAGCTTCAGTCACTTTCCCATCACCATAATGTAACTTTCCTGTACTTTTTCTATGAATATTTTCATTTTTTCTAATCAGCTTTCTTCTTTGATACCTTGACTTTACAGTACAGTATTAGATTTGAAGTTGAATCTCATAATTTTACAGTTGAAATTGTTAAATATAACTGGAAATTCAGTGCTAACAGTTTCTTCTCTTGCAGTTCTCACTTATAGAACTCTCTTCCAGCTTCTTGCTTTCCACCCAACATTGAATTTAAGTTTTTGAAGAACAATGTCAATTGTCATCTGTCTCCTTCATTCCTGTTCTTTTATCCTCTTTCCTTAATTTATTTTTCTCAGATTCTTTCACTCTCAGTAGCTCCTTGCGTCTTAGTGGCTTTATCATCTTGCTTGGAGTGAAAGGATTAAAAAAAAGTTAAATTTTTAATAAAAATAACAAATCTGAGCATACTGAAAATAATCCTACTGAGTAAGGCATCGATAATCTACATCTAATAAAATTTATAATAAACCAAAACATCTTGAAGATTATTGTTAGGAGTTAAATGCACTATAGACTATTATTAATCATTAATGCATCCAAAATAAATCAAGAAGCTTTCACTCTCATTAATTCAAGATATTGGCAGGTGTCACAATATCAAATCTGAGTAGATTGAAATTAATCCTACTGTGTAAGTCAGTGTTGATCTGTATTTTAATAGAAATTATAATAAACCAAAACATCTTAGGAGCATGGAACCACCTCTTAATTACAGGTGTTCTTAGGCCCAACCTGACCCGGGGTGGTAGCACCTGTTAGGGTCCCAGCTATGGGCAAATAGTTAAACCCGAAAAAGAGGTAAAAAGCATTATAAAAGTGTAAAAATAGGTTTTAATACGAGAAATATTTTGTAAAAAAAATTATAACCAGAAATAAATTTTTGAGGAAAAAAAAAACAACAAAAAAACTATTACCAGCAATATATTTTATTATAAAATATTATTTTTGAAAAAAAAATACTATTACCAGCTGTATATTTTTTGAAAACAAAAACTATTACCAGCTATATATTTTTTGAAAAAAAAAATATATATATTACCAGCAAAGCAATACATGTTTTAAAATAATATTACCAGCTCTACATTTTTGAGGAAAAAATATTACCAGAAATAGATTTTTGACAAAACAAAATATTACCAGGGGAAAAAAAATTGTCAGCATTGAGGTTGATATGTCATAAAACAAGACAAACCAACCAAAACATCTTAACAATTGTTGTTGGGAGTAATATTGATGATAATGTGATAATTGTTACTCATTAATGTACTCAAGACATATCAAGAAGCTAATACTTCTCTTAATTCAAGCCCTTGGCAAGAAGTCTTGCAAGTTGAAATTTACATTCTAAAATATTAATATGTATTTTTCTTAGTATTATTATTATGTATTGTTTTTTAGTGTTAGCATGAATATTACAATAGACAACTTATTACAGTTGTAGATAGTACTGATGGTAACAATGTTTTACATTGCTGTTAAGTCAAACCAAATGTTTTAAGTTCCAACATACTGCATTGTAAAATTGAAAAAAAAATTGATTTAGTTGACAAAATCTTTATAACTAGTTACTCTAATGTAACTGAAAGATTTGAAAGAATGTAAACATCTAGATGAAGTGTCTTAATATTTTTAAATTTTGTTAATTTTAAAAATTCATATAATACTATAAATCCTTAGAGATTGCAATAAGAATATATTGTCTTTTCTCTTTGTATATTTAACTGATAAGAGACTTAAATGTAGATTGCTAAAATCAAGATATATATATATATATATATACTTTCAATTGTTAAATGCCATGATATACTGAGGATACCATGGACTGAAAATGTGAGCAACAGTTTTAGAGAAAATGGAAACAAAAAAGGAAACTTGTATTTAACATCAGGAAGACAGTTGAAATTTCTAGGGCACATAATGAGGAAAGAGGGTTTGAAAACTCTGATACTCACAGGACAGAAGAGGTAGAAGAAAACAATGCATAATTTACTTAGTGAGCTTGAGTAAATGGATGGTAAAAGATTTAAGAAAAATAACAAAAGAATTTATTATAAACTACAATAGACAGGAAGTTGTGGAGAGCCATGATCACTTTACATCCTGAAGGTACATGACACATAGAAGATACTTTCAATTATATATTTCTAAATTGTATATGGTGAAGCTTGAGGACATTCTTTTATTTTCTTTTTGGTTTGTAAAAATCATTCTATTTTTATTTGATACTAGCTTAAGCTACACTCTGGGTGAACTTTTAAGCTAACTCCTGCAAATGGCTAATAGGATCTCCAGCCCAAAACTAAAGGGATCTGTGGTTCAGCTTATAAAACAGTAATGATAATTTTGAAGAAATAACTCTGAATTTCTCAATTAACTTCATAGAACTTCAAAACATCATTCTAACCAATTTGGACTAAAATTCCAATTCCGGACAAAAATTGAGTTCTTCAAATCATAAACTCTGTAGAACTTGAAAATCTCACATCATGAAACCTCTCACTTTTTCTGATTCCTTTGCATTTTGAAGAAATAAAAATGATTTCCTCAATTCACAAAGTTTGGGAGATATTTTAAACTGAATTCAAGACAAAAAATTTTTAAATTCACAAATCTTTTTGTGTTACTTTAAACTCAATACAGTGTAACACGGATATAAGAGACCCGGATATAAGAGAAACCCGGATATAAGAGAGATTTTATCCATTCCCAAATTAGAGCCATACTTACCTAAACAAAATAGACCAAACCCGGATATAAGAGACTTCTTCTCCGGTCCTGACAACTCTCTTATATCCGGGTTACACTGTATAAATTAAAATCTTTTAAAATCACTAAAATTTTTTTCAGTTATTTTAAAATTTGAATTTTTAACCATTTCCTCCTCATCCCAACACAAATCCCAATGCTGGATGTTCAAGCATCAGATGAAGGGCAGATTTTCCATCCCAGGATCAACCAAATTCCAAAATGGCATATGTCTATGTAAAGCAAGTGTAAGCCAAGTTAAAGGTGTTTCAGACACACAGATAGAATTTGCTGCTTATTTAATTAGATTATAAGCCCAGGTGAAAATTACCAGAAATGTAAAGAAAAGTAGAAATTGTGAACTCTAAAAATGTGTATCAAAATAAAGGTTACGATTTGATCAATTGTCCGAAAATCATGTTGCTTAAAGAATACTAGTTTTTGTTTATCAAGAAGTTTAATAACTGATCAAAGTAGATTTGATGATTAACTGTGTTGATTAGTCATCTTAAGACATCACTTATGGGAGTGAACAATATCATTACTACCAGTCAGGTGTTAAGTGAGAATGGGCAGAAAGAAAAAAAAAAAAAAAAAAATTGTTTGAGGTAAGTTCATAGCAAATTATAGATGGGTTCATTTCCTTCCAAATACTATGATAGAAAATGTATATCATTTATCTCAATGTCTTAATATAGTTAATGGTCTTACTATTTTATCTAGTCAAATATTGAAATTTTAAATCTTTTTTTTTTTTTTTTTTTTTTTTTTTCCCAATTTCTATTTCTTCTGGGTATGTCAAGGAAATAGAACAATAATTTTGTCACTTTCATTAACACTAAATAGTATCATTAAGACACATCAATCAAGTCTCTCTCATCCTTGCTGCCCTTCTCTCTCTTCATCTCTCTCTCTCTCTCTCTCTTTCCTCTTGCTACTGTCATCTTTCTCACCTATCACTACCTTTGTCTCTCTCGCCCTCTTTCCACTCGCTTGATTTGTCTATCTACATCCCCATCATTTTTGTCTCTTTCAACTTCAGCTGTTAATATATTTTAAATCTGCAATTCAATATTTATGTAGAAACTGCTTTCTCCTTAGAAATACATTTGTTTCATGAATTCTTAAAAATTAATGGGTTTACTTGCAACTTAATATTCTTTTATTCGTTAAAAAAGCCTTTCATTAAAAAAAAAAATTCTATACTAAGTATATATACCAGAACTTAGAAATGTTTTCATATTTGCTAAGCTTTGAGTTTTGAGACTTTTCTCAGACTAAAAATAGTAAATATAATTTGCTATCATAGTAGTAAAGCAAAATGAATTCTCATTTAAGAATTGATTGATTTAATTTTTCTTCCCTGAGTTGAAAGCTGGTATCAAAAGTAAGCCAGTAATGTCAATCAAAACTTACTTTGAACTTAATATCCTCTTTGGCATTTAGTCAAACATAAATAAAAAATTTTTTACTGAAGATGAAAATGTCTGTTTTACATTGGTTAATGTGTTATTATGTACTTGTATTTTGAGAAATTAACAATTGTTAAAATCTTTCTTGATACACTAGAAGTTGGGTAATATTTTTTTCTAATCTTTGCTCTTCCTCACACTTCCTTTTTTTTTTTTTCCTTTTTTTTTTTTTTTAAATTGTATATATATTAATATATGCTTTTAAAATGTCTGTTTTTGAAACCATGCTGAAATTTTGTACCCCTCTCCCACATATATATATATATATATATATATATATATATATATATCATGGTCAGATTTTTGGTCAAGCTGACAACTTTTCAGCACACTCTTTTCAGACTAATACAGTTAGACATGAGCTGAAAACATTCTATTCTTTTTATGCAGCATGTTCCTAGATTTCCACAATTCCCTATCCTTTGTAACTCTAAGCAGTTTGTCCCCCCTTACTAATGCTCCCAGTTCCTGTATTATCAACCATTTACACAAGCACTGTTTCTTTGTCCTGTAAGTGTTAAATTCTCCAAACTTTCTTCATGTATCCCAAAATTTTCAACTCTTTCTAAATTTTAAGTTCTTTTTGTACCAACTTTTCTTAAAATTTCCTCATTATTCACATGTTCTGCCCATGTTTTCTTAGTATTATTTAAAACCATATCTCTGTTGCTTCAAGTTTCAGCTGTGAAGAAATTGTCTAACATTCATTGCCACATAAGAGGATTAATATTATATAGCAGTTCAGCATTCTTTTCTTTGTTTCTAATGAAACTTTTCTGTGTTTTTTTTTTAATACTTTGCTTAGCATTTGAAAGGCATCTTCTGATACTTCAGATGTGATACAGAGATCAAAAAGCACATTAGAATAGCAAAAACGTCTTTCAAAACTAAGTAAAGTATTAAAAAAAATTTATATCGATTTTATTCTTCATGTATTAGGTTTGTTTCCAGTATATATTCTTTATGATAATAGTATAAAATTATGTAATATCAATTTTACACTAAATGCATGGAACATTCTAGCTAATTATATAATGTATATTTTGTTTTTATACAGTCAACTATTACCATCAGAAATTTAACTAGTATGGAAATGAGTTATTAATGTTGGGCATACAGGATCTAATCTATATTATTGCTGTTACTTTATATTATTTTTTTTACTAATTTACTTACTTTTGTTCCTAAAATAACAATGAACTACTGCTTATTTTTAGGTATTATAGCCTGAAGGAGAAAAGAAAAATGCTTATATCTTTTTGTTTTTACATTGATTAATGTTTGCTTTATCTATTACTATTTGTTCTTTTTTCTCTTTTCTATAAAAAAAAAGTTCAAAGAGAATTTTATCTTTATACTTATGATCACATTGTCCTGAGGTCATTACAAATGCCTGTACTTTTTACAAGATAGTGCATTTTGTTTTCAATTGTTTAGATACTTTCTATTATAAAGCAATTTTAATTCTATAATATTATGAAGATTTTATTTAAAGTTATTAACGTTGATTCTTTGGTCATGATTTAATCACATTTAAAAATGAAACCATGCAAAATAAAATGTCAAACTCTTTTACCATATGAAATATGAACAATAGTGGATTCCAAGAAGTGTTTCTCTCATATATACACTACAGTTCAAAAGTTTGAGGACACCCTAGTAATTTTTTAAAAATTTGCCCCAAAAGTAGTTGTTTTGTACTTTAAATAAGAGAAAATTATTATACATGGTTAAAAAAAAAAGTGAGACATTATATTTTTATTAGTAATTTTATTACGTAAAAAGAAAAAAAAGCATTTAATGATTATATTTTGCTCTTGTCAAAATATCCTACTTTACCTTTGATTACTGCAGTACAAATTTTTGGCATTCATTACAAAAGTTTCTCAAAGTATAAGTTTGATAATTGATTCCATTTTTTACTTCAATGACTAAGAACTCTTCATTTTTTTTTTTTTTTTTTTTACTCTTCTGTCAAGTTCATCCCATGGTAATTCTGGAGGTGGCTTCAAACTTCTGAACTGTAGTGTGTGTGTGTGTGTATATATATATATATATATATATATAATTAATGTGAGTAAAAGTTTGTCACTTAGCTGATTGATGTTACCTTAACCATCCTGACTCCAGAGTATCGTAGGTGGACCTGTTTATCCACTCTTCAAGAGGTATCAACAATTTACTGCTTATTTTTTTTTTTCATTTTTTCCTTTTTATGTACATTTAACATTGGTGTAAGTTATTTTTATGTATTTCTTGTGTGTGTTTGTGTATGTGCAGCCATGTGAATGATAAAATATAGTTTTATGATATGCTATATTTATGGGATAAAGTGTTCAATATCAGGGATAGAGCATATGTAAATATAAATATAAATTTGGACATTGAAGTCACCACTAGTGGTGACAGTCTTTCATACTAAACACAATTGTCAGATCATGTGCATTGTTTTTTGCTTGACTATTTATATGAACAGGCTAGTTATGTGTTTATCTTTATGTACATGGTTTATTATTTACTTAGTTTATTTACTTATTTGTTTGGACTTGTTTACTTTTTTATTTTTACTTGTTTTTTTTTTTGTTTAAAATAAAAAATAAACAAAAACAAGCAAAATAAATTAATCCAAACAAATAAGTAAACAAATTAACAAACCATGTATGCCCAGATAAACACAAGAAAATGTAGTAGTAACAACCAATAATAAAATAAATAAAAAGTTAACTAATACTATAAATAATCAGAAAACTGCATTTGGATCCACAATTATATCCACTCAGTAGCCTCTAGAATAATTCAAAACCACTACTACCCACTAAAATAACCATTAGAATAATACAATAGACTACCCACAATGCATCACTAACCTGTATATATAAATATTCAAGAAAAAACACTTGACTTGATGAATGTGTTTAGCATGAAACAGACTATTGTCTTTGAGTGTTGACTTCAATGTTCACTGACTTAGGAGAAAGAAGTGGAAAAACTTTTCATGCAATCATTAGGACTTCATCAAACTAATTTTATGTTTACATTGATGTAACTATGCATGTGCATAAAAACAACAGATGCTGGAAATTAAAAATTTTTTTTTTTTTTAATGTGTTTTGTAATTTAAATAACCAAATCATATATTTAAAAAAAAAAATTAAATTTAAAATTCTCAGCACCCTCTGCTTTTTTCACATGTGTAATCGCTTTCGTCCAATGAAGTATTAAAAGTTAAAACAAGTCACAAAAAATTTTCCCACTTTGTCATAGATTTTGCATAAAATAGTCCTTTCACTACCATTTTTGTTATATTTACTTACATGCAAATACTCTTGGGGAAAGTATGATTCTACCTCTTCTCCTTTAGTGATCGGTTAAAGACCATTATTATCTTAAAAAAAAAAATAATAATAAAAATATTGGCTATAATATTTAGATTTTGGTATTAAATAACCCATAGAGTTGTTATGCTGCTAAATAAAATGAGCCAACCAACCAACCTATTGTTCTTACTGAAATTAGTTCTTTACAGTTATTTTTTAATATTTTTTCAGCTTTAAGCACACAGTTTACATTTTAATAATACAGTTTTGTTTTATTTTATAAATTATTCAAGCAATTGATTCCATAATTATATTTGTAAAATGAATTTTGTACATAAATGTGATTAGTTTACATAAAAAGCAATAAAGACTATTTTACAAATCATATTTTTTCAAAACTAAATTACTAAACTAGACCCTAGCTATAAACTGATTAGTAAAACTTGTATCACTAAATCATTATCTAAAAAAAAAAAAAAAAAAAATCTTACAATCTAAAATTATTTAAATTAAATTTTTTCTGGCATTAAATAATCTGCAAAGGGTTGAATCAGCTATAGAAAACAAACAAATCAATCAAACAATTGTTATACATAAAGAAAAAACATTTTTTAAACTTTTAAACCTATCGCACAAAGGTTTCAGTGTACAAATAACTCTTGTTTAGGATAAAACAAGATATTTAGGTTAGAAATATTCAAGATTATGTCTTAATGTTCTCAAAATGAGGCTCTGTACTGCAAGCCATGACCTTCAAAATATAATGCACAGAGATGATTGATTATTTTTTTCCCCCTTTTCAAGCAAAACCACTTAGGGGAGAAAATATGCATAATGTGATGAGAATAATTAACATTTAATAAACACAGTTCAACAAATAGAAAGAAAACAAATTACTAAAAGTTCAAACTGGCATAGTATATTTCCCAAAAGTCATTTTTATTAAATTATTAATGTTTTGTATTTAGAGTTTAATTTATTTTAGACATTATTTTTAAATACTCTATGAACTTTCATTTGTATAATGTACAAAAAACAAACATCTACAAAATTATTAAAATAAATTATCTTGTAGTATTAATTTTTTCCCATAAATATTCTTAATAGTTAATTATTCCACTTTCATTATTTGATAAGAATATTCTAAAATTTTTCAGTCTGTTAGCTGGAAAGAGATTTTTAAAATATTGCCATTATGATAATTTTTATCTGAATTTTTGAGATGTGGAGCTATTGTTTATTTACATGTGAAATAGTTTTTTTGTTATCTTCACATTTCAGTTGTTGTGCCCTTTATCAGGTTTATATTAACTCAGATTCTACTGTCCATGTGTAGGAATAGCATATTTTGTTCTTATTTTTAGTTCTGCTCAATTATTGCTAATGCTATTACCATAGTGTCCAAATATAGACTTGGATTGACATACCCAGACTGACATATAACTGATAAAGGTACAACAGTTGAAACATAATAACAACAACAAAAACAAGGACAGTAGTTTGCATGTAAAATGTGTGAATGTTGCTATTTTGGTATTTCAAATTTTAAACAGTTGCTTTGTATTGATTTTTTTTTTTTTTTTTTTTTTTTTTTTTTTTTACATCTTCAGTCTCAGCACTCTGGTTAATTCTATTGTTTTCTTTGGTTTTTGTTGTTTCCTTTCCTTTTCCAAAGCAAAAGATTTTGGTTTTATTTAATTATGATTCAACCTCAAAATGTCGGTGATTGTGAAAATCAATGCCATTATGAAGTTTTTGTACAAAGTTCTTAAATAAGAAGTAGAAACCATGTGTTCAAATCTTTTGTAGCTATTTTCTCTGGTATTGTATATTGATTTTTGTTTATTTGATCCTATGAAAGTCTTGTTCTATTTTCATGAGTTTACAAACAAAAACCACAAAATCTTACCATTGAAGTTAATGGCAATGAGAAGTAAATTTGATACATTGCCAAAAAGCTTGTAAATTCAGAAAGATTTTAGAAATGTTCTTACCTATTATTTCTAGTAAGGTGAATTTCAGAATGGTTGGAGAGTTTTACTTTTAAAGTCACTATTGGTTTTTGAACAGATCATTTTAGTTGCATTGACTAATGTTCTTTCTCTAAATTCAAGGTATATGAATATGCTCAAAAAATTCAATCTTAAAACCTATTTGTCACTATCTCTGAAGTTGTTGTTGTCCCCTTAAACTTTAGCACTGTCATCTTTGTAGATATTACTTCCCTTTTCCCTGCATTCTCTTTCAATGGTTCCTCTGTCATGGTTTTAGTCAAGGTCATTTTTGCTGTTGCAATATCAGGATATGACAACACAAATGCAAAATTCAAATATCTTACTGTTTAGTAATCATTTAATTATATATTTGTAAAAGGTTAAAAGGTTCAAAAAGCACTCATCCTCCTCCCAGATATGGATTAAATAGTACAATTTGTATCTGGAAAAATTATTGTTATTCTCATAAATTGTTAATGCAATATTCACTTATGAAAAAAAATTCTTAAAATCCAAGTTTAATTTAGCTTTAAATAACCCACAAAGGGTTGATAAGCTGTAAAAAAATCAGTCAATCTCAAGAAGCTATAAGGCATCCAAAGAAAGTTTACTACTTGCTATGGCGGAAAATTAGCACTTCTTTAGTCTTACTATACTGATTCCAGATGCTTCTGATTGGACAGGAGTGAAATGAATTTGTATGTTCAGTGACCTACAATACTGGAGGATTTACAAAAATGAAATACAACACTAGAATGCTTTCAGCTAAGGTAAATTGGCAAGTTGCTGTTTTCTTCAATACAATATGCAACAACTATACCAAAGAATACTGCTCTCATAGAATAGAAGGAAAAATCTTATTTTTATATACTGTTCAAATCCCTTGAACTTTTTGGTAGTAACTTTTATACAGGTTTTTAACCTTTTCTATTCTGTATTTTAACCTTTTCTATACTGTATTTTTAACCTTTTCTATACTGTATTTTTAACCTTTTCTATACTGTATTTTTAACCTTTTCTATACTGTATTTTTAACCTTTTCTATACTGTATTTTTAACCTTTTCTATACTGTATTTTTAACCTTTTCTATACTGTATTTTTAACCTTTTCTATACTGTATTTTTAACCTTTTCTATACTGTATTTTTAACCTTTTCTATACTGTATTTTTAACCTTTTCTATACTGTATTTTTAACCTTTTCTATACTGTATTTTTAACTTTAACATACATGTTATTTGGAAATATACATCAAACTTTAACAGCAGGAACAGATGGAGCTAATCTATTGTAACAAATTTTCATTACACCATTAGGTTGCTTTTGTGATTAGCTTGTATTGCTTATGGAATAGAAAATAAGTCTCATAAAAGTAAAACTAGTTATGACTTATGTTATCAACACCTATAGGGTTTATTTTTTCTTCAGATTATCAACTATAAGTTTCCTGTTGGGTGACAACCTTAATACTTTCAATGCTGATTTTAACTAAAATAATTACTGGTCTGTCTTACCAGCAGAACCCTCTCTCATATCAACCATCTCCTGTCTGATATTTTCCTTCTGCATTTGTTATCCATTGGGTACTTTTCCACCAACCTCTTGCTCCATCTGTTAACCTTACTTCTTGCTATATGTCCTATCTAATTCTATGCTTGTTTAATTATTTCTATGGTATCTCTTACATCAGTCTGTTAACAGATCTATGTTGATTTCTTTTATAGTTATTCCTTGCATTGCTCAAAGTTAGTTGTTTAATTATAAATAAGCACTTGTTAAAGCATTTAAAAGTAACTCCTTAGGAAAAGACTGATTTTTGTGTTTTACTGAAGCTTAACAAATAAGTTTAAATTTTTCAAGCTTATCAGTTGTATGATATACATGATCAAGAAATTTTTACATAACTTATTCTGACTCCTTATAGTCCAAATTATTTTCAATTTATTTTTCCTTCAAAATATTTCCTTTCTCTTTTTTTGGATTCAAAAGAATTTTTTTTTGTGGTTCAGTTTACATTTTTTTGTTCCACTGTTTTTCAACAATATTCATACTTTTGCGAAATGATTGTAACGATTCTCCTAAGAAAGCTACAAAGTTACCTAAACTTCTAGATAAGGAGTCCCCAAAATGGTTGAAATCAACCATTGGGGTTGATGAGACTATCCAGAAGGTGTATGCCTTGGGGATTAAAAGGTGGTTGTTCAGTGCTTGTGGCTAAAGAGGCTGATAATTTTGGACCAAAAACTGACATTGGTATAAGACAAGAAATAAATTTCAGTCTGACATAGCAATATACATGAAGCACTTGGGAAAACTTTGAATTATATATTGAGGATCTTGCTGAAATGCACGTACCTGACTAGATTGTTACACTATTTGACTTGGAAATAAAAACTTCATACACTGAAACTCCTTGAGGGGTGTATGGGGGTGGATTTCAATGTTAGATCATTGGTCAAAATTAAGTGGCTAGTACCTCTTGCATTGAATTTGTAATAAATTTAAGTCTGAATTGGAATCTAGCTAGAATTGTCTGTGGTCACAAGCAGTTCTAAACAGATATTATTATGAACCCACTTTGCTGCCCAATGTTGGTAGTAATTCCTTCCCAGTATACACTCAAAATGGGTATATTTTTGTAGCATTGGTAAGCTAATATAACACAGAAACTACAATTTTTGAAATGCTAATAACTTTCATGTAATTAAATAATGCAACAGATAATGCAAATCCTTATTTTATAACTTACAATTTTCCTAAAATCATACAAAAACTTTGAATCTCTTCAAACAATATATAAATTTAATTTAAAATATGATTTGGTAGGTTTGAAATAATTTGCATTACTTTATAATAGTTTAGTTAAAAGGAAAATAGAACAGCCTAGTTCCAATTTCCGTTGGATTCATTATATTCACTTATATAATACCCTTCAGAAAGATATAAATCCACCTCTTCTCCCCCAGTTATGGGTTAATTAAGATTTGTAACACTAAACACTTATCCCTCTCCACTGCAAAAACATTTCTTCAAAGCTAAAAATATTTTCTAGCTATAAATAACCTGCAAAGGGTTGATAAACAATAGAAAAAGAATCAATAAATCTATAAAAGGAAGATAAATACAAATAAATGTTTCAAATTTATAATGATAGATATCATTTTACTCAAAATATTGTAAAATTAGTTAAAAATCTTAAGCATTGCGAACTGTATACATAGTTTAAGTTGATATCTAAGGGAAGTAACTCATTTGGTGTGGATATATCATCCTTACCTGATAGAAGTATACCTAGAAGGTATATTAATGAAACTAGTCATTATAATCCTTCAGTTATACACACTAAAAGTCAGTCTGTTAAAGTTACAAATTCAAGGATTAGCTTCTTTATCAACATAAGCCATACTAAAGGCTAGGATTAGTCATGATGTGCTACTAACTACTGGGCCCAGTGAGCTCATTAACCAGCAACAATAAAAACATCCGTACATTTTTTTTGTAGTGTCATTATTTTTCTAATCACTGAAATAAAAGCTGTTTGTGTGTGTGTGTGTGTGTGTATATATATATATATATATATATAATCAAATATGGATTGGAATCTGACAAAATTATAGCATACATGTTTGTTTTATTAAAGCTTCCTCAATAAATGAAATATCGAGAAAAAGAAAGGAAATTCAGCTATTTTTAATTTTTCTTTCTTTTTCTCCATATTTATCCTATCATTTTGTCAGATTACAATTCATATAATATATATAAGAGTGTGTGTGTGTGTGTATATATATATATATATATATATATATATATATATATATATATATATATATATATAAGCAAATATATGGATATAGATCCGACAGTATGAAGAAAAATATATGGAAAAACAAAATTCCGAATATGCAAATATGCTGTTTTAATGTTATTTCATTGTCAACGTCAGACGTTTCGGTCTAGTAGATCTTCTTCAGGACATAGTTCTTAAAACATAATTAACATTAAACGATCTTCAAGTCAGCATGAAAAGGCGATACACATAAGAGTAAGACTGATCAAAACAGAATAACTGAAATTTTTAAAATCAGCATTCCGTTTCACAATATGATCATGTCAGTGTCAGTGGGCGATGTTGTGAAAACGTATTCCTAAAATAGAGTATGTTTTAAATGAAAAAGAATTTTATTTTAATCTAAAATTTATAAGTACGTATGTCGAGCATTAACCTTGCTAGAAAAGGGGAAATATTAAAGAAACCGGATCTAGTATTCACCGTGCGTGAGATATTATGCCTGCCTCATAAATCAGTCTAAGATTTTTATTATGAATATATTTTAAAATTTTCACAGAATCAAAATCAAAATTATGATCAGATTTAGTTATGTGTATAAATAAAGCATTGTTTAAATTACCAAGGCGAATATCTCGTTTATGTTCGAAAACACGAGATTTTACGGACATACATGGTTTTATTGGGAAGATTTGAATACAAATCCAGTTAATTCATCAAGTCTAGAAAAATCCTCAACAGAATGCAGAAAGCACTGGGCAGCTGTTTTGTCCTATTTAGGAAAGGTATTCTTGGATGATTTACACTACAGAAAGCAAGAGCAGCACTATATAGTCTAGTTTGGTACAGTTGGTATGTCACTTGTTCCCTATCGTAACTGTCTGGTTCCGATTCTCAGTAGTGAATGGACACTGCTAATGAGTCTCAAATAGGATGAAATGACCATCCAGTGCTTTCTGCATTCTGCTGAATATTCTTCTAGATTTGATGAATTAATTATTTATATTCCAGGATCAAGATGACCTTTGCCCTCTCTAATATTCTAACCGTCCTGGAGTAACAAGGTGTCTCACAGGTTTAACGTTGATTTCATTTTCAAGTCTTTTATCACCTCTCTCATCGGCCAAACATCTTATTGATTGAATTGCATCTTTTCGACGTGATCACTTTAGATCTAAGTTGAAATGATGATCCTTCTTCCTGTTATGACCTCTTGATCTAGTTTTCCTCTCTACTGTTCCTTTTTTTTTTTATTTATTTTTTTTTTTTTTAAACTTATTCACCATTCTCTTGATGGTTCATGAATGGACTTTGAAGATAGAAGCCAGAGTATGAATGTTGGGACCATTTACTGAAAGCCTGAATGACTTTTTCCTCTCACCTTTGGGATTGGCACAAAACGGTTTTAACTTGTTTCTAGCTGAATAACACAAAGGGTTTTTCAGTAATTCTTATGACAAATGATATCAAGATGCATAAACGTTTTATCTGAAATCATGTAAAAAAAGAAACACAGTTTGTTTTTTTTTAGATATTAAACATTTTGTAGGATGGACAATTATGCTGTGTCATTATTTGGACAATTTTGCTGTTACACTTGATATAGCATCCATTTATCTCATGAGATAAAGGTAGCACCCTGTTTGGTCAAAATTCAGTCCTTTGGTGGTGAAACTCTCCAGGGCACAGGCTTGGTGGATAGTATATGGAAGCTATGCACTGCCCAAATTGCATGGCCCCCTCACTCGACCAAACTCACAAGATCCAAAGGAATATATGACATTACATTTGGTTCCAGCTTGATTGCAGGAACTGCCAGAAAATTGTCAGTGTTAGCAGGCAACCACTTTGGAAACTCCACTCAGGGTTTTGTGTTTGAATTTCCATAGCCCTTTGCATGTTTCCCAAGACAGTGGGTGTTATATATATATATATATATATATGTGTGTGTGTCATTCACAGACAGTACTGTTTCGCTGTATCACAGCTCCTCAGTGTGACTAGATAGACATACG
Source organism: Acanthosepion lycidas (assembly GCA_963932145.1). NCBI lineage: Eukaryota > Metazoa > Mollusca > Cephalopoda > Sepiida > Sepiidae > Acanthosepion > Acanthosepion lycidas. Next base: position 47,018,137 of record OZ010616.1, read on the forward strand.
AATACTTCAAGCCCAGATTGAAACCCAACTGATCAGTCAGTTTCTTCCACTAAGCTATCTTCATTCAACAGAGAGAAACAACTAAATCAAGCATATTGTTTTTACAAATGAAAACAAATGCCAATCAGCCAGAGTGCTCCAATTCATTTTACTGAAGAGCTTTGTATTAACACAAGTGGCTGTTGTTTATAAAATTAGCTTATCACTCAACAGTGCTCATTTGAAATATATTTTCAAGAGCTAACTTTATACCATTCTACTAATTATTATTATAAAACTGTCAGCATTCCATTATTGACTCTCCCAAGATATACTGTGTTTGGGGGGGGGGGGTTTAACAATTTATCCCAGAAGAGTTAATAATAAACTGATACCTATTTTGAAAAATGACTAAGCATGAAACAGCTGTGGTAAAGTACATTTTTATCTGTATTAAAACACTTTTAAAGTATTTAAAACCGAACACTCTTATATACATTAAAGGTGTTTGCATTTTACTACTTTTTGTTATAAGTTGGCTTTTCTTACTATGTATATATCAAGAGACTGTTTTTCTAGATCCAGAAATAATGTTTGAATCTCAGTTGGTAATACAACTCGTGTATGTTCTAATTGCTAGTTAAAAAGTTTAATTTATTCTCTTGCTATTAATGTTTTGTGATTACTGCACTATTGTAAATACATTTAAATTATATCATAAAATTATTACATAAATCATTTATGTCTGATTAATTACCCAACAAGTAAGAGTAATATTGTAGGTATAATTTTAAATTGTGCTTATTTCATTAGATATTAATACATATACATGTGACCTTGTCATTAATACTATGATTCAAATTTATTCATTTTTTGGAACAAATGCAAGCAATCATAAAGCATTTTTTTTTTTTTTGTACTTTTCAACTAAATATTGAAGTATATTTTATATAAAATAGCACAGTAAATACAGATCCAGTAAGTGTTGAGGTTGGGAGAATGGATCCAACAAGTTCAGACCTTTCATGTTCTTGAGCAAAGCACAATTAATGATTTGTTTGTTTTAATTTTTTTTTGTGGAGGTTGGTGGGGTAGAATAAATTTTATAAATAAAATGCAAATAATTCTAAATGAAATGGTTTTCATTTATAAATAAGATGTCTTTGATCTTTATCTTTTCATTTTTTTTTTTATTTCTCTGATAATTTTTTGTTTTATTTTGCTCTTTTCTCAGTTCTATTACTAAAAAATTAAGTTTTCAATGCTTGACATTTTTCACTTTTACTAATAGACATTTCAGATTAGAAAGTCTTTTGATTTAGTATTAAGTATATAGTATATAAATGTATGAGAGAACCTCTTACCCCCACCTCCAATACACACCAAAAAAAAATCTTTCCACCAAGGCATTGATCATCAATTAGGCTTTCCATAAATCTTTCTGTTTGGACACCACACTACTCAAAATCCTTCATCCCTTGAATTTTTATTCTGATTTGTTCTATTATTGAATTATCATAACAGAAGAAAATAGGAATTCCTGGTATGTTCCAGAACATAGATTGAATTAAGAGGATTCCTTGAATCAATTAAGCATTATTAATTAATAATTAATATCCCATGAGTGCTAAAGAGTAAATTACTAATATGCCATTAGCCTACTTAGATTAGATTTGTAACATTGACATTTTGCAATTATCAGACAATAAAAAGGTATTTTGTTTTACATCATGCAAATCTTGCAAGTAGCATCTATAAAATATTTTAATTTGATTTTTTTTATTTTAGGTTAAAGAATTCAGAAGTGAGACAGAAAATATTTTTAATAGAAAATATTTCTAAATAATAATAAAATCTAATGCTAGACGAGCTGGGAATAGTCATTTTAAAACTTAATTTTCTCTAACATTACAATTTAGCTAATCATAAATAACTTGTAATCAGTTAAAATAAAATTTGTTTTTAAAGCTTGATCATAAATAACCAGTAACTAGATAAACAAACGTGTGTTCCTAACAACCTTCAAAACAATTATTCTTGAGCCAACTATGTTCTAACAAACACTTTGTAAAGTTTCCAAAATGAAAAGAAAAACAAGACAAAGGTAATTACTTTCTTACTTGAACCAAATAGAATATACAGCACAGAATTAAAATGAGGTACTTGTGCAACTTTTAGACAAACAGGCTGATACATTTCAGCTAGATTCAAGCAAGTCCGTAAAGCCAGTACACAAAGCTTTACTATTATTTTTTAAATGCTCATCTGGACTTTTATTAGAATGGCAAATAAACATTCGATGTAATTTGTAAGGAACATATGAATCATTTGACTTCTATTTAAACTGGATTGTTATCTGAAATGTTTCACCTTTATATACATTGTTCTGCTATAACAGAAATCCGTTTTTTCTTTTCTTTTTTTTCTTTTACCTTAGCATGAATACTAATTTATCATGATAGTTAAGGGAGACTTTTATTTATTTGAATAGAGACATGAAAAAATTAATGCAAATAATTTCCGTAATTATTTATTTTATTTTTTTATTTATTTATTTTTTTAATTAGCTTCCATGTTATTACTAACTCATTTGAAAATTGCTTCCATCCAGAACTTTGATTCTAATTTCTGAGGTTAAATCAAAATGATAAATGGAACCATTTTCTTTGCTGTGGATTCAAACATTAATTATATTATTTTTAATTGGCTGTTATTTCATGGTACAGTGACTTAAGTGGATACCATTTGTAATTAATTGCAAGTGTAAAAAAGTTAAATCACAACTAGTAAACACACTGTCTGCTGCCAGATACTAGGGAAATATTTGGAAACATATGTTGATCAAAAACTTTGTTTAAAAGTTACATCCAATTTATTTTCTTTCATTTTTAATGTTAAATTTAATAAACCAAAATGTTTTGGGTTTTACATTTTTTTTTTTTTTTTTTTTTTTTTTTTTTAATGGCCACCAATATGACAGCTGTAAAAATATAAGGTATATTTTAGAATGAACACTCTTAATGCCTTCTAATGCAAAAATAAAATTTTAAACTTTCGTAGCTTTCATATTCTTGAGATATTATATATTTTATATATCAGGAACAATATTGGGGGGAAAATGTATGACAAAGTGG
>OZ010616.1:47026249-47128749 GCA_963932145.1 Acanthosepion lycidas
GCTTTAGTTTCAAGAGAAAATAAAGATAAAACTGTCCAACATTTGGAAATTTCTTTATTGGTTGTTGATCTATCCTTTCAGCTCAGATGAACCATCATCAGTGTGGTTAAATGGACATTACAACAGACCTGTTCACCATCAAAGATGACATCGTTATGTTTGCATAAAAGTTTGCTATGCAATGATAATCGTTGCAGAATAGTAGATGCAGGTTGTAAACTCATAATGCGGTTTTATGACACGTGGGACATAGGTCATTTAAAGACTTACAATTTTTTTTTCTGTAAGTCCTTAAATGACCTATGTCTCTTGTGTCTACATGAAAAGCTGCATATTATTAAGTTCCCTAAAAATAATGATCTCCTAAATCAGCATAATGAACTAACAGTAACTTGGAGGCATTGTATAATGTTTACTTTACAGATTAAGATTTTTTTATGAAAAATTCTATGTATTACAATTTAATATCCATTATTTTAAAAATGTTACATATAAAATTTATTTAATTCCTTGTTTTTAACTTTAATATTGCCATGTTTTATTGCCATTCAACATAAGTATTGTATTTTGGGTTCAAAATAATGTATAAAAAAAAAATGATTTAATTACACTAGAGGCCCCTTTAAAATAGTTCTCAAGTATATACAAATTTTTTTTTTTTAAATCTTGAAATTCTTTAAAATGAACCTTTTGTTAAATATATCTCTCTGAATACATCAATGTATCTTAAATGTATAATCAGAATTGGATGTTAGTCAATGGTAACATGTCTTAAATAAATGTCATTTCATTTAGACAGGATTGAATAACACACCTACCCATAACTTCGAACTTATATTTCTCCCTTTTCTGCTTCAGCCTTGATCCATCTTTTGATTGGTTAACCTAGACATACCTACAAAACTTTGAAATCTTGCTCCCCCCTCCTTTTTGAACCTTAAATAAGCTACCATATTGTTTTCTGTTTTCAAAAGTAAATCATTTTAATTATAAGTTACTAAACATCACCTGGTGATAGGACAATTTTGGTTCTGAAACAAAGAAATTTTTATGTAGTTATGTAAAATAGTTTTAAATATATATATATATATATATATAATGTGATGGTAGACTCTCACATCAATTTCAATGTATGAAGATCCCACAAAACAATTGCCATTACAAACCATACACAGTCTTCATTTGAGCAACAAAAAATGTCCATTTCTTTATTGTATTATGATATACAATGAAAAATAGATTCTATAGAATAAACAATGATGGTTTGCAGAGTGGCTAAACTGAAATGAAGCATTAAAACAAAAGTTTTATTCATTCTAATGATTATATATTTGTGTGTGTTTTATTGAATAAGATGTGCCTATTTATTTTTATAATAATCCTTTCTTGTTTTCTAATTAGCTTCTTGATGTTATTATGTTTGGATGATCTTGGAAATCAAATATACTTGGTTAACAAGAACTACTGCACCTTGATAAATTTCAACTTAACATAAAAAAGATAATTAGAAAACTAGAAAAATAAACAAACATAATGTCTATATTATCCAATGAAACTTGCTTGAATGAAGATATGCTGCCTAAATATATATATATATATATATATATATGGCACCTCGACGTGGTGTAATGGTTAGAAAGCTTGTCTTGCTAGATCAGTTATGACTGAGTAGTGAGTTTGATCCTCACTGGGTGCCCCATACTTTTGGCCTTGTGCCACATCTAAACTGGGCTTAGAAAATCACTATATATATATATATATATATATATATATATATATGGACTCTCCCATCAATTTTGATGTATGAGAATCCAACAGACTCATTCAGTTTTTATGTTTGTGTCATATGTGACACTTCAGTTCTGCTAGTGACCTGCTTACAAGTCCACATATTGTGCAAAAGTGAGGATCTCTGGACATAGCCACAGGAATATTTGCTGATGCTTTTCGTCATTGTCTTTTGTCTCTCAGCTGGTCAATATGACTGATTTCAAAATTACTCATACCACACTAGCACAAATATCTCTAGATATTTCTATCCAGGGTAATTCACTCAAAATTAGTATGAGTCACATTAGCAGTTGGGAGCTTACTCTTTATACCTGAGCCATGTCCATACAACAGTCCATTGTCAAGCTGGCTATACATGAAGATCTTAGGTATTCTGTTGTCACTCATCATTGTAATATGATCAGCCCAGCAAAGTCTTTTTGAACAGGAGTAAAGGTTTATCCCTTGTTCAGGATTGGGTTTCTGGTCCCTTCTAAAGTTTTTTTATTTTTTTATTCTCTTTTACTTCCAGTAGCCTTTTGTATCTTGGTGGCATTATTTTCCTGTTTGGTGTGACTTAATTAAAAAAAATAAATCTAAAACTTGATATCTGATTTAGCCCTCTCCTCACAACAAACTTATTTTGTGGTGTCTTGCTTAAATCAAGGAAACAGTTTCAGTGATCAATGTCACGTATATCACTTAAGAAAGCATTGTTAACATTAAAATTACTGATCATAGTTTTTGAAGAAGAAATATTATTTTTCCATTTATTGAAGCAAGTCTTTAAATATATTATCTCCTGTCTGTTCAGATTAACATGTAACTTTTCATCATTGAAGAATTAGATATTTAACTGCTAACCTAAATTGCTCTGAATTTCAATCTGCTTTTCTCAATCACCTGTTGGCATAAAAAGGTCATGCTTAAGATGTGTCAACCTGCTGATAATTTTATAAGTGGCAATTTTACAATTCCACTGGCAAGATGTACTAACACTGATATTGTCTTATTTAATTTCTTTATTGTGGTGATAGCATGCAAGAAACATTGAAACACCTGCATAGCAAAAGAAAACGTCTCTTGATTTGGCTCTGATGTCAAGGAACTTGATGCTCACTTTCCTTTCTTTAACATTCTTAATTTCAAACCCAGATGGGATAAAAAAAAATAGTACATTGTGTTTTGGTGATGTTAATATTAGCAATTTCCTTTTACAAGGAAACCTTCAACATTGTAAACATATGACATCCATTTTAGTTGTTGCTGTTGATGAGTCTTTAAGTGGTGTCATTTCTGTTATTTGATATAATTCTTTGTGATTCTGTAGCACCAGTTCACAAGGTTTGAAGAATAATGGTCCATGCTATAATCTACACACTTTATTTGTTCAACACCATTTTTAAGCATTTACTTGAGAAAGCAGTATGTCTAAATAAGTTAATCAGTAAAGGCTAAAATAAAAGAAAGTTCTTATACAGAACCCTATTCATTAATAAAATAAAGCAAAACTGTTTTTAACTTAAATAATTAACATTTGTCTACATTTTTATAATACCTAACTATAAATTTGTAACTATTTGCATTGTTCAAATTGTTGGCCTCATCTTTATTGCCATATTCACTACGTTTTGGTCATTGTACACTCTGGCCTTCTTCAGTTGGTTTAATCCATGAGGGAAGATTGTTTTTATTCCATGTGCCATGGCCCAGTGAATAAAAGCATTGCTTAAGTGACCCAAAAAGTAACTCCAGCTGTGAGTTACAGTAGAGGGAACAAAAACTTGAAGAGTTGAGTTTTATATTATTTTTTATCAAACATATCTAATTGAATTTACTGCATTACTAAAAATTAGTTATGCGATAAAAGTTCTAGAAGATATTTCCTATGAAAATGCAGACTTCCATAGTATCAACCATAGCAAGTGTCTGCTGTCTACATACTTTTTATCACTCTCTTGACCCTGTGATATTGCCAAGAAATATGAACATAACTATCATTGTCACCCACAATAAAGACCATATATCCTGCTTGAGATCCTCCATTATTAAATCAAATCCTGCATTACTCTACGCTATCAGTTTTATTTTTGCAAGATTGCCTAAGTTAGGTATTAACAGTTTGGAGATTTTCTTAGCTTTTCTAGCTGACTTATTTACCAACGATATACTTTCCACCTTTCTATCTTTTAAAGATGATGTTACATTGCATCTCGTAGCTTAAACCAGGCTGTGTCTGTGTAGCAAGCCAATTTAATTTTTCTATTGAGCTTCTACATAATTTGAACTCATCATTTGACAAAACTGAGTTTGAATTATAGTCAGTCTTTGTAGGCATCATAGGAATTGATTTGACAAACTCATTTTGACTAATTATTATGGATTCCTTTCACTGACAAATCTCAAGACCAAGATATTTGAAACTTGAAGCTTCCTCTGATCTAACCATAAAGACTTGCTTGATTTTCTTTATCACATCTTCAAATTTTTCAATGTCTGCCCAGAAAGTCATCCACATGAATTAATATGATTCCATTATTCTTATTGTTATAGTACCATATAGAAACAGTTTGGTCATACTTAGATGGGCAGTTTCCCAATTTCATTAGCTCTTCTCTAACTGTTAAATACCATTCTTGAGAATCATCCTTCAATCCATATACATTGACATTTAACTTCCATATATAACATTGAGGAACTTCAGGTTGTGGATGCGGTTTTAGAAAGATTGTCCTTTCAAATTGTTTCCATTGCAAAAATGCCTTCTTTATATCCATAGAATGGCATGTTCACCTCAAAGCCACAGTGACGGTCAGGATAATTTATAGGCTCTCCTAGGAGTAAGTAGGCAAGTTACTTCTAACATATCCTGATTCTTCAGCTTGGAATCCTTTTGCTACCAGTCTTGCTTTTATTTTAATTCAATCTTTTATCTTTTTTTTTTTTTTTTTTTTTTCTTGTGCAAATCCATCTTGTTATAATTGTATTTTAGCCTGAGTTTGATACAACAGAATACAGCTCTCATCTTTTTTTTATTTGAACTGTCATTTCATTAAGTGTTACTTCTCTGATGGTAGCCATTAATAGTTTTTCATTGTCTTCCCCCAGATTATCACTTCTGAGGACTCTCTAAGCCATTACAGCATCAGGCAACTTAATATGTTCACCAAGTTGCTGAACCATATGGTCAAATTCTATAATAAAATCAGCGATTGTGATATTTTGTAGCCTAATATATTTTTCAAGATCTCCATATGACATCTTGAACAGAATCCAATTTTTCATATAATAACTTTGTTTATTCCTCTGTATTTAATTTATCAGGTCCATTTCCAGCACTGCTTCTCTGGGTATGCCATTTAGACTCAAAAATAAAGTTGGAGCTCTTTTCCTCATATTTATATTTGTTACCATTTCCCAGAACTTCCACTTTTTTCCAAGCACAGTACTTTTCTGGGGCTAAAACTAGGAGCCATTTGTCTTATTTTTATGAACTTCGCTCTGCTACCAAATGTTAAAACAGGATTTTGCTCTGCAAACAGTGACAGAACTTCACCAAAAAACAGAAAAATGTTCACTGAGGAGAAATTTCAAAATTAAATACTGCCTAACAGTTAAATCCACTTTGTTAGGAAGGGAAATAAGCTACTGCCACTGCTTAAAACACATCCAATAAGCTGAGGAGTAAGAGTCAGCATAGTAACACTAGCTTTTCCTTTATATTTTATCTTAAAACTTTACTTTTTTCTTTTCTTTTCAGATAATTCAGAACTGAAACCAACTGAAGCTGAGCCTATGTATCATGAAGATTTCAATGAGTGGTAAGTCTTAAAGAAATAAAGAATACATTTTTTTATCCCTATTACATTCTTCTGAAGATGGCAAGTAAGGCTTTTTGTGACATCATCAAATCAAATGACTTAAGTGATTTTTGTTAGCTAAATCTATTATAAATTAGTACGTCAAATCAAGAGTAAACCTCCCCTCTCAGTCACCGTTACTTGTATGTTTGTTTGATTATAATATCAATTAACTATTTAATTTTTTTAATTAGTATCAAAGTACAAAAGTAGTTAACTGTCTTTAGATCTTTTTCTTCTCTATACCATTGTCCCTTCAAAACATGAGTAATCATAACTCGCCTCACCTCAACTTCCTGTCTTTCATAGTTCTTATTAATGTTTTTTATTTTTACTAACCCTCTTACCTGTTATGGCATTCATTTACACAAACCTGTTAGTTAGGTGCTTTCCTGTCTCTCTCTTGCCTTAATATGTCCAATGAGTGTCATTTTCTTAAAGCCTTTTTTCCTCATTGTGTCCTAGAAATGTCAACTGTCTCTTTCTGATTCTAAGTATAAGTGTGCTTTTTGTTTCAATTTTCCTTAAAACTTTTTGCCGTTACTCACATATTCCATTCATGGAAGTCTTAGTCACCTCTTCACTGACATATAGAAGGATTGATATTACATAGCCGTTCAGCACTCTTTGTTTCTAATGACATTTTTCTATCTCTTAATACTTTGCTTGGTTTATGAAAGGCATGAGGAGATTGTCCATCATTCACTGACATATAGAAGCATTGATATTACATAGCCGTTCAGCACTCTTAAAAGCCAAAGACATAAATCTTATATGGCTGGCCACACGTATCCAAGGATGCCTGCCTACTAGGGCAATTAGCTAATCCCAGTTACAGATGCCTGCTCAGGTACATCTATGTTTATTCAATATCCACAGACCTCAACTGCAGTTTATACAGCAACAGTGCTGAGCAAACCTTAGTTACAGTTTCTGGGAGAGAGTGCATTATCTATCATGATCAACAGTTTGAACAAAGTCAGCACATTCAAAGCCTCTGTCATGATGACTTGTGACATCATGCTAGCACAACCATTGACGGCTCCTAAAGGGTTCTGTCTACCCAATTTCACTGCTGTGGTTTTCAAGCATTTTCCAAAGGTACTGCAATTCTGAGATTGTCCCCTACATGCCAATAACATCAAGTAATCACTTTCCTGACAAATCAACCATGGTGAGATTTGAATCTGAGTTTCATTGGCAGAAAGAGAATGTGTAATCACTCAGCCTTGTGCCCATATATATATATATATATATATATATATATATATATATATATGTATATATATATAATGTGTGTGTGTGTGTGTGTGTGTGAAAATATATAGAAAATAGGAAAGAAATCGTTAGGTAAATAATCCAAAGTTCTTTAGTATTTTTGTTATTTTAAAAAACAGTGCTCGATACAAAAGTAGAGCCTAAATATAATTATTTATTTAAAAATATGATTCCATTACTACATAAGAGTTCTCATGTTTAAAAACAAGAACTGAAAACTTCAATATAATTATTTGAATTAAAGTACTAAGCTTTGTTCCATCTTCAAGCGAAATTATATATATATATATATATATATATATTCTCTCACTCACTCACACACACACACACACACACACACACACACACACACACAAAGCTTCTGGACATTCTGATTGATTATTCAATTGATTGATTTGTTTTTTCACAGCTCCTCAACCATTTGCAGGTTATTTAAAACCAGAAAATATTTTTATTCTAATTATTTTTTATGATAGTAATACTTGTATCACTAAACCATTATTAATTAACCCATAACTGGAGAGAGAAGAGGTGGATTCATGCTTTTCCCAAAGTTATTTGTATGTAAGGGAATATAATGAACCCAACAGAAATTGGAGCTCTGCTCTCTGATTAACAATTTTGAGCTGTTATCCATTATACCTCTTGTATATCCAAGCTTAAGGCACCTGGTATTCCCAAGTGGTCACCCATCTAAGTACTGACCAGGTTCAACATTGCTTAACTTCGATGATCATATGAGAACCAACGTAATGTGTCCATAAACCTACAAGGTCATTTGATAGTAATAATAATAAGTTAATATGTTATAAACAACATAAATAAAATTAGTCAAATTCATTGATATGAAATTATTTCTTTTTAAATTAATTTTAAATCCTGTTCAAGGTGACTTTGATAACAATGACCTTTTTATAATATCTATGGTTATTTATTTATTTATATAGATAGATAACAATGACCATTTTATGTCTATGATATATATTCAGTTGTATGGATATGAGTTTGTGACCCTGGGTTTCACACTTTTGCAATCATCAGACAAGTACCGCGCATATAATATATATATATAATATATATATATATATATATATATATATATATATTATATATATATATTAGTGAACACTGATAACACCAAGCAGCAATCATCTGTTTCATGCTTCAACATAATTTTCAGGCTATATCTCTAATATTAAGCACTATTACCCATGAATATAGCATAGCTTAAAAATATATTTTTTATCATACATGTAATGACAGCAATAAGAGTCAAGTGATAAAACACACACAATCTTTTTCTCATTATATTACTGTGAAATATATTTTTTTATTTTACAAATTTGATATATTTACTGATTGAGGCTTTATTATAATACCACATCTGATTGCTTATAAGACCCATCTCCCCAGGGTCTTATGCACAAAACCTAGGTATCTGGTAGGTCTAATATTTACCAAGCACTCTTGACTACCAGTATTTGTACCTAGCCCATCTCCTAATACTGTAAAATATTAAATGTTAATGTTAGGTGTAGTTAGATATATATCACCATATTCAGTATTTTTTTATTCTAAAATGAAATATTCAGTATAAATCACTTAAAGGACTTATTGGAGGTACAAAATTTAATCAATTCTATAAAAAACAGACAATTAAAAAGTATTTTCAAATGCCTTGCAACATTCATATCCAGTCTGGATTATTTTTAATTGGCATTTTTATTTGTCCATCAACAGATTCAGGTCTGATAAAATATTATGTTTTCCAGCTCAGAATTTCCACTTCTGAATTTGCCCAACCAATTAAGAATAATAATCTTAATGGTACCATCTCAAAAATGGCAAATATATTTTTGCTGTTTGTACAGCATCTATTTCTGGAAATAAAAAAGGATCAAATGTTAAAAATGTATCTCATTTTTACTTTCAATGCAAAAACACTTAAAATTCAAAATCTACACATGAATCATATAGAAAGATATTAGGTTGGTGCAAAAATAATGTCGTTTTCTCGCATGCGAGAAAACGACATTATTTTTGCACCAACCTAATTTATTGAAATGTCATACATTTTTCAGTCATAGTTGAAATGAAATCACATGTTCAAATACCACCTATTGAAAAATACAAATTTTTCTTCCAACTCGACATGTTTTCCCTATTTTAATTTGTTCTCTGTACACATCCTTCCCTTTTCTCTCTTCCCCTCACACCTCTCTGCACTTCTCTCACTATCTTTCTCTCACTGTTTTGTATTCTCTGAAACCCCTTCATCATTTCATTAACTTCTCTATTTGTAAGCATGAATAAAAATAAAATGCATATTCAAAATTAATCTCTATCAGTGATCATTATGGGCAAAACAATAAAAATGTTCATCTGTAGTCGTTCGTCATTAACCCTTCATCATTTGTGTACTATTTTGATTTCATAATCATCAAACCGTTAAGATAACAAATAAATTATATACATAAAAGTAGTTAATCCTCAAATTGATGGATGACAGTCGTCTAATAACTCAACCTACCAGCTTGTTGCTGCTGATCTTATTCTTCTTTTTAGTTTAATTACACGCATAGCTCGTAACTAATTGTTATATACATCACAATATTTTTACATATTGATTGATCATGTAGTTTATATTCCTGTCATTTCATCAAACTTACCCCTGCTTTCTAAAGCTACCCGACTGTAAAGTAAACAAATATCGATTCTTATGACAATTATAAAAACGATGATGGCTATCTATACCAGTACTAGTAAAACCAAAATATAAAAATTAATTAATATTAAACTTTAAAAGATGGAATTTTTTTTCTTTTAAATGAGCGATTTTGATGAAATAAAAGGCCGTTATTTTTTTTTACTCTGTCGATCAATTGCTGTGTTTCCCTACACTACACAGCTATTGGCTGTTGGTGTTAAATGTTAGTGTTATGGTCGGGAATATATGATCAGAGATATATCAATGATTGACTGATCGGCTCTCTCCTTTCTTTGCGTGTCTGTCTGCATGCCTGACTGTCAGTCCGGCTGCTTGCACGCTCGTGCGTGCACGTGTCCTCTCTTTCTTTCTCTCTCTATCTCTCATATACTCTCACGTTTACTCTTTCATTCATTCCAGTATATCATTGACCCAGTAACATCTGTTTATAAAATAATTATTATGTATTACAATATATATCATTTCTCCTACTGAAAAAGAAAAGGAGACAATGTATTTTAGATGCGTTTTGTAGTGAATATTTCCTCCGTTATTGTTTGACGTAATTCTACGTGCAACCTAAGATTTGCTTTTTTCTCCCCATCCTCAATTCCACAAAAAGTGGCGGAGACATTTACACCCACAACATAATCACACACAAAACAATTCCAACAAGTGAAAAAAAAAAAAAATGGTAAATGGGATTTATTGACAAATGTATGGTCGGTGTACCTGTCTACCTTCAATTAAGTGCGACGATTTTTTGAATGAGATAAACAAAACAAAAGGTAATTTATTGATTCCATTTCCATCGTTAGTTTTTTTTTTTTTTCTTTGATCTTCCTTTCTTGAACGGGCCCAAATCTTAACGGAATTTTATTTATTTTTTCTTTTCCCCTGTTATAATTATTATCGTTGTTGTTGTGCAATGTGTATGTTACATAACTTTTTGTTTTGTATTTTATTTTACTTTTTCTTTTTTTTTTTTTTTTTCTTACTCGCAAGTTCGCAGAAAATTGATTTTTCGCATTTTGCAGATTTTACGAGCTGTTCCTACCCCTCCAATTCGGTTTTCGAAAATTCAATTCTAATGACTTTTTTTTTCTTAAATTGCACTGTAATTATTACAGCCTTCTTGTTTTGAAGTACGCTCACTGTCTAAGAAGATAGAAGAATAAATTATCCTTGTTCAATGTTCATGGATCAGTTTTAATCACATTATTTTAGAAAAACGTTGCTTGATTTTTCTTTTTCTTAATTTGCTAATTAATGACTAATTTCTTTCATATGATTATCTTTTTTTTACTTTTTTGGCAGTGTTTTCCTTTTTTCTTTGCAACTTTTTTCTCGTCTCTGTCTCCGTCTTTCTACATTTCATTCATTTTCTCATCGCAGAGCTTATATTTGAAGGTACGATCATCTACCTAAAGCGTTACAATTGTTTTTAAAACAATAAACCTTGACAAAAAGAACTGCTTCTGTTTTCTTAATCGAATGACAAAGGATCATCAATTTGAATTATATATTTTATTTGTCATAAGAAACAGTACCCATATGAGTTTTTGCCTGGCTGCATTAAAAAACAATCATTTTATTGTTAAAAATAAATCAATACTCAGAAATCCATATAAAAATAACTTGTCTTTTTACTAGTTTCAACTTTAAACTGTGCTTCTTTGAGTTGAGAGTTAATAAATATACAATAACACTTAACAGTGATTGAATAAAGGGACAAGTAGTAATTTTTTATAAACTTGGCTTGGTTCACTAACTGTTAGTTAAAACTTCACCAGAAATTTTGATTGAGATTTAAACATAAACGATATTTTTTTTTTATTTTGTTTATTTTTGTTGTTGCTATGAAAAGCTTTAAAAACTGTTTGTGTAGATCAATCATTACTAGAAATAAATTTTTATCAAATAAAATAACTCGGCTATGTGAAAATAATTGTAGCAAAGAGATATCTCAAATAATTTAAGCAAGATAATGATTTCATAAATATAATTTTTAAATTTTTAAGTTAGTCGCAGTCTCCAAATTAAATTTCATTGTTACGCAAAAAAACTAAAAATACAAATGCACATTTTTTTTAAACTTCAAAATAACAGGTTAATCCAATAACTGACACAGGTGGTTGAGATTGTGTTACAGATGAAGTTGAACAGTAGTATCCTGGTCACATTGGTCAGTATGGGTTCAAATTTAGCTGGTTATTTTTTTTCTCTCGTACTTTGGCATTGTGGAAGTCGAAATAGTTTCCGTTTTACAATCATTCTGACCTGTCCACCCCCACCGTAGATATTCTCTCACATAGATGATGTTTCGACTACAGCTTGCTAGATTTTTGCAATTCTCTGGTGGCAGTTATCAACAGGTTTGTCGTTTTTATATTTTAAATTTTTAAATTTACATTTTGTCAAAAGTAACTTTTTTTTCTTTTAACAAATAGTAGTTCAATTTTTATGAAAAATGTTCTTGTTAGTTCGACAAATTAAAATTCAGAAATCGTAATTGAATAATTAAAAAATCATGATTAAAAATAAAATTCAAGCAGTGTGTTATTTTTCAAATAATAAAGTCTTGTACAAAAAAATTAACGTATTTAATATTTTAATAAATATCCTTCTCAAATTTTTAAATTCTTTACAAAAAGAGCTAAAAAAAAATCCTTTTTAATTTTTTTTAAAAATTCTATTAATCCGTTTCTCTCTTGAATTTAAAAAATGATTGTATTTTAACTTTAGAGAATTAGTATTTTTTTTATTTTATTTTATAGTGTTCAGATTAAATTTAATTTCATCTTGATTCTTGAATATTATCAGGTGCGTGATTTATTTAAAAAAAATTTTTTTTTAAATAAAATTCAGTTCAGTAGAGGAAAATTTTTAATTTTTATAGTTTTTATAATTTTTCTTTGCTAAAAATATTTTAATTATGTCAATTTTACATTAATGAAATTATTTTTTTAAATGTTTAAAAAAAAATGTTAAAGTATCTAACTAAGTGTAAGAAATTCTAAAAACATTAGACTTTATTTAAAAAAAATAATATCCTACCTTCACTGAGGAATTTTCTTCAGAAGTTAGTCTTTATTTTTTACTCATTCTACTAGTTTTAAATTATTTTTCATTAAAAGTAACAATGTGTAGTGTTTTTCTGTAAAGTCATACAGACAACGAAATTTAAACTAAAACATCATAGAGGTTTTAAGAATACAATTTTCAAAATAGGTTAAAAAGATTAAGAAGAGCTGAAAAATGAGGGTAAAAGAAAAATGACTGGAGGTTGAGACTAAAAGAAGAAGAGTTAAGGGAAAAGATTATAATCAGTTTTCAGAGTAATTTGGTGACCATCCAAAATTCTTAGGGGATAAGTAACAGAAAAATTTCGGGTAAGAAGGCTAGAAATTAAATGGAAGGGACATGAAAAGAAAACTTTGGAAGTGAAGAAAGTTAAACACTTCGAGGCAAGTGAAAGGCGTAAAGCCGTAAAAACAAGAGATGAAAAAGGTGTTTTAAAAAAAAAAAATGAAAAATAAAGAAAGGAACTGAAAGAGACTGTTTTCACAACTACTCTCTTAGGACAAGGAAAGAAGTGATTTTGTGTAAAAATGTCAGAAAGAGAAAGACAAACATTGCTAAAAGAAGACCTACAAATTTTAAGAGTGCAATGATCATCCACGTCCTAAATGGACACGGCAAAAAAAAATAGAAATATTATTAGTGATCAGGATATTTACAAGGAAAAATGTTGGTGGGGATATTTGTTTATTTTTTTAATATGCACATTCCCCCCCCCCCCTTTCATTCTATAAAAATTTGATAGCTGTTAATTAACGAGAGTCAGCTGTTCCCTGGATTTTTTTTTGTAACCGTGAGGGAAGGGTAGGATAATGAAATTAGAAATGGCAAGCAAAACAAATAAAAGTTGAAAACTAGAATTTATTGTCTGAAGACTCGGTTCTTAGCAGGCAGCAGGTAACAGGACAGTTTTACTTTTAGGGTAGGAGTATTGTGAATTTTACAAGCACATCTGGTTGAAAATTTCATCGTCGCTAGTGAAAGGAAGATAACTCTAATAAAGCAAAAAGACATCACAAACAAAAATTACCAAATAATTTTATTACTTATTTTTTATTACAGTAGTACATTAATAAGAGATTCGGTAAAAATCGTGCATAATGAAATTGAAAATATTGAAAAGATAGCCAAAACTTAATAAAACGAAATTTTATTATCAAAATCTTTAAGAGGAGAACTTAGGATGTTTTCAGTTTTTTTTTTAATTAACCTTTTTTTTTTTTTTTTTTTTTTTTAGAACCTTCGAAATTCTGGTTAAAAAAAATCTTGGTTTTCAGGACTTATTCACGAATACATTATTTTTTAAATGTTTATTTTTTAGAAAATGTTTTTTTGTTAATCTTTTCTCCCCACTTATCTAGAAATTTTGAGGTTCTTTTTTGTAGCGTTTGAATACCTTATTAGTTAGGACAAGTTCTTAGAGAATAATTCATCAATTTTTTTTGCCAAACTTGACCCCCAGTTACAGAAAAACTGCTCTGAATCATAAAAAATGTAATAAAACTAGAAAAGTTTTTTATGAATGAAGGACACTATTGTCTTATGAAATTTCTTCTTCTTTTTTTTTTTTTTTTTTTTTTTTTTTTTTTTTTTTATGAATAATGAATTTTTACAAGAATTATTTTCATTTATTTCAATTACAATAATTTATTATATTTTTAAATAAAGAGAATTATGTTGTATTGGGCAGTTTAGTTTTTAGTGTCAATATGGACAAATTTATTGATTTTTAAATCAGAAAAAAAAATTAAATTTGGCTTGAAATATAGCAAAGTATTTTGCTTATAGAAAATATTAAATTTAATTCATTAGCTTGAAATTAAAACTAAAATAAAAGCTTCAAGAAAGATTTTTCATTTTTAAAATGCATTTTAAAACCTTAATTATTGCTTTTTTTTAGTTTTTATTTGATTTTTTTTTTTTTTTTTTTTTTTTTTTTTTAGGTAACCTGCAATTAGTAATCTTTTCGTTTGCTCTTTCATTTTTTTATGATTTTCTTTTCAACTTTTCTAACAAGCACATACAAAAATCATGGTGTGAATGTAGACACCACACTAATTATCTAGCTGTAAATTGAACTGAAAATTCTTATTATTTGACAGCAATGAGAAAAAATCACATGCTGTTTTTGTTACATTACAATAGCAAATAAAAATATCCACATAAAAATCAGCTCATTATAGGTAGCTGAACAAAACCATGACATACTTAACTTGTCTGTATCCCCAAAGCTCAATTCATAAATGCCCAGACTCTACGTTCCTTGTCTTTGCTAAGAGCTTAGTGTTTATGTTACCATAGAAACAGCTGCAATATTATTACAAACAATCAATATTATTTTCAAATCAGACAAATTCTATATAGGTACAGTTATTTCCCAACAATATGATGCTATTTATAGCTAGTTTTCATCCACGATTTTACATTCTAAAAATCTTGCTGGTAGGCATAGATTTGATTAATTGGTATTTTATAAATTGAACATCAGCTCCATTTTTATCACAATTATATTTTTCTTTATCAGGTATCAAATATAGTTATAATGAATTGTTAACAGAATTCTCAAATATGATAATGTATTTTACAAAAGTATCTAGTAGCAACTATTTATTTTTGTCCAGTATTATCATTTTATTTCTGATTTATAATATAATATTATATACAGATTTAATCAGACCAATGTCCTCATTTTTGTTTTATAGTGACAGCTTTTTGGCCATTGTACCCACTGACTTTCTTTTGCCACCTTTCTAGGAATATCAAACTAAATCCTTTATTCAATTCATGGGAATAGATTATCATTCTGCTATTCAGACTTGTACACATTAATTCTTCTTAGTTAATTTATCCTCATGTTATTTATCTCTTAACTGGCCCACAGTTTTAAGTTACAAATGCCAGTTGAATGGCTCACACTTTTATTCACTAAGGCATGTGTCTTGTTGGAGATTTAAACCTAAAAATTTTAGACAAAAATCTATCAATTTTCAACAAAAATGAGGAAAAGGACTTGGAGAATTTGACACTCACAGGACATACTGAAGGCAAAAGAGAAAGAGGGAAGCAGTACGTAACCTACATAACAAGTTTGTGTAAATGGATGGCAAAACAAGGATTGAGAAGAATAATAAAGACAAAATTTATGAAGAATTACAAAGGTTAAATTAAATAAAAAGGCTAAATTGTGGAGAGCCATGATCACCCATGTTCTGAAGGTTCATAGCTCATAAGATTGGTATGTAAACTTCCTCTAAACTTAGTTTAGTCTGAAACAAGGTCTCATCTCTCAGGTTCCCAGAACTCTATATAATGTAATTGTCTAAGCTATCTTTCTGACAATTTCACCATGGTTATTTATACATAGCTTTCATTCTTCTAAGTGAGATTGCGATAATTTAATTTTGAAAATGCTGAAAAGTTCTCAATCGAACCAAAAGCTCTTCAAAGATTTTTACATTTGAGAAGTTGGTTGGTCCAAATACTTTTAGGTAACTCCTCATACTTTCAATAACAGACCATTCTATAAAAAAAAAACAATTTCTAAAGTTCCAGCAATATATAGATATTTAATAGTTGTCTTGTTCATTGTAATTCAGATACATTAGCTGAAGCATGCATTGTTATTTTCAAAGTTTATTTATAGGTAAATTGCTTTTATAATCACATAGCACACTGACTGACCTCACTACTTATAGATAGGAAGTTAGATTAAGATATAAAGAAAAGGAAATAGAATTGTGAAAGAGAAAAAGTAATCAAAGAAAAAAAAAAAAAAGATTTTTAAACAAAGAAAAACAAAACTAAAAAGAGTAAATTAAGCAAACCAGAAGACTGAAAATATTTTTTGGTGTTGCAAATATCCAAGGCTATAGATTTAAATATTTGGAACTGAAACAAATGCCTGAAAACATTCTTTGATCATTTTATCACAAAATGATAATTGTCTTAGCTAGCTAATTTGTAATTACCTCTGTTTTATAATATTTTGAATTGTTTTAAAAAAAATTTTTTAAAAAAAAGGAATTATCAAATTTTGTCCATGAAAAAAAAATTTTTAATTCTTTCTCTACATTATATAAGGAATCATTTGGATAGCCTTTTTATTTAATTTAAATGCCATATCCTTTCAGGATGTACAAAGTGATCATGTCTCTGTAGAGATTCTTTATCTGTGAATGACCATGACTTTTTAGGAAAGATAGTTGAGTGATTTGGCAATTCTTTGCAACAGTTTCAAATTCAGTGTAATCCTGCTCTTGCTACCCAAAACTAAACAGCTCAATCTACCTTGATATTTAACTTATTATCTAACGGAAGAAGATTGATTCATGACTTTACCAAAGGTATTAGTAGGGAATAAACTGCAGCAGACTAGCCTGGAATATAAATTTGTGTCAATAGTTCTGCATCTATAACCTCTACATTCTAGCATTCTCATTAGTATTTTTAATTAAAATTTGTCTTGTACATTCTTGAGTCAGCAATCAATATTTTGATTCATGAATATAGTCCTACTTTTGGATTTTTTCTTTTTCTTTAAGTAATTCAAGGTGATGATAACGCCAATAAAACACAAGGGGTTCCTGGGAGTGAAAGAGACTGAGAAGACTTTAGAAGGAACTGCAAAAACCAATTCTAAACAAGGAATAAGGGATAAGCCTCTACTCATATTCAAATTAGTATTAGTCTTGATTTTTAAGAGATTCTGGATACTTTAACAAAAAGGAAATTTTAAGTTACTCACCAATGTAAAATCATCAAAACGTGAATACAGTAATTAGCTTATATTCATGATTAAAATGTCATAATATCTGTACATATGATTTGCCAGAATTCTGCATATATTGCAGAATAATGTCTTACAGTTTTTGTTTATCAAAGTAATTGATACTGTTTTCTTCAAAAGTAGAATGATTTGAAGGTTAAGTGTTGCTATGATGACTTTATGGTTTGTAGTTCAAAATATTGAAATTTTTTTTAAAAACACTTATGATAAACTGGAAGTGAGGGTGGTATAATAAATATCAATACAGAAAGTGGAGTTGGTGAGCAGAGTTCAAATTCTGGGATAAACTGTTGCATTCACTTTCACACAATACCCTTGGAGGGAAAAGGCACAAATCTATTCTTCTCCCAGTTATTGTTTTGAACTTGAAGAACTTGAAGTATATAACTTGTTTTGTTATTTTTTTTATTTAATTATCTTTATCAACATGTTCTGTTCTCTGATGGACTTTATCGAGGCAAATGTAAATCAAAGTTTTTCTCTTTTCTTTCATTCATAATCTTTTTACAGATATATATTTATATCTGAATTTTTACATACTGTATAACTTGATATTAATTTAAAATTCTACAAATATTACAAAATTGACAGTATGTATCTCTTTCTAAAAGGATTAGAAAAATAAAAGATGAAGAAAACTTAATTCTTCCCAGTAGCACAACCTCAACAAGTTGAATCAGAGGTATGTCATGACAACAAATGCAGGTTGGACTGAGCAGTTTTAGTCTATATTCATTTATTACTTGTATAGGACTTCATAACAAATTATATTTGTCCTTATGAGAAGGTAAATAAAATAGTTAAGACAATTGCTTGTCATCCAATAATTGATAGGTTACCATAGGTTATAAAATTCATTTTTTTTCTTTGTACCATTTGCGATAATACTAATACATGCACTCCTTAACTACCATGGCTTCCAACTGTCTGGCAGTTAAGGTTGGTACTTGAGCAGCCTTTGTCAGCTAACATTACAAACAGTTATGGCTTAAGTCTTTATTTATCCTATTGTGTGCAAATACGCAATTCTTCTTAAAAGACAAAGAAAATGTGTAGTTATTTTGTTCACCTTGCATTTACATTCTGTTATTCAGATTTACTTTGTGTTCTTGACTGTTTATGATTAGGATTTTTTTCCTCTTTATCTTGTTGATAGCTACTCGAAAGTTTATCTGTTCTTCTAAATCCCATTTTCAGATTCAGCTAACAATATAAGATATTAGCCATCTACAAGCATAACTGACTCTGAATATTACATATAAGGAAGTGCTAAAAAATTCTTGACCTGATGATTGCTATATAAATTCTGATGTTTGGCTAAATTTGAAAGTGGGTTGAACTGAGAATTTATCAGTATTCCTTTGGATATTGAATAAAATCAACAGGGAGTTTTTATCAATTTTAATATTAATTCTTTTTGATAAGACAATCTTGTTTTATTCAATACAGTTTGTACATGAAAAATCTACTTTTAAATACAATGTTTATTTTATTTTTAAATTAGTTTTCATTATTTAATTCTAATCTTTTCATAACAATTTATCTTTTAGTTTTTATATGAGGTGAAGGTGGGGTCTGAAAACTTCTTACTAAAATGTAACCAAATGACAAAATATTTTTTTTTTCTTTTTAGAATTTTAAAATTTTATTTGCTTTTTGAGTGTGCATGTGGGGGACCTGGTCTGACTGGGAACTTTTTAGTATTTCCTCATAAGTTGTTCTGAATTTTAATTCATAAAACTATTCTGATGACCAAAATTCTATTTAATTTACATCTAGAAAAATTTATTGGCTGACTCAATCTTAACCTTTAGCACTCTGCATTAATATTATTCCTCTTTCCACTGCATTCTTTGTCAACTGCAGTATCCTTATTGTTAATTTTACTCAATTGTTTTCTGTTGCCATAGCAGGATTTGAAAACATAACTATGAAATTCAAATTCAGAAATGATGTCACCTTTAGCAGCAAGATAAACTTTTTGTATGGCAAATGAAATCATATGCAGAGTGATGAAGGTTAACATAAGATATGCAGATGACAGTGTGTTGATAGACATAGAAAGAAAACTGCAGGAACTTCTAGAGATGATAGTAATAGAAAGTAAGGAGAAAGGACTAAGAAAGACAGAATGCATGGTTGTTAGCAAGAGGAACAGCCCAAGATGCAAAATACAAATTAAAGAGGCCAATTGTATAAAAATGTTAATATTTGGGAAGTGTTTTAACTGAGGATGGAGAATGTCACATCAAATCTGAAAACTGAAATAGAAAAAGTTGCCTTCTGGAATCTAAGCAAAGTATAAAGAAACAGGAAAATTTCAATAGCAGTAAAAATAGTGTTGAGCTGCTATACAATATCAGTCCTCCTATATATCAATGAATATAATCTCACAGATAATCTTCTCACAGATAAAGAGACAAGGCAACAG
Organism: Acanthosepion lycidas; assembly: GCA_963932145.1. NCBI lineage: Eukaryota > Metazoa > Mollusca > Cephalopoda > Sepiida > Sepiidae > Acanthosepion > Acanthosepion lycidas. The sequence goes on from OZ010616.1 coordinate 47,046,163, forward strand.
AAATGTGGTTCTACAGAAGGATGCTAGGAATCACATGGATGGAGCATGTGAGCAATGAAGAAGTTTAAAAAAAAAATGGAAACAAAAAGGATACTTAGAATCATTTTTGAGACAATGAGGGAAGAGAGTTTGGGGAATTTGACACTCACAGGTCATTGAAGGCAAAAGGGACAGAGAGAAGCAGCAAGCAACCTACCTAATGAGCTTGCTGTAAATAGATGAGAAAACAGTGGGAGGGAGGGATGGTGAAAAAAACAAACCTTGCTAAGAGCTACAAATGATAGGAAGTTGTAGACTTCTGGGACATAGGTGACAATGTCATCTATATCCCAGAAGTAGATAAAGAATTATAGGATTTTTTCCTTAATCCTTAACACTAATAATGTAATTATATAATGCTTGTTCTTGGTCAACAGGCATGCTATATTTGATGGTTTCTTTCCTCAAAAAATAGCTAAAAATATTCTCCCATCTTATGTGAAATATGTGATTGACTATTATTTACCGATATGTTGTAGGTTACCAGTACTTGTACCTAGCTTAACAATAAAGTACTATGATATTAAATGTAAATAATAGGGTTTTTAATATGCAATCAAATATGCAGTAATAATTCTTTAAGACAGTGGTTCCCAAACATTTTTTTTTCTCTGGGACACATTGTCAGAATGAAAATTTAGTTGTGCCTCACCAAATTTTATGTGATAAAAAGTACATTTAAAAATAAAAGTAAACTAGAGAGGTTAAAGGGAAATAACTTTGGATTCAAAGTCAGAATATTATTATAGATAACTCTCTCCTCCAATTTGCAGAGCTTAGTTATATTCTTAATATAATGTAAAAATATCACAATGATGAAATTGGTCAATAATTATTTATAACTATTTATACTGGGACTCATGAGTGCAATTACAAGTAATCCATAATATTTTGAATTTTGAAATTATATTTATTCTTAGCATATAAATTTTTTAAACTGTTTCTAAATCTTTGATTATCTTTGAATCATCCTGCCTCACCTGCTATCCTCTTCTGCCACACTTCACCATTTATGAACCACTAATCTAGTAAAATTCAAAGATTTTGATAATATATGTAGATCTTAATGAACGTTACTAATAAGTCTTTTTTTTTTTTTAATATTGATATGGACAAAGATCATATTCAAATTATATGATCATTTTATTTCAAGTGATTCTGTCATAGAAGTATTCTTTCAATATCTATTATTTGGAAAAATGTTAACATTTTCTTTACTGCCCACACAATTCTATATTAATCTTGTTCAATCCTGTTTTATGAAATAACAATCAAAATAACAAAACTTGTTTGTCTGCATTTTATTAATATTTCTCTTACTGTAAATGCTTTTCTGGAAAAAAACATCTTGATATCTAAGTTTTGTGTTTATAGACAAGCATGATAATCAAAGTATAGAAAATTTGAAGATTAACTGGTTTTTCTGGTATTTATTCAAAATGAACACATTGATCACAAATCACTTAAGTGTTCTTCTTGTCAGATAGTAATCTATATATAAAATTCTGTGAATTCTGTTAGTCTGTCCATCCATCACACCCTCTAAAACAGGGATCGGCAACTCATTCGACCCCGCGGGCCGGATCGTATTATAATGACGGGTCACGGGCCAGACAAAGGACATTAAGGAAAAATTCAGGAAAATTACATATGTAGACCCCTGTCAACCTAAATATTTCAAACCATAATGAAAATAAACATAGAGAAATCAGAAAAACAAAAAATCTAAAATTAAAAAACACCTAAAAAAAATTACTTTTCCTCAAGGAATGTCAAAATATTTCAAAGTGAAAAAAATCAACTGAAGTGAAATGGATGAAATTATGACGTGTAGGTTTGAAACTGTTATTGAAAATTGTTCCACAAACAAACCACACACACACACACGCACAACAAAAACAAAGCACATATACTGATACATACGAGTACAAATAGTTGCAAACATATGCACTTACATACGTACACATGCGTTATCATCCACATATTCATGAGGCATGTATGTATAATGCGCGTATGTTTAACTGTCTTTAGATTTCTGCTACCTCGCATGTCAGTCCCTCCCTGGCCTCTTTCACTTTATTGTTCCTTTTGCTTCTGTTATCTTTTAATGTAGCCAAGGGTCATAACAAATATGTATCTATTATTTGACATTAAACGTAGGCAACGCAACTTGGTAAAATAAGTCTCGTGAAAGATAACTGGCCAATCTAAATATTTTGTATGTGATTTTTATTTTTGGAGATAATTGTTTTAGTGACACATCACTTACTAATTAACATGTATCTCAGATTGAGGGAGAATAGGTGGATACATACCTTTTTGAAGGGGGGTATTTGAGCATAAGTGAATATAACAAGCCCAAATGGATCTTCGATATCCGATTAAAAATTCTGAACCATTATCCATTATATCACCCACACATCCATGCTTACTGCTCCTGGTATTCACAAGTGGTCACCCATCTAGGTATGAACCAGGCTTGACATAGCTTAACTTCAGTGATCATACAGGAACCTGCGTTTCAATTTGATGTGACCATAAGCCCAAATTTTGGGAAGAAGTTTTTTTAAGAAAAATGAAATGTTTTTTATTGACCGAAACATAGTTTGTAAATTTTGCCCAAAAATGTTAGCAATAATTTCAACAATACTAAATACTGTGAGGATTTTAACATGCATCAGCATGCTATGAAAAATCTAGCAATAAAAAGGGGCTATGGCACTTGGAGAGTTATTTGCACTTGGTGAAAACATGAACATAATGATGAAAAGGCTGTTTCTATATCATGATAAGTTTATTAGTCTCAAATTCTCTTATCATGTTTAAATTGTGTGACAATATGACATAGTTTGTAAAGAGGGGTTTGTCATGGTCAGTTTCCATACAAACCATTTCTATTTAAACAATGTTGTATTGTACAAGGACTTCTGCTGATATCTATTGTATACAAACATTTGTCCACTGTGCCATGTGTCCTTGAGGACACATGGTACAGTGGATAAAGGCGTCAGTTAGATCCAGTGACAGGACCTAAAGAGTGTGCGTTCAATACCTGGTTAAGGCAGTGGAGAACTTGGAGAGGGGAATTTACAGGAGATAACTGAAAACTGACATCCATTAGACATGGCACATGGAACTAGAACAGTCTACCCCAGTGAGTGAAATAAAGGGTTCAGTTCGACATTCCAACCACCTGAAGAAGGCTGGAGCATACAACAGCCAAAACATAATAAATATGATGGCAAAGATGAGGACAATAGTCTGAATAATATAAATAGTGTATATAATACCTCATCTCAGAAATATAGACAGATACTTTTGTCAATGTCTTTCAAAACAACTATTATGTTTATATTAACCTTGAAACATAGTTTTCATACAGTTCTTGGTGACAATTTGGGTTTTCTTTCATGCGCAGGTAAATTCTCTGTTGTGCCAAACTGTTTAAACTTCTTTATAACGTATTGTTCCATAGATCTAAGTAAAGCTAACCAGTTTGAAATAGTGCTGTAACTATTTCCTGAGTTGTGGAAGTTAATAATTCTTTGTCTCAAGTCAACGCTAAGCTCCTTTGTCTTCCCTATCATGTTGTTAACATAAGAATTAACAATGATGACACTCTATGCACCATATAATGTTCTTTGCTGGAATTATCACAAATATTCTACTGAATAAATAGCCTAGAAGGCTTCATCGATGAAATAATTATATAAATTACTTACATGAATCAATCAATTTAAAGCAATATTTTCTACTGTATGAATAATTTTGTCTTTTCCTATTTTGCATAATTTGCCTGTCAAAATTGTTGTTTTTAACCTATTGTTCTGAAAATTGACTTTTATATTCCTTTTCGTGCTTATTAACATATAAAACATCTAGCATCATACAGATTCTGAGAAATGGATAAAAATATTCAAAATTGATGGGTGGATGAATAATTTTGTCATTGACTGTAAATAGTCTAGACAGTTTAATTTCTTTTAATTAGTTTGTTATTCTGTATCACATATTGTCATAACAGAAGATCTGTTAAGAAAGGTGAAATGTAAGAACCTGGATGCAAATTTACTGTGGAACATCTAATGATTAAAGTATTTTTTATACACTTTCATCAGGCATATAAAAATTTCTCATTTTCTCTCATATATGATTGTTTCTTTATTACCTTGGATTGCCATGAATTTCTTGTGGGTGGGGATAGTGATTTTCTTTTCTTTTCTTTTTCTTTCCTTTTTTTTTTTTTTTTTTTCTTTTTTTTAGAACTTTGAATTCTGAGTAGTCTGTCCCTAGACTTATACCTTGAGTATAATAAGCATATAATTTTTAATTAATTTTAAATAAAATGTTTGGGATGAACTGTATGAATGGTAATTATAATGCTCAATATCAAGAGGTATAGTATTAAATGTAAATTTAACTGTCTTTACCGAGTTTCATGTTGATTACATCTCAACATCAAACCCTTGAACACTTCAATCATGAGAGGGATCTGAAGGCAGAAGAAAAAGACTTCTTCCTAGTGATTCATTCAGTGGCTTTTCAGATAGCTTGGTGGCACCCATCTCCTCGCCAAATTCTTGATCAACAGACTATGGTGTGGGTCACCTTATATTTAGCATGCATTTTTGTTCTTTTAGACCATTTGCCACCCAAGACTATAGGACCCAGTCCATTCTGCTATTTACCTTTAGCTGGGAGGAGAATAGTCAGATTTATGGCTTTCCCAAGGGTATTAGTATGTGAGTGACTGAATATAATGAACTCAACTGAGATGTTTAATGTGGGGAACCTGAGTGTTTACACTCAGACTGAGGACAAAAATTGCCCAGTCCCGACAAACATAGGTTCCATTGGTATGACAACCAATCCCCACTCTTTAGGGCAATGGGTAGGTGCAGCCTCAGGTAACTGTTCTCCTTTACTGGGCATCTCACAGTTTTCATTTTCCACAACTGAGTCACACTCTGCCCAAGGGCAGAGCTGCAATAGAGCCGCACTCTGCCTGAAGACAGCACTGTGACAGAGATGATAATCTAACATCTACTAAGTCATAAATAAACCTTTTAATTTTTTTTTTTACTATTAAAGCATTCTCTTGATATTAAAAAAAGAAAAGTGGGTTTAATCTTGGTGAAACTCAAAGGGAACATATAATTTTATTTATCACTTAAATTTGAAACCTGTAACCTCCAAAAGTTACCAAATCTGAAGTTCCCCATTCCAAAAGTATCAAATTATATTCTTTTAATATCTTAATATTTCTTTACATACTCTCTAGAATAGATATTTATGTATATTAAGTTTTTGAGTAATTTGATATAGCTTAATAAATTAATTACAAATTCATAGTTCTTAAAGGTTTACAATTAGTCAAAGACTCAGAATTTCCATTTAAGAAAAGTTCAATCTGAAAGAGAAATTTGGTTATTTATAAATGGAAACCAATATGGTGATAAAACAGGTAATTGGTAAAAAAAAAAAAATTGTCTCAAAATAATAAAAAAAAACTGAAATCATGTTAGTTGATTAATTTTTTTTTCAAAATTTAATTTTATTTAAATGTCTAACTATTGCTGCTTAAAGGCTCAAATAATAATTAATTTTCATTGATATTTCTCTTACTAACACTTATCTTCGTATTTTATAAAATTTTCTTCTCTTTCATTATGGCATTCTCATTGTTGTATTGATAATATTAGCCATTTCCTTATGAGGAAACATTCAGCATTCATTGACCCAGCAGCCAGTGCTAATTTTGGTTAAAAATTTATAAAATCTTTTTCTTAAAGTATTTTGTCAGAAAAATAGTTTTAAAACAAGTAATTGTTATCACTCTTTCCAGTAATGATGGGGTCTTCCTTCTTAATCTGTTTGTTCAATGTTTTGTAGGATATCAACATCTTGATTGTGTCATTATTTTGGTTTCAAGTTACATGGGCTATCCATTTTAGTTGTTGCTGCTGTTGAAAGTCCTCAAATGATGTGGTTATTGTTATTTGGTAAGGTTGCTTGTGATTCTGTAATGCCAGTCAGAGGTTTAAAGAAGAATACTCCTTGCTTCATTCACTGAAAACCTTTTTTAATTATTGATCTGAGAAAGTACTATTAAAAATGAGTGCTGTATATATTCATGTATAAGCTGACTTTATATATGATGCAACAGTTCTTTTGCATGTATTTTAACCCCTCAAAAACAAATTACCTGTATATATAGTGTTACTGGTCACTGAAAATGCATGCTTCAAAAAATAACCTGAATATACAGTAATTACTTTAAAAGTTGTAAAGGAATCTTGGTTAAAGATCCAGACACAAAAAAAAACATGTTCATATTTCCAAAGAATAATCTTCAAAATTTTATATATTAGAGGTTGATGATCAAGAAGCTCTTTTAAGAGATTAGATATTCCAATGCTTGGTCATCTGGTCTGATTTTGGGAAGTGTCTCAGACCGAGAACTTTTATGTATCTTATATAGAAAGGAATCCAACTGTAGCCTCCATAGTATTTGGGATGTGTAAAAGTTTCCACAAAAATAAATGGTTTTCAATTGTATATTCATTCTATTTCCCCCACTGGAGAAAAAAAAAACTCTAGAGACTTGGGCACCTAATAAATTATATATGAACAAGGAAAACTACTTTAAAAGAATATGTATTTGATGTGCTTTTAATGCTACAAATATTTATTAGCTATTGTATTTTAATATAAATCTATCATTGAAGTTATATTTAGTCTGAGTTTACATGCATTATTCAATAGTATATTTTTTGGCATGCTTACCAACCTTTTTCACATAAGATACTGCAGTGTTAATTTAGTCATTACTAAACTTACTATAATTTCCAAACCTCAAACCAGAACAATTATTAGTTTTATTATAGGTTTAGGTTTTTAGCATAATAAAATGTTTTCATGATTCTTTATCTTTTAGTTTCAGGGTTGACACACACTCACACAAAAAAGCTGTTAGCTTATACCTCTAGCATTACACTGGGATGGGCCATATGAACCAAGCTAGGTACAGAAGTAAATCAATTTGCAATAAAAAATTAAGTTTCAGTTTTTATTATAGAGTTTTGCATTATTTACTACTGATTGTTGCTGCTTTGTTTAGATGGAGAAGACATTTATTGTTAATCCCCTTTATAGAAAATGGAAGGGTGATGTTGCAGTTGAGGTCAAATGAGAGAAAAAGAATAAGAAGGCCAATGAAAGTTCTGTTGTATGAAAACAAGGAAATGAATATCAAAGACTTTGAATATAATTTAATAACAATGGTAACAATTAAGTAAAAAAGAAAAGGTGTTCTTAGAATGGTTAGTGTTCATAAAAGGTCTATTGAAATAAAATTTAAAAAACATGGTATCTATGCTGATGACACAACCATTTATGTCTGTCTTTATAGTCTGATCAAATCAAAATGGTCAAATTGGCAGATGATTTAAAAAAAAAAAAAAAAGAAGGACCTACAGTTTATTAACTTGGACAATGGCTGGCTTGTTAATTTTAATGACTCCATAACAAAATTGCACTCTATCTGAGAGACCCCTTTCTACCTTCCATCAAGCTAACATTCTCAGCTTAGATGAAGCGGAAAGACTATAATCCATTGCTAGGTTTGCTGCTAAAAAAGTTGGCTCGCTGTATCATGTAAGACAACCTATCTTTATATTATCTATAAATCTACCATTCACCTTAAATATTTCTGCCACATATGGTTAAGTGCTCCTGCTTTATTTTTAAAGATTCTTGATAAAATCCAAAGAATTGGCAATATTATTGGTACTGACCTGGCATCTCAAATTCAGTCACTTTCTCACTGCCGTAAGTTGCTTCCCTATGTCTTTTCCATGAATAATTTTTGGTAATTGTTTGAATTAACTCTTTGCTATGGTACATAAACTTTATGAATTTAAATGCAGAACTAGTTTAGCGATACGGTTTCATCACTATATAGCTGAAATGGCTAGATGTAACTGTAAGTTCTATGCTAACAATTTCTTTTATCACATTTCTTGCTTGTGGAACTCTTCTGGTTCTCTGCTTTCCAGTCAACTTGAATTTTTGAAAAATTTAAATGCAATATCAATCACTATCTAATGTCTCCTGATTACTCTTCCTTTGTCTCCATTTTTAGTAATCTTTCTCTTTTCTAATTTTTCCACACCCAGTAAACACTTGTCTCAGTGGCTTTGATGTCTTGCTTGGGGTGAAAATACATTTTTATAAAAAAAAAAAAAAGTAATAGCATAAGCATTTTCTTCTTGTAAATGATGCTATTTGAGATTTTTAACAAATTTTAAATTTCCATATAAGGGTTTTGATCTTTATTGTACACTATAGTTCAGTTTTTTAAATTGGTTCCAAAAGTAGTTGTTTTCTATTTTGAATAAGAGAAAATTATTATACATGGTTAAAAAAAATTATTAGAAATTTTATTATAATAAAAAGAAAAAAAGCATTTCATGGTTAAATTTTGCTCTCACTAAAATATCCTCTTTCAGCCTTGATTACTGCAGCACAAATTTTTGGCATTTGTTGCAAAAGTTTCTCAAAGTATAAATTTAATAATTGATTTCATTCTTTTTTTTTTTTTTTTTTTTTTTCCAAGAGCTTTTTTTCATTTTTGTGGGTGGTAGAGTTTCACTCTTCTATCAAGTTCACTTGATGCTAACCTACTAGGGGTAGCTTTAAACTTTTGAAATGTAGTGTATATATTCATATTTTTAGTGATGTGCAAGTTTTCAAAGAATTAAAAAAATAATGTTCAACTTGATTAATCATTTAAGATTTTATATGCGTATGTTCTTGTCTGTTTCAAATGCATTGCTATATACATTTTGTACTTGTTTTACAAGTGAGTTTGATATTCCCATAATGACCTTGTACTAGATTTAGCTTAGTATAAATAAAACAAAAAATAACATGCAACACTTTCCTGCACATAAACATACATATATTGTTCAGTTTTCCCACTATGTATTGTTTAGATCATTTTCCCATCATTAGTGGAATGGTAAGTAAATTGTTTTTACCCGTTGGCTGCTGGGCAAATGTACAAAACTTCAAGTATATGAGTAGATATAGAGTTGTAGATACTTCATAAACTGGAATAAAATTAGGAAATCCATCAGGATTATGTTCCTTCTAATATTTACAGGTAATTTTTTTTATTTTATTTTTTTTATTTTTTTTTTTTTTTTACCCTATCTCAAACATAACATGTACATCATTCTTTTATTTTACTTGTTCTCCTATTTGACTATTTTAATATCTTCACTTATATGGTTCTCTCTCTGTTTTGTTTTATTTAGATATCTATGTATCTACATTATCTGTTTTCATTATAGAATGAATACAAATATTTAGATTAAAATTATTTACGCAACTTGAGATTTTACACATATTTGAGATGTGTTATTTCAAGTGGGTTTGGTAGAATATCTGACTTCTTAGCTATTACTCTTAGCCTATTACTCAAAGAGCATACAGGGTGCGATGGGTAAATTGTCGCCATTTTATATTTATAATCTTGTGCTTGTGTGTAGTTTGTTTTTGATTTTGTTAACTGCACAATATAGTATCAGTTTGGCACCATCTGTAAGAAAAAAACACCACAATGCAATTCACTCGGCCAGAAATTTGAAAACTGCATGCTGTACTGCTTGGCATTTGCGTTGGAACCTCCAATACGAACATTTCAGGGTGTTTGGGTGTCAATCTGAGGACAGTGCAGAGGATTTGGAAAGAGTTGGATAATATGTTTGAAGTGATCACAATGTTGACATCCCTCCATTCATCTTCCCACAGGGTCTCAGACTCAACACAGAGACTTATATCAAGTGCCTTGATGAGGTAGTACTGCACTGGGTCAAGAGGGTGGCTGATGGAAGACCTTCTGTCTGGCAAAAGGACTCTGCACCATGCCACACCATGCAGGAGAACCCAGTTACGTCTGTTAGACAATTTCTGTAGCCACATCACCCTGTACGTCTGGCCACCTAAATCCCCAGACTGCAACCTTCTTGATTATTACATGTAGCAAACAGTTGAGCGAGAGACCAACAAAAATTTTTGCAATACCTTAGAGGAATAGAAGGCAAGGATTATGGCAGCATTCACCAAATTAAACAAGACCATCCAAAAGAGTTTTAGGAGATTCTAGAGTCATCTGGAGGCTGTGGTTGTAGCCATTGGCAATTTTATTGAATAAATTTACTCTTTAGTATTTCAAGATATTTTTGTGTAATTTTGGTTAATATATATCTATTGAAATGAAATATCAGTGTTATTTTTATTTTTGCATAATTTAGATGACAATTTATTCATCACACTCAGCATAATGGTTGAGCATTGGAAATATTCTAATATTCACTTGTATTGTCAAATAAACCTCAGAACTTATTTGAAGGGATATATTTTATTTTTATATTTTGCAAGTTGTGATGAATACCTTACACTTAACATTTTTAATATTGAATTTTGTGCTAATTTCTTTTTCATCGCACAAATTTTCATAAATCCAGTAACAGATTTATTAATGAAAATAAATAATTGCAGTCTTGCTTAACCATGCTCATATGGGGATCCTGTAAAGTTCTGTTTGACCAACATGCTTTTACAAAAGAAAAACTGTTGGGCTCAGATATTGAGAAATGTGTTAAGCCAAGTACTTTTAAGCACTGCCTCATATCTATCTATATATATATATATATATATATATATTATAATTTATAAGAAATTGTATTAGTAATTAGTCATTCAAATAGCAAATAAACTTCCAATAATAAATTAAAAATTTCAATTTACAATTTTTTTTATAACAGCTTTTTTGAGTTGATTTTCTCTAGATGTGTCTTTTCATAGTAAACATTCTCATCAGTTTAAAAGTTCATATTTTATTAAAGTTTACAGGAGAAAAAGATGTATGATCATATTGATTTAAAGAAGCTACAGTGTATTTTCAGTATTTCATAAGTTTTTTTGTTTTTTTATCTTTAGCTCTTAGTTTAAGAAAAAGGAATTACTTCTAGATTTGTGCAGATAAACTGGCATTATTGAATTGACTATGACCTATTGCAAAATCACTTCTATATATATTTTCAGTAGATACAAACTTGAATGCTTTTGAAGTTACTAACCAGTGATCTATTGAAAATTCTCTTTATTTGTTTTCTACAGTCTGCAAATTTCTAATCTTGATTTAGATTTTATTTTTATTAGAGATTGGTAGATTGCTTTTTTGATATATACCGATCCTCATTTAATGTTTTAAATCTACATAGTATTTTAGTAACATTTTCACTGCTACTTATATATAGTTGGCACTAGTGTACTAATACTTCTAGCCCGTATATATTGAAAATTTTATATTTTTCAATTAATGTCTTTTCTAATTTAAATTTAATTACTTTCTCAAATTAAACAAATTGTTTATTAAAATTAGATATTTAATTCACATAGACAAATACCTGCAAATTTTGCAACATTAATTTTTTTTTTTTTTTATAAAATACTAAAAGATTTTAAGTGTTTCTAAATCTCTTAACCAAACTTGAAAAATTGTTTTACATTTTTGCTTGTGACAAAAGGCTTAAAAATTTTATACTTTTAACTCTGGCTAGTGTAAAATTACTGAAAACTTGAACATTTGAAAATTTTAAGGCTTCTTTCATGATTAACTTTATTTTCCCTGTCTTTGCCCTTAGCAGACATTAATTAAAATCATGCATATGCATTCTAGGTGCTGATTATAAGCTACTTAAGTGTTTAAAAATCTATAATCACAGGTAACTAAAGAGAAAGAATGCTAACATTCTCTCGCTGTTTCTGTATATTAGATAAGAACATAATCTATGATTAGAGGGAGAAGTATTGGTTTTAGAGTTAATTGGTGCGATATACATACATTAAAATTAAAATGTTCTTATCAATATAAGCTGTCAATGTAAAAACCAGATTTTAGTAATTTTGGACATATTACTTACTATAAAACAAAAGGTGCAGTATTTATTTTAATTATCATTTTTGTTGTAATTTATATTTTCCACTTACAAATACACCAACCTGTCTATAAATAGATAAGTTATTTTTTACTTGTTTAAGTCTACTTTAAATATGACACTAATTTTTCTTGTATGGTATTCTAGATAGACATAACAAATGTTCTTATATGAGGCTAATATACACATTCTTTCTTATTTCTTCTCAAGTAAATCTTTTTTTTTTTTTTTTTTTTTTTTTTATATAGTAGTTTTAATGATTTCAAGTGTTTTTCAAGCACTAATTTTTGTATAACTTTTCTTCACTCTGCTGCCAACACTAGAATTATCTGCTTATATTTTTACCTTCTGTCATTATCATTATTTATTTGTAGTTTTTATTTTAATACAATCAAATAGATAATTTTGTAATATGTAGATCCCACCTAAAATAATGTCTGTTCTGTACTTTTGTTAAATTCATTGTACATTTTTTTTGTTTGAAAGCATTTTATTCATGGCTGCTCTTAAATATAATCTCTTTCATAGATATTTTCTGTTGGCTATGTGGTAGCTACAACAAAGAAGTCTTCTTTCTTTGTCTGTCTGTTCATCTGTACCATTTCTTTTTTCATTTGATCTTATCTGTTTCTGAAGACCAGCACCATCAAAGTCATCAAATTCCCAGTTGTCTCCTAATGTTTGATGTTTTAACAATTTGTTTTTCCCTAATTCATTCTGATAATTATATTAATGTGCAGAATGTTTTCTTGGGTTTGTTACTCTTTTCTTTTTTTTTCTTTTTTTTTTTTCATAGCTTCAAAAATTGTCCCAATTGACTAATTCCAGAGCTCCAGATCTCTTTCAACATGTTTGTTTCTTTGCTTTGTTTGTTAATATATGTATAATGATAAAAATGCAGTTTTAAGTTATGCTATATTTATGGATAAGTGCTTAATATCAGAAGCAGAGTGTATGTAAATATAAAAGTGGACACAGAGGTCAACACCAAGCAGTGACATCCTAAAGATTGCATTCAAGCATGGAGCAAACTGTGACTACTTCATATTGACCAGTGTTCACTTACATAATTAATAAATATACATTTTATTCTTCACTGATAACACAACTCTGAGTTTCATGCACAATGCAATCATCAGGTGCTTATTGAAACCTATTTTATTAGAACCAGCGATATTTTATATATATTGTACACACACACACACACACACACACACACACACACGGTGTACAAAAGTATGTATTACAGTATACTTACTTTTGAAAACCCTGTGCATATATATATATATATATATATATATATATAATATATATTTATTTATTTTCTTCAGTGGTAGTACAGCTCTGTGTTTCATGCATAATACAATGTTCAGATACTGAGTTAAAACTGACTGTTACATTTTATATATATATATATTATTATTATATGATATTAAAACATGTTTTAATATCCTAAAATAAATATTTAGCTCTACTCTGTATTGGGCCCTCTACATAAAAATTCACCTTCCTCTCTGCTGGGAGCTAATAGCTTAGGGGAAAAATCACTGACTGATACCAAATCAGTCGGATTTTGATCTTGGCCTGAGGCAATCAGATGTCTAGCCGCACTGATGAGCTGTGCTACAGTGAAACAGTCTGTGGATGACAAAATACACACACACACACACACACACACACACACACACACACACACACACACACACACACTGGACTATCATAATAGTGGAGCAGTCAATATTATTTATTTATATATTTATGGGGTTTGTTTTTTAAAAAAATTTTTAAATGTTAAAATATTTAAAATAACTATAAATAAATGTGGGGGGGGGGAATGTACAAAAACACATATCCACACAACATATAAATTCCTAGAAGGTTACCAACTGTTTTAGATACTTGAAGAAGGCTGGAGAGCTCAACAACCATACATTATAATAGTAACAACCAAGATGAGGACATTATTCTGAAAAACCAATGTATACTATTGTATCTTCAAGTCTTATTTTTTTATTTTATTATATTCTCATCTAACATTCTAAAAAAAAAAAAAATAGTATTAAGTATATATACTAAAGTCATCATAATGATATACAACTGGTTGAGCTCCAACTTCAGTAGTAATGTACTTCATGAGTCACAAACCTCTGAAATGCAAATAGAATTAGATGTAATGGTATTTAAATTTTTTTAAATGAGGCATCATTATTAACTTTTATTAATATTTCTTTAATTTTAAAGAATCTTGCTGAAAGATTATCCTTTATTTACAATCTATACTGTCATTATGTGATGTTCATTGTTTTGTCTGTGGGTATCTGAAGAGATAAAGAATTGAGGGTAGGTTGTATTAAGAACAGTATTATATTTTTAGTCAATGGCTATCACACAGGAAATGATTAGCATATCCAAGGGTCAGTAAGAGTTCAGAGTGGGTACCATAGCTAGGGGCACTCAGTTATTGTTTCACATAAGTCATATAAGCAATTTGAAAGTTGTAATTAAACTGGAAATAACACTAAAATATCATAGTCAAAAATTAACAATTTATTTAAAGTTTGAATTTTTTTTTTTCTTTTTTTCTTATATATATATATATATATTTTTTTTTTTTTTTTTTTTTTTTTTTAACTTTTCACCCCAAGCAAGGCGGGAGTACCACTAGAACACAAGGGCTTACAGAAAATAGGAACAAGAGTAAGGAGGCACAAAAGAAAAAAGGATGACAATAAGGATAGGGAATAGATCAAGGCATCTAGCAATGTCGATTGACATGGCATTTAAATAGTTGGAGATTATAGCTATCGGGTAAGCAAGTAAGAGGAAGGGAGTTCTACACATGGGAAGTGCAAGACATGAAGCTATTGAAGTAGAAGAGATGGCTATATTTAACTGTTTTGACAGTGAAAAGATGGGACTAAGATGCCGACCAATGTGGCAAATATGAATTTCTTACATGTTAAAAACAAAGTTCAATGATTTTATAGTTGTCTTTATTCCATCTTGCCTCTCTTTAAAAAAGAGTTGTTTAAACAATTCTAATATCAAAACTGAATTTCTTTTCTCTTTACAAAGTGCTGTCATGATTGTATATTCTCATAATGTGGGCGGTAGGAGAGAATATATAAAAACCAGAAATTCAAGTTTCATTTTTAAAATCTTTGTTTTTTTTTTTTTTTTGTTAATCCAACTCTGTATAGATTTACTTTATTATATGTAAATATAAGACAAATGGAAAATATTATTATAAAAAGTATCCTTTCATGAAAGTGCTTTTTAACACTTTCACTGCTACTCATTTGCCCAGTACTGCCCCCATCCGGACAGCCATTTTTAAAGAAAATGCCAAATTTCAACCTACATATTTTATTACACAGAAAACTGGCACCAGTGTGTCTTACAGCATTCCATTTTCATGGATATACCTGGGAATAACTTACCAGATCAGTAATGGGTATACACATCTTTTGAAGCATTGTCCTTTGTGATTTTATGATAGATGGCACAACAGAACACTCATAACAGCAGTATGCAAAAAACGTAGGTTTCCGTACTTAACCAGCTGGAGCAAGATAAGAAAAACGAAGATCTCCATAGTTAGCAGTGGAAGTATTAAGGTAGATGAAAAATTGTCCTGTATATAAAACACTATCAGAGTTCAAATTTCAATAGAATCCATTACATTCACTTATGTGCTAATACCCTTGGGAAAGGTATGAATCCTTTCTTTTCCTCCCAGTTATAGATAAATAGCAGGACAAACTGGGTTCTATAGCCTTGGATGGCAACTGGTCTACCGCAGAAAGAAATCTGGAGAAAAAAATCTGCCTCCTCAGTCATGTATATCGGAAGGTACATGATCACCTAAGCATGTATCATGCATGGCACGTAACTGAACAGTACCAATGAAATTCCACTTAGAACTTTTCTTATTTTGTAAATATAAATTTACAAATGTTCATAACATCCTTTTATAATGTTAAAGATTTTACTTAACAATGAATGCAGTTAGAGGGGGGGAATATTAAAAGAGGTTACATTATTATTAAAAAAATAAATATATGAGATAAACCGATCTCAGAAGATATAAATTTAAAAAAAAAAACAATATTTGAAGACCACTTAATAAAATCAGAAAATAGTATTTAGCTCTCGACCTAACTGTATACTCATTGTATACAATGTTTTTGTAAAAGTTTTTCCTGGTTATTTCCCTTGTTTATTCATCTTTTTTACTCTTCCCCTTTATCTTTGGATCACAACATTGGATCAATTTTCTCTGCTTAATGCTTTTTCACTCATTACCAACTGCATCACTCTTTTTTATAATTTCACAGGCTTACAGCCATATCATATTGAAACACTACTTCTCATGCGATCGCTAGTTAAGCAACATCAAACCTGAGCAGTACGTAGATGAGTAACTGCTTGAGAATACCAGGTGCTTTAAGCTTGGATGTGCAGGCAATGTAATAGATAACTTTGAATTGGAATTTTGCTCTATGAATTCCAGTTCTAATTGGGTTTATCATATTTACTCACATGCAAATACCTTTGGGAAAGGTATGAATCCACCTCTTCTCCCTCCAGCTATGGGTTAATTAGTAAGAATTGTATCACTAAATTATTATATCCCAAAAAATTCTTACAATCTAAAATTATTTTCTAGCTTCAAATAACCTACAAAGCTGATAAATCATTAAAAAAAAAACAAATTAAAAGAATTTTCACAAAATTATATGTCCAGTTAGATGGTGTCCTTCTCACTTCGGGAAGATTTATCATTAATGTTCAGTATCAGGTTTGATAAGATTTAAATATCCTTGACATAGCATGGAACCCTTTTAACCTCAATGGATTGAAGACTAATTATCTCAGTGACCTTCCATCATCCAAAATATTGTGCTCTGGTTTTGAGGTTTTTACTCATGTTATGCGTTTCCCTTCAGATCATGCCAGAATAGTTTTTGCACTCAGTGTCTTGTAGAGAAGACAAAGGTTGACACCTTGACTGCTAAGTGGAGATTTGCATGATTGGCACAGCTTCATCTGGAATGCACAAGGGAAAAAGAGCTAAATCACAGATATATAAACACTCACACCAGAGAAAAGAATAGGCAGTCTTCCAGACATTGCAGTTGAGAATATAAGGTCCACATGTTGGATGAAAGGTCTGCAGTTAAGCACTAAAAGTAACTGACAAATTACCAGAGTGTTATCATTGGTCTGTTACTAATTAGGCAATGACTATCATGGGAGATGCCATACCTCACCTCAGATTGTGAAAAAAAAGTATCACCTTTTACTTGAACCTTGTATTTGTGAATCTTCTTGGGAGGAATAGCTGCTACCATAATCTATGATATCTATTTCCAGCTTGTAGCAACTATCACTTCTCTTAATTTTTCTTTCTACTAATGCACCAATTCCAGATCTATAGATTAACAAACTCTGCATTTCTTGACTATCAAATAAATGGCTACCTTTGATGAAGAAATACAAATTCAACTGTCAAAATAGCTTTTTTCCCTTGAGGTTGTCCACTATACTGATGAATTTCTATTATTTGGTTGCAGCTCAGTACTTATGTAACAATAACACACACTGACATTATTGAGTCATTTTCTTTATTTACAATACTGAACCATTCATGTAGCATACTAGTTAGTCCTTATTCTCAACCGTAAGTCATAAAGAGATTGTACTTTCTTATTAATGTAATCTTCACTTCACTTATCAGGATGTTAGATATCAAGTAATATACCAAAAAGGAATCGGTTTTCAGATGCAACACTGCTTTCACTAAAGAACCAGGTTAATTCATTCCATCATGGTTTCTGCCATGTTAATATGTTACACATTATTCACTAGACATAGCAATCATGCAACCTCTGTCTACGTGTTTCCAGTAAGACCCCAATTGCCAAGGAATTTGTGTTAATCCACACATTTATTTCTTTTACCATTTACACACATTTTGGGGTATGATCATTTTGTTGCATGCTAGTGATGGATCCCAATATAAAACTCTTGGAAGGTCCAGTTCCATTTATGATTCTTGCATTCATATTCTTCCTTGTATTAGCTTTCATAGATATGAGTTACTCTGTGTTGCTTGTGTCTAATTATCCAACCATTTCTGTTGCACAATACAATATTTTTGCTTAAAATTTACATTAAAATAAGCTTATTGTATATACTCATGTACAAAGCTACTTCATGTAAATTGCAATCCCTGAATATTTTTTAGTGTAAAACCTGATTCTTTCATATAGCATGTGTATAATGCAACCCCAGCTTTTTAGCAATAGTAGTAGATCTACCAGAGTCAAATATAACAGTACTAGGAATCATCTTGTACACATTTTATAAAAAATAAATGCTATTTTTTTTTTTTTTTTTTTTTTTTTTTTTGTACAAAATGGTGACAGAAACCACTTACTGTAAAAATATGATACAAAGATTTAGATATCATACTTTTCTTTTCATTCGTACCTAACTTAGGGCAGCTTCTTTACCATGGGCCTGCCTCCTATCTAGCTTAAGTTTCTTCCCTTTTGTCGCTACATGAAGAGCAAAACCTTATCGACTATGATGATTTTCTAAGCATAGCTTAGATGAGGCACAAAGCTGAAAGTACAGGACACCCAGTGAGGATCAATCTTACTTTTCAGTCATAATTGATCTAGCAAGACAAGCTTGCTAACCATTACACTGCATCGAAGTGCCCTAATGATTTTCTAAGCATAGGCACAAGATTGAATGAATGGGGCACCCAGTGAGATTCAAACCCACTATTGTCATTATTGATCTAGCAACACAAATTTACTAACCATTTGTTATGGAGTGGTTTCACAGTGGAGGCTTGTATTTGTACTAAGTCAGTCCTAAAATAGGTTTGATGTACAAAACGTTAGGAACTTAATATAATAGGTAATGACGCAGAGAAATCTATTTGTGGTCGCTGATACTTTAGTATCCGACTAACGGTCGTCCGGCATCGACTGACTGACCGACCCACTGAGCCGCTCACTCGTTACTCTTACTACTCCTACTTATTATAGGTGGGAGAGTCTATTAACTATAGAATAGGTGTGTTACACTATAACATCCATTACACATGTCAAATTGCCTAACCTCATTCACTATCTATACCACTTAAAATCAACAAATACCTTACATAAATTTGCATAGATTTTTTTCCGATTTCAAATTTGTATTCATCTTTGTTTTACAAGTGTTTACATCACTGAGGTATTACCTTTCCAAAGACAATACTTGCGTTGGAATTACTAGTACATAATGCAGGTGTCCCACAAGTTGAGGTATATACTTTGAGTTATTATAATTCATGTCATTCTAAGTAAAGTTTAAGCCAAATTTATTGTTAGAATGTAGGCCTACTAGGCAGGTTATGGTCACCAAAAATCCATGAATTTTAACACCTCCAGAAAAAATTTACCAACTGGTGATGGAAAATACATGATTTTTAACCTCTTCAAAAAAATTACCTGTATATAGTGTTATGTCCTACCTTTTGCATAAAAAAAGACTCACACTATAAAAGTATATATGTTAGTCAATCTAAATGCCAAAAAAAAAAAAAAACACTGTCAAAAGGACAGTTTTTCTATTAACACCACTAATATTTTAACTGCTTTTAAAAAGCAATGATTAGTATTGTAATAAAACTTAAACGTATGAAAGTGAACTTATACATTTTCTTTGTTCTTGAGAATTGACAACAAAAATAATAAACACTATTTATTAGATTGTTTATTGGAATTGTTGGTGAAACATTGACTAATGTTTATAAATTTATGAATAAAAAATTATTTTCATATTCATTTCTTTGATAAATGATAAATATTGTATTACATTAGTTTTAATTGTATTAGTTTTTAGAATGTTGTAAATATAAAATTATTCTTGTAAATAAAAAATCTAATAAATAGTTTAATATTTTTGTTGTAAATTCTCAAGAACTAAAAACAAATGGATAAATTCACTTTCATCATGTGTTTAGGTTTTATTACAATTCTGATCATTACTTTAAAAAAAAAAATTTCTGAGGAGTGAAGGTAGTTAAAATAATAGTGGTGTCAAGGGAAAAAACTCCTCTTTTTTTTTTTTTTTTTTTTTTTTTTTTGCAGTCACAAACGTTCAAGTTTTCTGCACAAATGATCTGGATGTCATTGAATGGCATTAATTCTGAGGAGGAGCTTATATAATAACAGCTTTTATCAAAATATCAACTGTAACTGAATCTACATGCCAAGTTTGATATTTCCGATTCCACAGAACTTGTTTTCCTATTAACAGACAGTATTGTCTGTTATCCATTCCCTACAGCTGACTAAGTGACTTACAACTGAGTAGGAACTTACAAATTCCACAAAAGGCATACCAGTGTTCCCTCAATCTGGACTACAGTTACAGTTAGTGCCAGATTTACGTTTTACTTAGGGAGGAAACTGGTACTAATGTCTTTTTCCCATTCCATTTCTCAAACATTTCTCTGACATTAATTAATTCTTGGCATTGATAACATTGTTCATCTTTCTTTGATATTCATCTGTGACTAGTTCTTGATTTTCCTTATTGAAGCTAGCAATCTCTTGCCACGGTACCTATAATACATACACCTTGTGACACTTATAATACATAGACTATGTAGAGATTTGGTTTCTGTTGGTGATGGTCTTACTATTTTGTATACCAGTTATGAAGTTCATGTGACTCTTACTTCATTCCTTAATACACGTTGGTTCAAACCAACAATCAACATTTATAAAATCCACTTATGAAGAGGTACAAAATAAACTACTTACAATTTTTTGGTAACCTGGCCAAGCCATGGTGAGATACACCATTAACCTCCATGACAATCTGTATAATTCTGATAAAAACACATCTAGAGATACATTTTTATACAGTAACATTTTTTTATTGCTAGATCTTTGATTCACTTAACTGTTGGTAAAGTAGTCCTGGAAATACTTACACATATAGTGGTATCTCAATTGGGTCTATTATTATGGTAAAAGTAATAATTAATATTTTACTTATTTACATTCTAATAAGTGCATATAGGACAGACATTATTAAAAAAACAAAAATTATTAAAATGAAAAAAACAAAACAACCTAATGAAGTAGCTTGACAAGAAAATTAAAAAGACCCAAATAAAAGGGGAAGAAGAAACAGAAATAGGAATTAACCAATTTTTATCCCCTCACACTTCAACATTTTTGAATAGTGAGGGGGTGATAACTGGTTAACACCTAATCACCTCCATTTTTTGTTTTTGTTGTGTGTATTTTCATATCAAACTACTTTGGGTGGTTTATTTTATTTTCCCTAATTTATCTTTTTTTAAAATGATGTTTGTCTTGTATGCAATTAAATTTTGTACCTCCAACAATATTTTCAAGTATCTCTATTCTATGAAAGTAAACACCAAACAACTAAATTTGTTTTTTGTTCTGGTAAGGGGTCAAATGATGGCACACACACATATATATATATATATATATATATATATAAGAAAGAACAGTAAGATATATAATCCAGTGTTCTTATTGATATTTTTATTTTTACAAAACAGTGCTCAATGTAAATTTACAGAGAATAAATATTATAAATTAACTAATTTAAAATGTTTTTTTCACTACACAGTAATAACCATGTTTCAAAACCTGAAGCTAAAAACTTCAAATTTAATTATATAATTAAATTACAAGCATTAGTTCCGTTTAATCCTCAAGTGAGTATTCGCTTGAAGATGAAACGGAACTAATGCTTGTAATTTAATTATATAATTAAATTTGAAGTTTTTAGCTCCAGGTTTTGATACATGGTTATTACTGTGTAGGGAAAAAAAAAGCATATTTTAAATCAGTTAATTTATAATATATAATCACCAAACAAACTCCATGAAATCACATACTTATCAAGTAGAAAGTTGTATAACTGCTGTGTTGATCTTCCAGCAGCATATGACCACATCAATAGAGACATTTTTTTATCTATCAGAAATTATCCTTCACTCTATTGAATGTTTTGACCTAGTACAGAATCTGTATCAATCCACAATTTTTTTAATGAAGACATAGATCCTGAGTCATTTCAAATCTCATCAGGACTACAAGGAGGAAATAAGAGGACAAGTCTGTTTTAATCTCTTCCTAGATGTGAATAAATGGACTTTGATCATTTAAACATTCCATACCACATCCCAAATGAATCTATTAATTGAAAGCAGGTGTATTTTTCTCTCCAGAGGCCAATCTACTGATGATTAGTGGGGTTGATGATAGGTATTCATAGTTGGGATAATAGTGATTGCTACCAAAACATCAACATTCCTTACTAAGTGTTCCAAGAATTAGAACATCCAAAACAGAAACTATGATCTGGAATTGGAATGAGAATAGAAATGGCACTTACCATCATAAAAATTCAGAATATGCAATTAATAAATTCTGAATACTTCAAATACCTTGGTGCATAGATCAGTTATAACAAATTTAGTATAGGGGATAAGGAAATTAAACACAAGATCAATTATTGATTAATTTATTCGTTTGTTTAGCAACATATCAACTCCTTATTATCCTGGTTATAATACCAAAATTTAATTTTCTTGGAAGCTTTGAAGTAATAAAAATGTTGTTAATCTGTTTTCACATTTGAATACATGGTAAATGATACTCTGCTATTGTGCATATACATGTTTGTGTGGACATA
The DNA here is from genome assembly GCA_963932145.1 of Acanthosepion lycidas. Classification (NCBI taxonomy): domain Eukaryota; kingdom Metazoa; phylum Mollusca; class Cephalopoda; order Sepiida; family Sepiidae; genus Acanthosepion; species Acanthosepion lycidas. Next base: position 47,068,959 of record OZ010616.1, read on the forward strand.
ATTACTAGAGGTAATGCTACGCGTGTTTAATGTTGTAGTTTTGTTGAAGTTATATTTTGAAATACAGTTTGATTGAAGAAATTGTAGGATATTATAAGGATTTTTGCCACGAAAGAGTTCTTTCATGTTGGTAATTTTACTATGAATAAGTATTGTTGTTTGAAATGAAGTTTGTTAAACAAGACAAAAAAATAATAAACAAATCTCAAATTGAATAAAGTTAACATAAAAGTTTAACACTGATAAATTGTCCAAAAGAAACACAAAAAAAATTTGCATATAAAGCAACAATATCCATCTTTTAAATGTCTCCTGCTTGCCACTATGTGGTACAGTCTTTGTTCTTTTTCACTCTTGGCAGACAGTGTAGCATTGATGATACAAAAATCTAATCTTAATCTTTTTCATAAGATTACAAGAGCAGTCAGTAATCTGACATTTAGGTCTTTTTCAAATATCAGACTTCTGTTTTGCCATACTACTAAATATTAAATTCACTGTTAAGGATCTCAAAGTATGAATGATCATGGTCCACCACAGCTTTTTTTTGTTGCTCTCAGCAATATTTACTCCTTTATGACCCCCAATTTATCATATCTATCCTTCCCTATCAGATAGATTAATTTCAACTGTCCTGACAAAACACTTTCAGTTAATGTGCAAAGTAGGATGAAAACCCTTTGAACTCCCCAGTGGCATATGGCTCCATAGATAAGTGTTGGTTGATTGATCCAAAATTGACTTGAGCCAAAGAGTTGTGAGTTCAATACTTAGCCACAGCAGAGGGAACAAAAACTTGGGGTTATCAAGGGGATTTAACTAAAACTGAGATATCCAAAGGCATGTGGAATTAGAACAATCTATATTTTTCATATTATGAATTAGGTAAAAGTTTATTTTGAAATTTAGGTCACAGTAAGCAAGGATCTATTTTCTCATTTTAAGAGGCTTACTTATTCTGATGGCTAAGCAGTAAAGCATATGACAGCTTAAACAGTGGTTTCCCCTATAAAGAAGAACATGGGTTCAATCCCTGCCAGGGAACACATTTTCTTTACTAAGATTTCTCAAATGTACAGGCTAATAGATGCCCTGTTTGATGAATAAAAATGGTGTTAATTTTAAATACAAAGTATTCACTATAATATTGTTAGTTGGTTTAAAAATAAATCCATTAATAATTAAATATCCTGCTATGAGAGAAATACATGAGTATAAAAAATTATGTGGCATATAGATATTTAATTCTCAAATATTATCATCAGATTTTTTTTCCTTAGACTTTAAAGTATATTTTTTAAACCTCGAGGCTATGTTTGCTAAGTGTGGTATAGGTAAGTAATTTATCTATTCTGAAGTAAAAAATAAGCATTTTGTGTTTGCTAAGTAGTAATTTGGTATTAAATATAGATATGCAAGATATAATGACTATAATATAGTCATTTAATAAGTAGTCATTGCTAGCAATAAATAATCTAACTAGGTCATCAACTGAAATTTTGTTTGTGATATATGGCAGCACTCTTGAGAATTTCCTTCTGAGTGAATTATTTCTTCTTTTTTTATGAGTGTAGCATTTATAAAATCCAAAATTGTGGTTGAATTTACAAATACTACACTCATAAAAAAGAAAATAATTCACTCAGAAAATTCTTGAGAGTGCCGCCATTGAATATTATCCAAATATTAATTTATGCCCTGTTTTTTTTCCTCAGTATCACCTTTCCTTATTATATATATATATATATATATATATATATATATATATATATATATATATATATATGAAGAAATATAGTCTTAAGATGTGCTATATTTATGGGATAAAGTGCTCAAAATCAGAGATAGAGCGTGTGTAAATATAAAAGTGAACATAGAAATCAACACTTAGAGATGACAGTCTGTTTCATGCTAGATGCAATCGTCAGGCCACAAGTGCATATATATATATATATATATATATATATATATATATATATATATATATAAATTCGGCTCAATTTGATTACCTTTATAATTAAGTATACTCATTTTGGTTATTAAACTCACAATATTTTGACATTTGTTTTGGTTCCAATTTGCTAAGAATGACTAAGAACACTGCTTCCCCAAATTTATAGACAAATCCTACAGATGCCTGCTGGGATTTCTTCCTGACCAATGAAAATGGATAATTCTTGATCTAATTCCCTACATTTTTATTCTTTCTCATCTTGAAGTCAGAATGCTGTAACCACTTGACTGCATCCATTTTGCTTAGTATGATTTTTATTCTTTTTCTTATTTATTGGAAACTTTGTCAATTCTGTTTGGGTATTTTTTGCCAAATACATTTAACCATACCCGGTTACTTTTCACTTATTATTGTTGCCTTTTTATCATGACTCTAAACTGATAATTTGTTTTAATTGCTACAGTAAACAATTGGAAATAAAGTAATATCCAGTGGAATTCAAAATAGTATCAGATATTGCAAGGGACATTCTTTTATGGATATTACCTTAAGTCTTTCAGCCATTTAAATTTTTTGAGTATTAAGAATACAACTGCCACTCCTTCTTCTATTATCTAAGCCATCCTTAATAGTAATTCTTATTATTTTATACTAAATACAATGCTCAAGAGCCACCCAAAGTAGAGGGTTATTGAATGAGGTGCGTGATATGAATTTAAGAGGTAGGAGTTGAAGATTATGAGGATAAGGAGGTTAGATTGCTGACATGAAGATGTTAAGATTGTAGGGTGCAGAGAAGCATCCATGTGGGAATCTGTTCACCAAAGTAGCCCTTCACATGGCTTCCTCCTTACAAATACAGAGGGGATATGAGGGTGGTTTAACTCTGTGGTGGTTGCATGGCATGTTCTAGCTGTAAAAGTCTGAACTGGTGGAATGAGAGAATGGATTTCATCTGATCATTTGCCATGGAAATAGCGATAGTAGCAATATTGAATCTGTGGGAAAGAGGCTTTTATTACTTTAGATGTAGCATTTTTGCTACTATTGGCTTTACTGTCTTTTTTTTTTCTTTATCAGTTACAAATGCATTCATGGAAATCCTTGTCATGATCTGACATAATTATGTATTAGAATAACAGTTATAAGTAATTATTAGGTTGGTGCAAAAATAATGACGTAATAATGTCATTTTTTGACGTTACGTCAAAAAACTACATTATTACGTCATTATTTTTGCACCAACCTAATATTATATATATATTATACTTTTTGCATCTCTCAAACTTTTTACCTTCAGACAATAAAATGCATCTCTGTATAATTTTTAAAGTTTTATCTAGTGTATTGTTTTCTCGCAGAATAGCATTAATCTTGCATGTGTAATTGGTAGACTAGAAAATCTTGTTCATGTTAGTTCTTGGTTTAAGCTTATTCAGTATCTGGTATCACCCAAGATAAAGCAGTAAGCCTGCAAAGAAGGTGACATTTGGATACTTTATTTTGATGATATTAGAGAACCAGAGGGCTCTAGTCTATTTTTGTTGACCTGCACTTTATTTAGATTTAGTTGGGTGATGAGGTGACATGATAAACAAATCTAGGTTCACTACATCTATGCAAAGCATAAGGATAAAATTTTCTAGGGATTTGCTCCCTAAACATATGGCATGTGAAAAAGAAAACTGACTGAAAGTATATGCATAAAACTTATTTATGTACCACACATATATGTGTAAAATAGCTGAAGATATTTATATTCAAAAGAAATAATGCTTGATTATGAAGACTGCATATTTCTGCATGTAGGAAAAGTAAACAAACTTTATTTTCACAAGTGTGAAAGAGATAAGCTCTTTTTTGGCAGAAGACCGGTATGCAGGGTATATATAATAGAGAGAGTAGATTGTTTAGAAACAATTTTCAGGGGAGTTGTACAATAGACACCGCAACTAGAAATCATTTTATATATATATATATATATATATATATATATATGACCAGTGACATGCAGAGATTTGGTGATGTGCAGGGCCATCTCCTTGACTGTATGCCCCTAAAACTCAAGTGTTGGGGTGGGGGGGTTGCTATAGGACCTATTAAGGAAAAATGTGAGAAAGGGAGACACTTTAAATATGTAAAAACAGATGAAACATGAAATAAATACTTTATTCAAATTAAATATTTAAACGACATTTTTCATTTCACTCTTTGATTGGATGCTATCCCAATGTGAATGCCTATGGCTGTTGCTCACTCTGCCCCCACCCCACCCCACTTCTGCAGGCTACTGCATATGACTATAGATTAAATACACCAGATTCTAGGGTGGGGCATAAAAGGAATTAATGCTGAGGAGTTCAGTTTACTATGTAAAGTCATTATAAATTTTATCCCCACTATGAAATCCAAAATAAAATATCTTTATATCACATAATTTTTTAAAATGATAAAAGGAAAAATTTTTAATTTGTAATCTGGAGTTATTTCTTCATTTGCCATTATTGGTTAAGCACCAGATTCTTTGCACTATATCTATTCAGGATGTTGGCAATCATGGCTCTCCACAATTTCCTGTCTATTGTGGCTTTTAGTAAATTTGTCTTTTTGTTATCTCTCCTAAACCCTTTCCCCCCACACATCCATTTACACAAGCTTATTAGGTTATGCACTGTTTTCCTCATCCCTCCTAACTTCAATATGTCCTATGAATATCAGATTTTCCAAACCCTCTTTCCTCATTATGTGTCCCTAGAAACTTAACTCTTTTTGATGAGTCCTTTTTGTATCCATTTTCTCTAAAACTTCAATGTTGCTCACATGTTCAGTCTATAGTATTCTCACCTTCCTTCTGTACCCCTGTTTCTATTACTTTTAGTCTCATCTGTGAGGGGGAATAAAAAATTTATATTTTTTTACATTTTAAGAAATCATGTCATATGAACATATTTGTTTTGGTTTCTCTAGGGGACAATTTATATAGTAAACTGCCACCCCATTAACTTTTATAAAGTTTGATTTTATTTTTTTTTCAATACTTGTAATCTATAATAATATAAAAAGAAATTTGAAAAAATGATTATTCCTAGCCATAGTATCTATTGTAAAATTCCAGCCAGATTTTCTATTTGAGAATGTTTGAGGGGAGAAGAAAGTGGGGGTGGGGAGTGATAAATTATTTATAGTGAGAGAAAATATTTAGATTTTTTTAATCTTTCTGTGTGAATTTAAGGTGTAAAATGATAGTTGGTTTGAAAGAAATTGAGTATATATGGCAGTCAAATTTCTTGTGTTTGAAAGCAACAAGGACAGCCCCTTTTCCTCTCACCAACAAACCTTGGGATAAACAGTATAAAAAAAAAAAGGGGAGAGAAAGTAAATGAGGTATATAAATAAAAAGTTGAACGGGATTCTTATTACTCGTGAGATATGTAGGTTAGATCATCAGAGACTGAATGTATAGCATTTAGTTGGTATGCTAGTTGTCATAGAGATAGATGCAAAAGTATCTATGGAAGGTGGTCTGCTGAGGAATTTAGTAAATGGATTTCTTTCCTAGGTATAACTGATCATTGATTGTATTTTAAGGTAACTAAAAAAAAAAGAGGGAATAAGAATACTATAGACTGAAAGAGAAAGTAAGAATGAATGAAAAGCAATGTTTGAAAATTTGAAATGAAGAGAAAGTATGAAAATGAAAGGAAAAAATATTGATGTGATTGAATTATATCAAAGACCGATTTAACTCTGGGAGAATTTTGCCTTGAACTGCTTTTGGCAAATTATTTCTACAATACTTTTGTTTTATGTTCATGTATACTGTTAATTTTTATTGCTTTTTTTTTTTTTTTTTTTTTTTGAACAGAGTTCATTTTCGAATATCAAAATTTAAATTTTGTGTACCAAAATATAAAACTTTAATTTTGGTTACTGTAGAGAATTTTATTTCTTTTGGGTATTGGCAAAGTGAAGAGGATGACCTAAAGTTGATATCCTAACATTTTCAAAGAAATTTTTATATATAATAGGGTACCTTTTCACCTTTACAGTATCTGTTTTATTTTTAAGATCTTTGTTAAATAATAGATTTTTTTTCATAGTAATTGTTAATAACTGTTACATACCCATTTATGATATTACTTGTTACATTTATGTATTTGTAATAATAACAATTGTCTTTATTTCATATACTAATAATAATGATTGTCTTTACTTCATATACTAAATGTAACAGTTATAATAGAACAAAGATAGTAATAAGTATAATATAACTTCTATTTCACACCAGAATACTAACTGGAACTTATTGAATTTTATTTTTCAGTGAGATTTCAAAAGCTGATGATAAGATAGAATCTGACAATAAAGATGTGGTAAGTAAAATATTTTAATTTCTATAATATTTTATATATTTTTATTTCTATAATATTTTATATATTTTTATTTCTATAATATTTTATATATTTTTATTTCTATGATATTTTATATATTTTATTTCTATGATATTTTATATATTTTATTTCTATAATATTTTATATATGATACCGTTAGAAAATTCATGACAAAATGGAAAAAAATTTTGTGTGACCTGTTTTATCCTTTGGGACTTCACCAGACTAATGTAGTGTTTGCATTGATGTAACTATACATGTGCACAAAGTAGAAGGAATCGTACACTTTTAAATTTTAAATTTCTTTTTTTAATGTTTTTTTTATATGTAGTCTTGCTAATTTAATTTAGTTCTTTTTGTTTGTATTTTTATCACTTTTGTTATTAAGTGTCCTATATTCTAATAATAGAAAATCTGCCAAGAAAGGTGAAATGTCGTAAGAACCTATATGTAAATATACTGTGAATGATCTAACAATTCTATACACTTTTATCTTAGTAAATTGCTTTCTTTTTTAATTAAAGTGGCATTTTTTAAATTAAAATTATGGCCAGATCCATTATCATGAACAACTGATGCATTGAGTGTATTGTTTTGTAAAAGATCCATTTTGTATTCATATAATCTTTTATTTAAATTCCTCATGGCTTTACTTATGTTCCTTGTGGCAATTATTACAGGTGATAGTTAATTCGTTCAAGTTTAATTTTATTATTTTGTTTTGTACTCTATACTATATATATTTTTATTTTTTTTATTTATTTTTACTTTATTTTCGAAGTAGTTGTAACACATTTTATGTTAACCTTCGATAATTTCTTTTCAATTGTAGTTATGATAAAATTAATGAATCACTGGGTTTATTAGAATGATCCACTTTTATTTTCAAATATTTTTTAAGACTTTTATTCCTAATATAAAATAATTAGGGTATTGGAGGATTTTAAAAGTATTTTTAATGTATTTCTCCTCTTCATATAAATATTCAGAACTAAAAATTCTGAAAATTTTAACAAAGTTTATTAATTTTCCTAATATTGTAATATATGCAAACATTTTATATTATTTTCTCCCATATGATACTGTATATTTTATTAAAATAGATTTAGAATAAAATACATTTGGGCTATTTTAGTTTTTATGCAAATAAAACTAAATATTCATTATAAAAACATAGCAGTAAAGCTAATGATGTCGTTATTAAAGATAACAATGTTGCTTCAATAATATCATTTAAAAGTTTTTGGTGTAACTTTTTAAGTAAATCATTGGATAAATAACGACTCTTGTAAAATAGTAAATTTAATGATATTTTTGCTACATTAGTATAAACCTTAATTTTTATCACAACTTCCTAATGAATTTGATTGTGTTGTGAAGTTGAATCTGTTAGTAAAACATGACTCATTAATATAAAAAAGATTTTTTTTAAAATCTTGTTAAAATATTTAGTATGCCTATATTTGCATATTAGTAGTACATTCAAAATTTAAAATATAAAAAAAATACCTGTGTTTACATATATATTCTAAAATTCATTGTTTTTATAGTAATTTATGAAAACTTTCAAATATAAAGATGTTTAAAATATAAGCAAACCTTTATAATTTGTCATAGCATCATTTTTACTAAATGTTGACTATTTCCCCCATACGAACACACCACATTTGAAGATTAATGTAGATAATGGCAAATAATATATCTGCTTTACTAGTAGCAATAGTACTGATAATTTTAGTAGCAACACTACAGACAGCCCTTGAGCTACAAACTACAACTGCTCCTAAATCTATCCATTAGTTGAATTTGTGGGTAAGTTGCAACAGGTACATACAGTTCTTATTTAAAATCCTTTTGTTAAATGTATCAGTTTATAATATATATTTCACCTTTTCTATGTCAATGACCCTTTAAGAAGCACTTTGAAATACACTAAATTATATTAAGCATATTACAGTGTATTATTCTATGCCATATATATGTATATTTAATACCATATCCTGCCAGAATATAGGTAATCATGACTCTCTACAGATTTCTTTGCTTTATTAACTGTTAACTGCTAAGCATTTCTTGAGAAAGATAATGGAGTGGTTTCCCATTGCCTTTTCTACAATTTGGAATTCATTTTTCCTTTTCTTAGTGGTTGCCATGCAGGGCTAAAGGGCCCAGTCTACCCTACTATAGTTTGGGTTATAAGAGATGGATTCATGCCACTTCCAAGAAATTTGCATGTAAGTGAAAGCAATAGACTATCCCAGAATTTGAACTTGGCTCTCCAATTCCATATTTCCACAATAATGTTGTTACAGTACATACCTATTCTGTTAGTATACTACAAAAATAAGTCTATACTGATACTGTACTGGAGAAAGGGATAAAATGTGGGTGTTTTTTTATATATATATATATATATATATATACTCACACACACGAATTAGTATCATATACAGATCAAATATGAATTAGAATTCAACAATGATAAAGAACAAATAGGAAACATTATAAATCTAACATATTTCACTTTTATTAAAGCTTCATTAGAGAATGATTTTAAAAAAATTCTGGTATTTTTATTTTTGTATTTGATTTTCATTGGTTAAGCAGGCTTCACATGCATTTGCCTAGTCAAGCAGCATTCATGTGCATAATTTATGTGTGTAAGAGTATAATAATTTTAATCGTGGAATTTAATTGAGATATATATATTTATATTATGTGAGTGTGTAGTAGGCATTATCTATGTTTAGAGGTTGTATGCATGCTGATTTGGGGATATTTTTACATCCACTCAAGCTGTGGTAGCTAAGTATGCATTAGATTCTTTAAAAATGGATTCAATAAAGGTTGGTCATTTATAAAAACTTAAATAAAATAAAACATTTTAGATTTAGAAATGTTTCCTATTTGTTCTTTATCCTATCATTTCATATATATATATATGTGAAAAGTCAATATGAATAAACACAAAAGGAAAACTTTTCTTTACAAACATGTTTCATTCACCGTTGAATCTTATCAACGCAAATGTAAAGATTTTATTTTGCAACATCTATTTATAAACAGAATTAAAGATGTTATTTTCAAAAATTTAATAGCTCTCAAAAACATTCTTAATGTTAAGTATGAAAGTTTAGATAAGCTATGGAGGATACTACATGATATAATTTAATGCCCAATAAACAAAAGTGAGTAAATGTTATTGTCATTAAATTTTTTTGTTGTGTGTGTGTTCAACATATGTAATTATTTTAATTTTATAAATTATATATGTATTTATTTTAAATAGGTTTTGATTTAACTGTTCTTTTAATTTTTTTTTTTTTTTTTTTTTTTTTTTATAGCAACAGAAATGTTTTAATTCCTGAACATGGCACATGGTGGCCATATTCAGAAATAATATTGAGTTTGTTTCTTATGATCACAGCCACATACAATGTGCTGACCTTGTTCAGAAATTAAAACATTTCTATTGGTCTAAGAAAACTTCTACATATCCCAACAAACAAAAAACATACTTCATAATAACTCATAGGTTAGCCAAAAACACTCAGCAGATTCAAAGATCATTTGAATAGTTTTTACATTCCATGCCCAAAAAAGAAATCAGTTGTACAAATGCAAGAAAAAATATAATAGAAAGCTTAATCACAGTGATCTTCAATGAAATATATGACAATAGCATTAAAGAAATAGTTCTTAAAATCATAGCAGTTAACATTTCAATTTTTGAATATCATAGACTTTCCATGGATTTACTGTATTGATAATTACCTCAGGTTACCCCAGTTCATTAAATCCCTAAGGATAGTAGAATATTTCTGTTTTTATTATCAAGCTATCATACCTCTTAAAATGACATTTGGGAAGAGAATCAGCAAGTAGTCATAGCTGTTGATTCCATTGGCTTTTAAGTTCTGCTTCCCCAATGGTAAATTTATCATGCTTCATCAAATGAGAAACTGACCCCATCCTCAAAAGAGTTCAACCATCAAAAAGGAAGCCACTTTTTTCACCCATCATCCCTTTTTTCCTGGATCCCACACACAGGACACCCCATGTTGCCAATTAGCTTAATTGGTTAAATTATCAAAAACATATGGAATTTTGGAATCCAGTGCTTTCTCTCTCCTATTTTTTTTTTTTTTTTTTTTTTTGCTTTCATTTTTACTTTCCCTAACTTTACAGATATGGCATATAATTTTTGATTTTATTTAAATTCAGTTGTATATCAAATTAAAATTATGACTGCTATTGCTTCTCAAAGATTTTTTTTAATCATTTCACTCCAAGCAAGGTAATACTGCTACTGAGACACAAGGAGTTACTGAGTGTTAGAGCCTATGAGGAAAAAAATACTATTAAGAGAAATTAAGACCATAGATAACAATTGACATTGCATTTAAATTTTTGAAGACCAAAGTTGAATGGGAAGCAGTAAGCTAGAAGAGTGTACCACAAGTGCAAGAGAAGAAACTGTCAGCATGTAACTTAGGGTTACATCTAACCATTTCAACTGTAAAATGATGAGACCTAGCTGCCAATCTAGTACAATTCATAAATTATCATGAAAAATATTTATAAACAAAAGGCACAGGAAAGCTACATTATGGCTGTGAAAAGTGACTGAAGCTAGGATGCCAGATCAGGACCAATAACATTGCAAATTCTTTGCATTTTATCAAGGATCTCAAAATATATAGTAGGAACACCAGACCATAAGTGGCAGCAATATTCAAAGCATGGACAAATGGTAGACTTATAAATATGTAAGATAGATTCTGAAGAGAAAAATTGTCTAGTATGATACAGTGAACCAACTTTCCTAGTAACAGGCTTAGCAATTAATTCAGTAGAATCTTTCCATTTCATGTCAGTGGAAAACATTAGTCCAAGGAGTCACTCTCCCTGAGGTTAGCATCAGCCATGCTGATGAAAGGCAGAAAAGTTTCTCTCAGATAGTTAAAATGAGTAGTTTCATTTTGGAGGCATTAAAATTAAAAAGTCATTCCTTGCCTCAGTTAACAGAAAGCAAGTCATTTTTTAGATTAGCCACCAATTTGATCTTATTGGACCAGAGTAAATAGCTGGGCCATTAGTGTAGATACCAACTCTTAAAAACCTCCATCTCTTTGCACACTCAAAATATAGGCCTTTACGAATTCTGTTTATGTGGTGGGTTACATACCTCTGGGAAGTGAATATCTTGTACAAGTTTTCTAGTAGAAGTTAGGTAAGTATTAGCAGATCAACTTTTAAAATGTATAATTACTAAATTTGTTAATACACACACATACATACATACACACACAAAATATGTTTATAATAATAATATTGGATTAAATAATCCATTAATTGCTTAAAAATTACTGTTTGTTTCAAGTACAAAAATAAAATTAGCAGGTATAGATTTTGAAGTGCTCCAACAAGAGATGTGCATTTTTTAATTAGGGTAATTGAGCATTGCTTTGCTATGATGGATCCCCATAGCTTAATGGTAAGGCACATTTTGCTTGAAAATAGTTTCCCCAGATTAAAAATGAATACAGGTTAGATTCCTGTTAGAGACGCACTATTTTTTAGTAAGACTGGTAGATATTAATTTAACCATTTACCCCACACACACACAAAAGTGATATCTACTTAAACAGGTGGACAGTAAATATAATATTTATAGTAATAACATCAGATTAAAAAATCTTAATTACTTCAATATATGTAAGATCTGACCTGACATCTCAGCTTCAGTCACTTTCCTACCACCATAATGTAGCTATCCTGTGTGTTTTCTATAAATATTTTTATAAGCTTTCCTGTATGGTACCAAGACTATAAATTTAATTGCAGTACTAGCTTGATCTTTAAAAATTTAAATGCAATGTCAATCATTATCTTTTGTCTTAATTACTGTTATTAGTGTTATCTTTTCTTTTTCTCATATGTCACTCTCAGTAATTCCTTATGTCTTAGTGGCTTCATTGCTTTGTTAGGAAAAAAGAAAAAAATGACAAGCTTGCTGACAAGATTTAAAGAATGAACTGAATATTTAAAGACTGTTAACAAAAAGACAGATTTTAATACATTGAAATTCTTCATAAAGTGAAAGCAAAAAAAAGTACATAGCAGAAAACATTTCTGCATATGAAACTAATCCATGTCTATAACATTTAGATAAAAACATCAATGAGTAACAAAGATTTGAAAGGATAAGGGAGAAAATTAGAAGATACAGATAAAGTGTGATCTGATGGATAATCATATTTATCAACATTTGTGGAATTTCCATGGTCTAGAATAGTGTTCATGAATATCAATAAAGGCTTCTTGTTTGTTATATTTATCTGTATAAATAGTGTTTATAACTTGTATATTATTATGAAATGTGAAGAAAAATCTTTAAGTTATTAACAAGTATATAAAAAAAATATGTAAATATATTGGTTTAGCTGGCCAACCTTTCTACTTATTTTCTTTCTTCTTGTATAGAATATTGATTTCTAAAACACTTTAAAAATATCATTAGAAACAAAGAAAAGATTGCTCATCTGCTATGTAATATCTGCTATGTAATATCTGCTATGTAATATCTGCTCACCTATAATGGGAGAGAAAGATGAAAAATTTCCTCACAAGAGATTTGAAGTAACAGCTGTGTTTCTATTAATGAATAATAAGAATACCATAGAACATGTCTGAGAAAGTCTTCAGGAAAATAGAAACAAGGAAATGTAAACTTACAATCAGAAAGAGTTGAAGTTTCTGAGACATATACAGTATAACCTGGATATAAGAAATTTGTCAGGACCAGAGAAGAAGTCTCTTATATCCGGGTTTGGTCTAATTTATATACATTAACACAGGCTCTAATTTAGGACCAGAGAAAATCTCTCTTATATCCTGGTTTCTCTTATAAAAGAATTTAACATTCACAAGACATTAAAGGTAAGAGATGCAGTCAAAACAGTGAATAAAATACTTGAGTTTATATGAATGGCTAATAGAACAGAAATATTGACAAATAATAAATAAAAGTGAGAGGAATAGCTATTTAAGAACTAAATATTCATGTAACTTACAGTATAGATTGTATTTACTAAACATCAAAACTTTAATTCACTCTAATGATTACAAACATATGGACTCAAATACTAAAAGCATACATAAAAACTAAGTAGATATAAGAAAATTTGTAACACACGCATACATACACACACATAATTCTCTCTCTCTCTCTCTCTCTATATATATATATATATATATATATATATATATATATATATATATATATATATATAATGAGAGAGATAGATATGTTTATTTTGCAAGAATGTATATGCTGGTGATGTAATAGAAAAATTAATTAAAAATCAGAGCCAAGTTAAAATTCAACTCAGGTTCATTACATTCATGCAAATACCCTTGAGAAAACTATAGATCCATATTCTGTATATATTTTTGGTAGATGGAGTATTCCATCTAGGAGAAGGAAAACCCTGATTTTTAAACTTTGTGGCAATATCCAAACATGGAAAAGTCTATTGAAGTAAATACAAACAGAAAAAATGGAGAGGAACATTGAAGGCAGTTGATTGTTAACACGGACAGCCTTCTGGCGACTTATGTGGCTAAGCCAACTCTAAATGTAATATCTTATATTGTTCTGGATCTTGTCAGCACAGCCAAGAGTCTGACCTGACTACAGCCTCTATATACCATCAACAAGGCCTGTGTTATAGAGATGTCACCAGCACATGTGATTTGATTATAGTGGTGAAGGCTTTGTGCAGAACCAACCACGCTTTTTTGGAGGGCCTGGAGCACTACATGCTACAAGGTCCCCAAAAGACCCTCTGCAGGTTTTGAATTCAGAGTTGTCCTTCTCCTAGACCAATTGCCATCCAAGGCTATAGAACCCAGTCTGTCCTGCTATTTACCCATAGCTGGGGAGAGAAGAGGATTAATATCTTTCCCAAGGATATTAGCACATAATGGGTTCAACTGGAATTCAAACTCAGCTCTCCAATTCCTGAATCAGATAGATATATATAATTATTCATTTAGAAAATTTAGAAAATAAACATGTTATAAAATCACTACAAAAATAGCCATTTTGTTTCAACATTCCCGGTGTCTTATCAAGTGATGATGTTGAATGCAAAGCAAATGGTTTTAAAAGTTTCAAATTAGTTAACAATCCTTCACAAGGGGAAAACATTGTTCCGAAAGCTAGAATGACCAATCAAAATACAAGTATAGGAAAATTCAAAAAGCCTGACAACGAAGTCATGTTATAATAGCTATTCAGATTGTTAAAATATGGGTAAAATTAAAAAAAGAATTTATTCTAACCAATAATTATTAAATTATATGATAGAATTTGATATTAAAATTAAAAACTGCCAATTTTAAAATCCAAATTTAATCACTATTAAGTTTAAAATTATAAAATTACCAAGGAGAAAAGGGGAAATACATATGTTATTCAATTTATTTCATTGTTGAAATTACGTTAGAATAGACGTGACTCCATCTGGTCCTCTGACAATATATATGTATACATTTTAATCCCAAGTGTGCAAATGGGGTCATAAACTCAGGTGTAAAACAACACAAACACAATCAGATTATAATACATAAGCATCCAGACATATTTAGATATATATATATATATATACACACAAAAAAAGTGATGAGACAGAGAACATCTCCACAGCCCTTTATGAAAAAAAAGAAAAAAGGAGAAACACATACATGCATACATACACAATTAAAAGTGAATGCACTTTCCATACCCATAGACACCGATAAATACATGTACACACATCCACCGACATTGACCTAGACAATCGGATACCACAACCAATAAATATTTAAGACTGAAGGTGTCATTAAATAAATGCTAGCCACTTATTAAAATATAACTTAAGCACGCAAATATACAAATATAAAAATGGTTAAAAATAATATTATTTGATATATTAAAAAACGAATATTATTTGATATATTAAAAAACGAAAATTCCAAATCCACAAATATCAATAAAAACACATTTTTTAATCATATAAGTTGATAATAGTTTTATTATATATTAGGTGAAGAAAAATAAGATAAAAAGAAATACTTACAGAAATAAGTGTATAGTCATACGTACGTACGTACATACATATATACACGTGGCAGCAAACACAAACCAACACACACACACATATATATATATATATATATATATATATATATATATATATACACACATTTATGCACACATACTCACATAAATATAAATATATACACACACACCAATACATAAACATATATACACACACATAGACTAACTCATGTGGCAGTAATGACAAACCAAAGTTTCTATACCTACACATACACACCAACAATCTCATATATAATAGGTGTCAACACACACATATACATCCACAAACATACATATATAAATATACATATCTATAATAACAAGTACACGCATATACGTACATACACATAAATACGACATTCAACTAAATATATACATATACATACATAAACATACACCCATATACATGTACCCTAACATACATATATAAACACATTTATACAAACAGAAATATACGTAAATATAAATTTAAATACACAATATATAACAGGACACATACATACATATGCCCATATATACATACATATGCCCATATATACATACATATACCCATATATACATACATATACCCATATATACATACATATACCCATATATACATACATATACCCATATATACATACATATACCCATATATACATACATATACCCATATATACATACATATCTTATATATATATATATATATATATATATATATATATATATATTTAATAAAAAATGGACCACTTTAAGGTTCCATGTAATAAATTATTTCACCACAGCCCTTTTAAAGGGCTCTGGATCATCAGACTTTACCTTCAAAGGTTGAAATGAAAAATGAACAGAAATTTACACATTTTTGACGTTATTATAGTTAGTATTGCCGTTAGTAACTTGTTAAGTAATCAAGCCTTTTGAGTCCCTATACTTGTTAAAGACCATGTTGTTATGTTTTTTAATTATTTTCTCCAGGTTATCAGCACAACTATAGCTTAATTTAAGGGTATTAGGATTAAATATTTTACTAAGTGGGTTAGTTTCAGGGTTGGGGAAATGTTTCTTGATGAGGTTTAGAAATATATGTCCTAATTTAGTTTTAACCATTATATTGAAAGGGGGAGTGAACCAGATGATCTTTCTAGATCTTTTTTTCTTATTATGGTTGCAATTAACAGGTTTTTTATATTGAATAGTGATATCTTTGTATCCACAATATTTGAGTGCAGAATTGTAAAAATCACGATGTTTATTAAAAACATCCTTGTTAAAAGAGTTAGTGTTAATTCTAAATCCAATGAAAGAGGGTATGTACTTGATAACTGAGCGGGGATAGTTGGAATTTGGATGCACGTATATTGGGTTGGAATTAACCTTCACATATGGTTGGAAAGTGTTGTTAGCAAGGTCTAAGGTGACGTCTAGAAAATCCACTTGTTTAACATTAGTTGTAACTATTGTCCTAAGACCTAAATCCTTAAATACCCTATGGATCATTTTCCTAATATGGTCTACCTTAAATTTAGTAGAATTTTTAATAACTAATAAGCCATCATCTCTATACAATCCTACACTATCAGAATCTAGACAACCGAAGGCACTTAAATTGTACAAAAGAAATAATCCAACCAGGTCAGAAGCTTCAGCATAATCCAAAGAACCCATTGTTGTAAATTACATTGATAAATTTTTCTGGATTGCATTTTTTTTTTTTTTTTTTTTTTTTTCATGTTTTCAAAATGAAAATTTTAAGTGTTAATGTTTTGTTTTCTAAGTTATAATATGCTAAATGTATTTGCAATGTAATGTTTAAGTTTAATGTGGCAAATGCAAAGGATAATTTAAATATTACAAAAAAGTTATTGAACTGTTATGTAATATCAGTTCACCTATATGAAGAGATGAAGAGACTTGAAGCAACATAAATGTAGTTCTACAGAAGGATGCTGAGAATACAATAGATTGAACATGTGAACAATGACAAAATTTTAGAGAAAATTAAAACAGGAAGGATAGTTATACTTATCAGAAAGAGTCAGTTGCAATTACTAGAGCACATAATGAGGAAAGTGAGCTTGGAAAATTTGACACTCACAGGACATCTTGTAGTCAAGAGGAACAGAGGAATGTAATGTATAATCTATCTAATGCACTTCAGTGAATGGTTGACAGAACAGGTATTAGGAGAGATAGCAAAAACAAAACAAAATCTATTAAGAACTACAAAGGACAGGAAATTGTGGAGAGCTATGATCACCAACATCCTGAAGAGACAATACATAGAACAAGAAATGTAAGGGAGATAGTTATTCTCTTCTTCACTGATGAGATATCAAATGGTAATAACTTCATCATAATAGCAGATTGTTTGAGGATGTTTACAAAGCTAAAGCTGAGAGGGGAAGAGACCAGGGCCTATAAGAAGTGGGTCCTGTTGGTACTTTGTTCCAAAAACTAAGAGCCCCACAGCAATCCTGCAACACTCCTCCCCACTCAGGAACAAGCATTTTCTACTACCCCCCAGCCCAACATACACTTCTGTTCATTTACTCAAAGATCACTATACTTATCGCCACACTTTTTTTTTATTAGTATTTATTATTAATTATTGTAGGCCTAGTTGTATAAACATATGATAACACCAAGAGTATCTACCAACAGCCTGGGGTAGATGCATAAATTAGCATAATGATGTGACTAGCACACACCAGAATTTTCACATCATGTGCCTGTATGTATTATTTTGTTTCACAAGAACTTTGTTTTTTGTCTTTGTTATGTTTTTAATTGGAATCACCCCAAGCAAGGCAGTAATGCCACTAAAACACAAAGATTTACAGGGTATGGAAGAATTAGGAACAGAAATATTAATGATGAGCAAAAAGAAGAGAGTAATCAGGAGGACAGTAGATAGTGACACTGCATTTAAATTTTTGAAGATTAAAGTTGTTTGGAAAACCTGGCAGCTGAAAGGGAGTTCCACAAGAAAGGCAGTAAAGCTACAAAGACACAAGGGTTACATGGTGTGGAAGAATTAGGAACAGAAACATTAATGATGAGCAAAAAGAGTAATCAGGAGTACAGTAGATAGCAATTGACATTGCATTTAAATTTTAGCAGATTAAAGTTGGCTGGAAGGGAGTTCCAGAAGGGAGAATATATTGTAATTGTTAAAGAGTTCAAGATATTGAAGCAGAAAGCCAAGGTTACATGCTTCATAGTGGATTACTTTAATAATATTTACCTATATTAGCCATACAGGTTTTGTGTAAACTCAATCTTATCAAAAACTAATTCAGGTCAAACTATATCTCAAATGAGACTTGTTGATCTAGCATGACTGAATATTGTATTTGGCATTGCCAAACATATTGATTTTGATAGTTATTAGAAATTTTGCAAACAAAAAGCAATTAAAGCATATTTTAATTAGTACTCTAGTTAAATGTTAAATTTATTTCTTTTTAAGAAAAGTTTTTTCCTTTTTAAAAAAAATTGTGACCATTTAAAAAGCATTTTACTATAACAAAACCTAAAAGGTGATTGGTAAATGTAACTGTAAATACTGATTTATGTTGCTGCATTAATTGAATGTTATCTTCTTTTATATCTGATCATGGAAATAGAGTATTTGAGAGTTTACATGTAGATTTACTGGACATCAAATCCTCAATTTTGAGAAAAATATTTGCCTGCCCTGGGGCCCCAAAGGGCTCTTGTACCACCTTGCAAAATTTCTTTTGGAAGTCCTGGAAAAGACCAACCATGAAAGAGCAGAGTATAATAATAACTTTAATAAAATATATTTAAAGGCTTAAATATATAAACCTAATAACAGTAAAGGCTTAATAAAATAAAAAGCTGTCTGAAACTTCCTCCTTACAAATGAAATATGGACAAAATGTGAGTTTTTGACTGCGGACATAGCATGATGAGTCCCAGCTGTAAAGGAACTGTTAAAACTAAAGAGTGGTACTCCTTTGAGCATTTTCCATAGAAATTACAAGAGATTAACAAATTATATAAAATTGTATCTGTAGGAAAGTGTAGAAAATAAGTCATCTTCTACAATATTCCTTGGTTAAAACTGTTGTACAATTCAATTACAATACTTAATGATATATAAAGCAATTTTCCCCTAAAATTTTTCACTGCATTCTGTATAGTGAACATCTTAGATTTTCTCTCAGACTTGTGAATTTCAAAGAATATTTGACTATGATATACATATATCACTACTATTTTAGGTTACTATAGCATTCTCTTGTTGTTGTTATTTTTTTTATTAGTCGGTCAAATTTTTAAAAAGACTTTGTTAGCTGTTAAAATTCATTTTGTTTCCCTTGGAGCAAAAGGAATATTTTCATTTTGTTTGGCCCCAAGTTTTTTTGTAGCAGTTTCTGATTGCTGTTCTGTAACTGGCTAAAGATGCCACAAAACATTACTCATTATAATGCATGAAATCTAGTTTATTTTTGAAAAATATATACATGTTTCATTAAAGACGACAACAGACAAGGTACTGCAATTATGCTTTTTATTCAATTTTTCTTGTGTCCAAACAAGTCCTTAACTTTACCTACAAAATTAGTCAAAAAAATAAACTCCCATTCTTAGATGTTCTTGTAAAATACACTAACAACACTTTTATCATCTCATTGTATAAAAAACCCATGGGCAGAAACTCTTGCCACCTTAATTTTTTGAGTGAATGCCTACTCAGATACAAAATAGCAGTGATAAAACACTTCCTAAAGAGAGCACATGAGAATTCATCCTCTCGTCTACTTTTTTCCTTAAAGAACTCAACAATGCAAAACAGACATAAGTTAACAATGGTTTTCCTAACCACCTCATCGACCACTAGATTAGACTATTTCTTTCTAAAGTAAATAACAATGATACAGAACACAGACAAAAATAACAAATATTTTCTACAAAAGCCAAATGCATGTCAACTACAAACAAGATGAATCTTCATTTAGAAATATCATAAAAAAGTATGCTACCCAGTTGACCCGAACAAAAAAATTATCTACTACAAATATTTAAAACAACTAATCCTATCCGCAATAACAACACACCTGCAAAATCAAAACTACAAAGAATGAACATTTACAAGTTCAAATTCCCCTTAAGGAACTTTGTTCCTGATCTAAGCGAACACATAAATAATTACAAGGTCACACTACTACATGCCTATCCAGATGATTTGTTATACCTATCTGACCACAGCTCCATCAGAACCCATTTACACACACACACACACACACACACACACAAATACCAGACTCCACCTGAAATGTACTAGTAGAAAATACAAGCATAATAACCTCATCCATATGTAAAAAGAAAAAAAGAAAATTAAAAAGATGTTTTAATGGAAGCCTTAATAATAAAAAAGAAAATGCCAGCACTCAATAATATTATCTATGAAGATAGCCACAATGTGCTGACTGTGTTCAGAAAATAAAACACCCATATAACTCTAGATACATACACACAACCCATACATTCAGTTAAAAAGTAAAAATAAAATCATCCTTGATAATTGTTAAAAGCATAGTGCTTGGAATTACAGAACATTTGGAGAGTTTCTACACACACACTGTATCCAGAAAAGAAAGCATTTATTTGAACACAAGAAAAATTGAATAAAAAGCTTAATCACAGTACCTTGTCTGTCATCTTTAATGAAACATCTATAAAAAAAAGTTTGTTGCCTAAATACACAGTATATATTAATAATTACATACCTAACTCGGTTTCATGACTTTCCCATTTATCAGGTACAAAAGTCATATACCTGTAAATGTAGGTATATGTGTAATTATTAACATATATTTTATAGCTCTGTTTAACTACATTGTCTACACCATTGATTAAATAAATAGTTATTTGCTCACCTGTATGTGTATGCAATTGCTCACATATATGGCTGATCATATCTCTTTATTTAGCTCATCATTTCTACATCTGTTTTGCTACTCTGAGCTTTGTGGAATTATTTACATCTTTTAAAAGAAAGTGATTTCTGAAAATAAATCCAGATGTGAAAAAAAATACCATGGTCAATCACTTTGTTTTTTTTCACAATCTTATGTTATATAGACTAATGGAATTTAATTTGCAAGCATTTTAAAACTGTTTAATTCAATGTAACATTTTTTTCAGCTTCATATTAAAAAAAAAAAAAATCTTTAGATTTTATTT
This sequence comes from Acanthosepion lycidas, assembly GCA_963932145.1. Lineage (NCBI taxonomy): Eukaryota > Metazoa > Mollusca > Cephalopoda > Sepiida > Sepiidae > Acanthosepion > Acanthosepion lycidas. The sequence continues at coordinate 47,090,641 of OZ010616.1, forward strand.
CTGAATATTTTTAAAGAATTCCTTTATAATTATTCTTTTTCATAAAAATATATGTACTTAAGAGTTTTTCATTACTTCAAGTGTTCATGTATACATGTTTGATTATAAACACTTGTAAAATGATGAGAAAATATCAACTCTTGACCTAACCTTGCTCTTAAAGATTTAAGTTACATACTTAAAAACAAATGGCATATGCCAATACTTTAAAAGCTGTCGAAATTTAATAGATTTCTTTTCACTGCAAGAAAACCACAATATTCCACAATATTTCCAATGTTTTATCTTAGAATTCAAACTTTGTATTTTCCACTATGCCTCACTAACTTGATAGACTGTTATTCAAATAATATACAGTGTAACCCGGATATAAGAGAGTTGCCAGGGCCGGATAAGAAGTCTCTTATATTCGGGTTTCTCTTATATCCGGGTTTGGTCTATTTTGTTTAGGTAAGTATGGCTGTAATTTGGGACCAGAGAAAATCTCTTATATCCGGGTTACACTGTAAAAACTAAAAATTTAACACCAGTATAAAATTAAAGTTATTATAATTCATAGACAATTCAGAATCTCCATTCATTTGAATTTGAAACAGATAATAAAACTAATTAGCATTGTTTTTCATTTATTAAATCAATCCATACTAACATTTTTTTTAATTTAGATTCATTTATATTAAGACAGATTTTGCCATTCATAAATTTTAAAAAAATTTAAAATATCTAAATATTTTTGTTTCGAAATCTGAAAAACAGTTTCCAGACACAAAAAAAACTTATCTGGTTTTTGTTTTGTTGCAATTAAATTTTTATGTAATATTTGAATTTATTTGCAACTTTCTTATAATTCCCTATAAAATAAAAGCTAAATTTTTTAAAGTAAAATTTGTAATATATATTCATGCATTCATTATCTCCTACATAGTGTCGTCATTTTAGTGGTTTTTGAAAAATAAGGGAGATAACTGCAGAATTAACTCGTGACTAAATATACAAAAATTAACCAAGTTTGCTCAATAAGATTTAGCTACCTTGGTTATATTTGGTATAATTTTAAATTAATATTTAAAATATTCCTTATATATGGGCATTCTCTTTCATTCATATATATATATATATATATATATATATATATATATTATATATATTCCCTATAGAAGAGCTTGGTAAAACATTTTACAGCTAAATATCTTTTAAAAACTAGATCTTAAAAATGTATAAACTATTAATTGAATTAAAAATTCATTCTAATTTAATATCTTTGTAGTTTAGATTTTTTTTAATTAATTCTATATTAAGATCAGTTTTCTTTTATTAAACTAAATGGTAATTTTAAAACTTTGAAAAGTATTTATTTATTGATTTGTTGACAGACTGAGGTGATAATTAGTAATCCTTCTCTTACTTTCATTCAACAATTTTGAAAATGATTTTTTGTAGACTTTCAGTATAAACAGTTTGTGATAATGGGTTATATTGTTATTTACTATCAGCAACTTACTTTTGGCACAAGCCTACAGTTATAGATCAGCTAATGAGAATCAAATTTATGATTAAAAACTCTAACATACTATTAAATCAGGACATGTGGTGCCCATGAAAAGTTGTTACCTTGCTAAAAATTAAAAAAAAGTTATATATAAAGTCTGACAACTCTTACCTAATTTCAGTTAACATGTTCTTTCAATCATATTTAGTTATACAGTTCAACTAGCTTGAATACATTTATATGAAACAGCTTATATAGTTATTCAGAAGCCCTCTTCTTACTCACCTTCTTTTGAACCTTCAGATTATCATTTATTTTAGACTTTATAGAATTCTCTTAACCATCTAAAGATGCTTTATTCCCAAAGAAAAATGTTTGTCCTACAATTGTAGGTGACTACATTTACTGAATAAATGTTATATTTGAATCCCATGGTTGTGTAATCAAGTCTTGCTATAGAACAGTGAAAATTACCTTCCTTGAAATACAGAATGAGGCCCACTGCTGTTGAGGAGACAGTCACGAGTAAAACATGTGAATAATGCAATGTTAAAGGTTAATGAAAAAAAAATTAAATTTTTTGAGAACTTACAAAAGGTTATTAGTACAGTTCACTACTGACAAAGAAAGAAAATATTGTGAGATTGGAATTATAAAGTTGCCTGAAAATAGTAAAATGATAAAACATGTAGTTTAATAAAGTTAATGTCAAAAATAAAGATCCTTTTATTTTTCCTTAATAAAAAGAAAAAAATTCTTTAAACACTTCAAAACAGAACAGTTGTTCTTATTTCTAATCTACACTTTTTTGTTTCCTACTATAAAATAAGAAAAGTTGACAATACTTCTAAAAATATTGCTTTTAATCTTTTATATGTCATGTCACTTCAGGGCCTGGGCGATCATGGCCCTCCACAACTTCCTACCCTTTGTAGCTCTTAATGTCATTTTTCCTATCCCTCCCACTCCCTGTTCTGTTATTCATTTATACAAGCCTGTTTGGATTATGTCTCTCCACAACTTCCTATCCTTTGTAACTCTAAGCAATGTTTGTCCTTTTACTATCCTTCCCACTCTGTTCTTAGTAGCTCCAATAGAAGATCTGGGGGAAAAATAAGCAGGCTTCCTTGAAACAAAGAGGACGCAAGTTCTAATCTTACCTGGAACTTTATTATTTCTGTTTATTGCTGTTTACTTATATACACTTAAAATTTGAACAAAGTTGTGATAAAAAATAATAAAAAATTACAAAATTTGTAATTTTGAAAATTTTTGAAAATTAATAATTGATTCTATTTGTAAACATTTTCCTAGCAACATTTTTTACATCAGTCATATCTTTCAGTTTCATTTACTCATTTAATGTAAAATTGTAAACTTTCAGATAGTTCAGTTTAAAAAAAAAAACAAAAAAAAAACAGCAAGATTGAAGTAATTTTGCAATTGCACTAATTCTGGTTAATCTCAGACTATCATCTATACATTTAATTCTTGCCACATGTAAGAATGGATTCTGCTTTTTAAATCATAACAATATACAAAAAAATCTAAACATAAAAATAAAAAGCAATGTATTAGCAACTTGATCTTCCTACTTACTAATGAAATATTCTGTTATGTGATTTGCACAGCTGGGATTAAAGTAACAATTGAATATTTCATTACTTGGGGAAAATAAGAATATATAATCAATAAAGTCACACCATTTTTCATTATCGAATAGATAACATTTAAAAAAAGAAAAAAAAAATTTAATTTAAAAATTCAGTGTCCCCTCTCTTAATGTCTAATCAATTAGCATAAACATCACTTTTAATGAAGTCTTAATGGATGAAACATCACATGAAAAATTTTCCCACTTTGTCATTGATTTATTCTAATATATAAAAATTTATATTCTTTTCCCAAATATATACACAGTCCCAAAAATGTATACACACTTCAGAAAAGTAAAAAGTAGATATTGTAATAGTAAATTTATTCAGAGATTACAAGATTAATACAAGTTACCTTTGAACTCTATAATCACAGTAGGTGCCCAAAATGGTGGCCTTTAGCTTCCAGACATGTATTACTATGGCAGACTACTGCCTGGGCAATGTTGGCCAAGTGTCCAGTGGGATTGCTGCACATGTATTGACAATTTCTTATCTAAGGGCCACTAATGTAGTCAGTTTTCAGCAACATACAACACCTTTTAGGATCCCCCATAGGTAAAAGTCAGCAAGTATTAAATCAGGAGAATGTGAGGTGGGCAACTCAACTGCACCACTTCATCCTAGCCAGTGTCTTTGCAAATTCTCATTTAGATAAGCTTGCAGGTCTTGTTGGTAATGTGATGGTATGTCATCTTGTTGAAAGAAAAATTCACCTCCATACATTTTATGTATAGCAGTGTTATCTAGCACTATCTGATAAAACTACAGTAAAAAACTTTTTTTCTTTCCTAAAGTGTATATACATTTTTTTTTTGTTGGACTTATATATATATATATATATATATATATATATATATATATATATGAGAGAGATAGGGAGACTTTGTTTTTCATTGTATGTAATTTGAAGGTATATTATTATCACTATATCATTTTTGTTTTTTTTGTTTTTTTTTTTCAGGAAGAACAAGAAGGTCAAAATGATATTGAATGCTCCTCAAAGACAGATCGGGTAGAAGACAATAAAAAAGAAGATATTTCAAAGCAAGAGAGGGATTCTTCTTCGCAAGAGAAAGATAGTAAGCAGAAAAAACAAACAGAAGCACCTAAAGATGGTCCTGCTACAAAATCGAAGAAGAATGCCACAAACAAGGAGAAAGCTGGTTCTAGTTCAAATGAAACAGGCAGAGCAAGAAGCAAGTCTACTGATCGCAAAACGGATCAAGAAAAATCAAAGAACTTTTTGTCAGAGACAAAATCTAAGCAGGAAAAGGTTGTTCCAAAAGTGATTAAAAGAGCAGCACCAAAAAGCAAATGGGATTCAATTATGAATAAAATTGAAACCAACAAGGAGAATGTGAAACTGAAACCAAAGACTGAAGTAAAAAGTAAACTGGAAACCTATCTCAGTCAGAAGCCTACCATTCCTGTTCGAGAAAAGAAACCTGTAAAAGAGACAATACCCAAAAAGGTGACCCACATCCCACTACCTGACTACAGTAAAGTTAAGAGCAAACTCTTTTCGGCTACAGCAAGTTCAGCAACCAAGCAACGGCAACTAAATCACAAAAAATCTGATGTAGAAAATGTCCTACAAGAAATGTCTGAAGACATTGGCAGTAGCACTGTCTCCATAAATTCTGTAGTCAGTAGTAAATCAAATCAGAGTGCCATGGGTACTTCCGGAAACCAAGCAACTGTAAAGACCAATCAGCTACACAAACAAACAGTCACAAAGGCTGATAAAGGTAAGTAGAAGTAATTTATTTTGACTGAATTTCCTTTACAAATATACAACATTTAAAACTTAAACATAGTATCTTTTATGTGTCATGTCTCTTCAGGATGTAAGTGATCATGGTTCTCCACAACGTCTGTCATTTTACAATCCTTTCTAGTCCATTCTGCCATTCATTTACACAAGGTCATTAGGTAGGTCGATTATGGCTCTCAACAACTTCTATCTTTTGTAATTTTAAGCAATGTTTGTTCCCTTACTATGCTTTCCAGTACCTGTTCTGTCATCATCAAGCTTGTTAGATATGTTGATCGTAACTCTCCACAACTTCCTATACTTTGTAGCTCTTAGCAATGTTTGTCTTCCCTGTCCTTGTTTTGTCATCTTTTACACAAGCTTGTCAAGTAGGTTACTTGCTGTTTCCCTCTGTTCCTTTTACCTTCAATACATCCTGTGGGTGTCAAATTTCCCAAACCTTCTTTTCTCATTATGTGCCCCATCTGTTTCTTTCTGATTTTAAGTGTACTTTTTTTTATATTCGTTAAAACTTCCTCATTACTCGTATGCTCCATCCTTGATATTCTAATCATCCTTCTGTAGAACCACATTTCTGTTGCCTCAAGTTTCTTTTTTCTCTATAAGGATATTGTCTAACACTCACTATCATATAAGAGAACTGATATTGCATAACAGTTCAGCAATCGTTTCTTTTGTTTATAATGAAATTTTCCTGTTAATACTTTTAGTTTTTGGATGGCATCTTTTGCTATTCTAAATAACTACAGATTTTGTTGTCATATTTTTCATCCTGTTAAAACATTTTCAGAAATTATAATTTTTGACATTTCCAATCTGTAGCTCACATTTTGACTTGAAATTAATATTAAAAATATTAGGTTGGTGCAAAAATAATGACGTAATGTTGTTGTTTTTTGACGTTATACGTCAAAAAACGACATTATTACGTCATTATTTTTGCACCAACCTAATAAATGTTGATCTTTTTACTTTTTATTTTATCTTTATTAATGGCATGTTTCTATTAGGTTGATGTAATAATGTCGTTTTTTGATGTTAAAAAATACGTCAAAAAACGACATTATTACGTCATTATTTTTGCACCAACCTAATATTACCTCAAGTCTCTTCTCCATCTGTGAGGAAACTGTTTAGCATTTATTGTCATATAGGAAGACTAGTATTATAACTACAGCACACACACAAATTATCTCAACCAGTGGAAGAAATCCTTTCTCAAGCAGTCTCATTAATCAGAGAACCTGAATTCAATCCTAGCAGTGAATAGACAACTTTTTAAGTGTTTATTCGTTAATGTTCAATGTGATAACTTTAAAAAGTATATATTAAAACAAATTAGTAGGTATTAAAAATGTCTTGTGTAGACATCTGCAATAATAATGCACCCTCTTGTATATTAAGTTTATATCAACATTAGAGATATACACAAGAAAACATTTGTATACCACAATCTAACAGAAAATATGTAAGTTTTTTTGTGTTTTTTTTTGTGTTTTTTTTTGTTATAATGGTAGCATCTGTAAAAATATCCCCAACATCACCATAAAATAAATTTATTCCTTATGTTCCTAAGTAACTGATTTTAAATCTTAAGTGCAAGTTATGCCAAGTTTAGGATTGAGTATGATATATGATTTTTTTTTATCTTTTAAGTGCATTTTGGTTTAAGCTCTGCAGATCTTTTTTTAGCTGGAGATACCTTTTAATTACTTCTCCCTCCATAACATCCTTTCACTACCCACAAATTTAGTTTAAGATTATTTATAATAGGGTGCTGAAAAGTCTTCAATCCAACAAGGAAATTTAAAAAAAACAAATTCTAATGTTTGGTCATATTATTGTTCTGCTAAGCTTTCTTTTTTGGTATCTCAACTTTACAAATTTAAGGGCAGTACTAGATTGGTAGCTAGGTCTCATCATTTTACATACAGGTAAAAATGCTAGATGTATCAATAAGTCTTATGCTAACAATTTTTTTCTCTCACTTGTAGAACTCTCTTCTGGCTTCTTGCTTTCCACTTAAATTTGATCTTCAAAGATTTAAATGCAATGTTAATTGACATCATGTTTCCTTGAATCCTATTCTTTTATCGTCCTCTCTCAATAATGTTTTATTCAGGCTCTTTCACTGACAATAATGCCTTGCATTTTAGTGGTTTTATCACTTGGGGCGAAATGATTTAAAAAAAAAAAAAAAAAAAAAAAAAAACATTTGGTTAGATTTTGGGAAGTGGATTAAGTAGAGAATTTTTCAGCAGCTCCTTGCATACTAGAACACAATTCTTGTCAAATAATATTTACCTGCACTCAAACAATGTAGCACAAGGCTGAACTTAAAATGAGAGTAGCATGCCTATATAGGACTAGAATAAAAATGGTTCAGCTTCCTCAGCACTTCGTTTCTAGGACACCTTAGGCCAAAAGGATTAACCCTAGCCCTCTCCATAAGAAAAGGTACTGTCTGAGAGATGGCACTTAACATTTTAAAGGCCGAAATTGGCAGATGAGACTTTGGCCAAATAGATTTTGATTTTGATTTTTGTGATAATTCTTGAAAAATAAATGGCAAATGCAGTATTAAATTAATAAATTCATCTTATTTTGTTATCAACTGTGCTGTTTAAAAATAGCAAGATGTAAGTTTTTTTTGTACTTGTGGGTTATCGGTCAACACTTTTACCTTCAACATCTAGCTAAGATATAAGACCACCAAGTTTGAAGAGGCTGGTTTCTAACATTTTAAGGAAAATCATCAATACAATTTTGTTGAAGACAGTGGAGTACATACTCATATTATCAAATTTTGTGGAGGTCAGCAAAGTGAAGGATCTCCATTTTGCTGACCTCCATAAAATTTGATATGACAAGCATCACTGAGGAATGTTACAAAACTGTTTTGAGATCTACCTGGCCATGTTTGTGTGGAAAAGGCAACTACCTATTTGAAATTCATGCCACCCAAATAAGATTAATGTTTATTTGGAGAAATAAATATAACCTAAGAAGCAATGTATATTTTTACGCATATGTATTTGTGAAAAAGTTGAAATTAATTTATAAAGTACCATATTTTTTTTTTTTTTTTTTTTTTTTATTTTATAAGTATAATGCAATTACAAAATTGGTCTTCATTTATCTCTGAACTAAAAATAATCTTGTCAATAAAAATAATTTAAGGCAGATAATTGTTTTTTATTTGTCCAGATTAAAATAACAGAAAATTCTATTTCCATTATGTCATCAGAATAGTCTAATAGAAAGTTGGGCTATTCATCTATCTCATCTTACTAAACATTTCTGATGACATATAAAATTATTTTATTCTGAATTGTACATGTAGTTATATAAATGATTTTAAGCCACCCCACAATATGGGTTATAAATTGTAGTTATTGGTCAAAGTGGTAGCCAATTTAGTTATATGAAAGAGGAATTAAATTTTAAAAGATGTTTACCTACCTTTCTTATATAGTAATTTGTATACAAAGGTGGAAATGAGCATAAAACATTGAAAATTTTTCAATTAATCAAGAACAATCATTAATAATTAATTTTAGCAGCAAAATTAAAACTCAGCTGTTTTGTATTTCCAAATTTTAAATCGGAATTTTACCTTTGCTGTGCTTTATGCAAGGGATTAAGCTGTTTCTCTTTTCAAACTACCTTCCTTGCTTAGAGGCACTTCTTGAAAGAATGGTTCACAAAGTCTTGATGGAATTGCAACCTCTCGAATTTGCAGGCCAATGTACAACCATAATGCCTTTACATTCAAACTATTCCTTGGTGACCTTGACATTGCGATTGGCTCTATTATCCTGTTGGATTATAAACATTCTTTCAGGATGATGGTTGGCAAATGGAACAGGTCTTTTTTTCTAACACTTTTATATAACACCATGGTCTCCATGACCAAGAACTGTTTTATCTTTATTCTCAGCACCAAAACACTTTTGGGCAAAGGGATATTTGAAAACAAAACAAAACTTGTACTTCCTTCCAAAGATTATGTCAGTAACATTACTTTCTGTTAGAATCTTCTAAATTTAATTTCTTATCAAAAAACACTATACTCTTTCATCATTCCTGGGGCAAAATCACTTAATTTTTTAAATCTTCACTACATGCTTTACTAGTGAGCATCAAAATGGGATTTTTATTTCTGGATCAAAACACAGGATTGCCTGATTCATAAATAAGTTGCTATGATTTTCTTAGGGTGTTGTTAAGAACAACTTTATTTTGATGGCTCACAGAGCAAAATTCACCTCTTAAAGAATGTAATGGCAACATGTAAATTTTTAGCAAATTTCTTATTGAATCAATTGCTAAATCTGCCACTAGGAAATTTGGTTCACTAGACAGTTTTTTTTTCACAAGAATCTATTTCACACATTTATAAGTTTACCATTCTTCCAGGAATTGGATATTGTTACCATAGTTGATCTGGTGTTTCTTTGTATCCAAAAAAGTATCTATTAGGTTGGTGCAAAAATAATGACGTAATAATGTTGTTTTTTGACGTTAAAAAATACGTCAAAAAATGACATTACGTCATTATTTTTGCACCAACCTAATACAATGTTATCACTCCCAACCTGACCCCTCAGCTTCAATCACTTTCCCATCAGCATAATCTAGCTTTCCTGTGCTTTTTTCCATAAATATTTTTATGGCAATTGTTCTGATGAGCTTTTCTCTTTGATATCTCAACCTCATGAATTTGTGTAGTACTAGATTAGCAACGGTTAACTCTCATCTGTTGAAATTGCAAGATGGAACTGTAAGTTCTATTCTTATAATTTCTTCTCAAACTCCTTGCCTGTGGAATTTTCTTACAACTTTTTTGATATCTTGTCAATTATGACCTTCAAAAATTTAAATGCAATGTCAGCTGTCATCTGAATCCTATTCTTTTTATTGTTCTTTCTTTTCAATAACATTTTATGTTTGTTCATTTTCAGTAACCACTTACATCTTAGTGACTTTATCGCATTGTAGTGAAATGATTAAAAAGAAAAAAGTGACTTAATGTTAAAAAATAATCAATATTTGTACAGTGTAACCCAGATATAAGAGTTGTCGAGATCGGAGAAGAAGTCTCTTCTATCCGGGTTTGGTCTATTTTGTTTAGGTAAGTATGGCTCTAATTTGGGACCAGAGAAAATCTCTCTTATATCCGGGTCTCTTATATCCGGGTTACACTGTATTGTCTAGACTTTCAACACACACGAGTCCTCTTCAGGTGTATGAAAGTAAAAAGAAGCAAAGAAGGAAGGAAAATATGTGAAAGCCAAATACACTGTAGTAAGTCATGTTGGTAACATATACACTGTGTACCAGCAATTGTATAATGATGTATCATTTTAATTTTTATGTATGTATTCATATAAATTATATTATAATTAAATTTATATTTTCTTAAATCTTACTATACTTATAGATAAATAAGATGTATATCTTTTTACTACAAACACTGTATTTAGTGGGGAAATGCATATGAGTAGATTTAATTTCACAGTTAAAAAAAAAAAAATATCTACAAGCATGTGTAGCCATAAAATATAATCATTATAGCTTAAAAGTCACATATTCTGTGTGGGCTTTCGATTTATCTCCTGAGGGGTTGGGGTTCTGGTTGCTAATTGAACCTCCAGCTCAAAACTAAAGAGACCTCTGGTCCAGACTAAAAAACAGCAATGATAATTTTGAAGAAATAACTTTGAATTCTTCAATTCACTCCATGGAACTTCAAAACTTTACTTTAACTCCGACTTGGGCTGAAGGTCAAATTTGAGCCAAAATTCCAATTCAAGCCAAAAACAGTTCTTCAAATCACATACTGAATGGAACTTTAAAACCTCATGTCATGAAACCTTTCAATTTAACTCTGATTTATTAGCATTTTCTACAAATTGATTTACTCAATTCAAAATTTTGGAAATGTTTCAAACTTAATTTTAAAACAAAAATTTTTAAATTCGCAATGTTATTTTAAATATAAATTTAAAACTTTTAAAATCTCCTTTTTTTCTTTTTTTAAATTTAAATTTTTAACTATCAATACATCCAGACACACATCCTAATGCTGGATGTTCAATCATCCTAATTCCAAAAAGGTATATGTCTATGTAGAGCAAGAGTGGCCTGAGTTAGAAGGGTTACAGACACACAAATAGAATTTGCTATTTATTTATTTAGAATATGAAATATAAGATTGAAAAAATACTATTTGCTTCGATGTGTGTGTGTGTGTGTTTTAATGATTGACACTCCTGTAATATTTCAAATTTACTTAATTTATATGTTTTAGTGATATTACTCCTATATTCAGCATTGCTCTTATCACCATTGGGGGAAAGATAGATTTTGATGTATTTTTTTTTTTTTTTTTTTTTTTTTTTTTTTACAAATCCCAGTTTCTTTACAGAAATATACTACAATAGTTATAATTTGGCTCTCATATCCCCAAAATTTTCTTGATTTGTTGAAATCTGTATACTTTAAGTCATAAGTATAAAAAATAGACATTATATTTTAAATGTGAAATTCTTTTTTAAATTTTGGCATACTGAATTTTTTGAAATGAATAGTACTTTTGTTCTGCACTAATTAGTTTTGATGTGAATGTCAACTCAGTATGGAGTACAATGAAACTGTTTTTTCTTTCTTTTTTTTTCACATTCATTAGCAAATTTATTTTTATGCAGATGTGGTTTATAACTGCAGATATTTTGTTGAATAAAAAGCACACAATTACAAGTGATGCTATGGCAGTTTCAGTAGCAAGAGAATTTTTATAGGGCTGGGTCTTTTTTTGAAGATTCCTTTGTAGAGTATGGGGTACACAAGCACACCAAATTATGATACTGCAGTTTCATCAAAAATTTAACTGAGCAACAATTTATAATTTTTACTGATTCACTATCTAGCTTAATTGCATACAGAAAAAAATATCAAACCACCCATTCATTCATATTTTGTTAGAAACCTATCACAATCTAAATGCAAAAAACAATAACCTAGTTTGGATACCAAAATGTAGATATAAAAGGAAATATAAAGGCTGATATATTGGTAAAAAATGCTACTAATATGGTAATTACAAATATCAAAATACTATACAAAATCAAAAACAAAATCACTACATATATTCAAAGAAAATGACAAGCAATATGGGACAGTTACCAAATTAAAACTTTATGAAATCAGACTGATGGTTGGACTTGAGATTGCAGAAGTGTTACCTGAATGAAGGCAAGATACTGTGTTGACTCAGGTTTGAATTGGACACTCAGATCTCAGCTATATCTACTTCCTTAAAGCTGATGTCACTTTATGGATACCAATTAACTATAAAACACCTAATAATGAAGTAGAAAGGATATACACATATTCTGTAAATGTACCAAACTTCAAGATATTATTTTAAAAAGTGCCTATTTCCCAGTTACTAGGCTTCCTGGGATAAATAAGCTTTAAACTATTGTAGATACATGCACAACACAAACAAAATCTTGCAAGATATTTGTTTACGACACAAAGTATACATTATGAAATGGACAAAGTCCAACAATTATTTTAAGATATTTTTATGTTTATACATTCTTTTTATAGATACAAATATTTAAGTAAATGCTCTGTTTATAAAGAACAGTATTAAACAACATTTACCGGAGGACAAATATTTTCTGGGGAAAATTTCTCGGGCATTCAGGCCAGTAAATGTTTATTATGAACATAGCATTTACTTAAATATTTGTATCTCAAAAAAGCATACCCGCTCGGCCCGGTGGCTAGGATCAAAGTGTAGTATCTGCGCTTTGTGAGCTGCCGGGTCGGGTGTCTGTCGAACTCTCTAATGCAGAGAGGAACTCGGATGAAGCTTTGCCAAAGGGCAAGGTTGCGTTCTGGGAGGTAGACAGGACCTGAACCTGTCTAGGTGGGTTCAAGGGTCATATTTTTGGCCGAGCCTACAGGCTCGCGGGCTACCCACATTAAACTGGCCTTGTGCCACATTTAATCCTCGTGGGTGGATTAATAAATACCTACCCGCTCGGCCCGGTGGCTAGGATCAAAGTGTAGTATCTGTGCTTTGTGAGCTGCCGGGTCGGGTGTCTGTCAAACTCTCTGCTTGCAGGGAGGAACCCTGACGAGGCTCCGCCAAAGGGTAGTTTCGTTGGGGGAGGTTGACGGAACTGGCCCCACTCGGGGGGTTTGGATGGTTATTTATTTTTGGCTGGGCCTACGGGCTCAGAGATACCCACATTAAAAAGCCCTTGTGCCACATTCGATCCCCGTGGGTGGATTGATAAATACCATCTTATAAAAAGAATGTATAAACATAAAAATTGTCTTAAAATACAAAGTATTCACATCAAAAAAAAATCTGTCTACAAAACACACAGAATAAAATAAAATAAATTAAAAATTACTTGATTTAAAACTACTTAATTTGGCATGAAATGAACCATAAGGTTGATGTGCCAGTAAACAATACCTTAACCATAAAAATTCACTTGATACTGAAGTACCAAGTGAATTTTTATAGGACTCAGTCTTATACTTACAGACTCCTTCGTAGCACATAAGGAACATAATCATATCAAGTGATGTGACTGCAGTTTCAGTAGCAAGTGGATTTTTATGGGGCTTGTTTGCTAGCCTGATACCCTAATTAGAAGGCTAAAGGGTTTTAACTACCCTGGTATATAAACATTTAGAGAGAAAGAAGTGATTTCATGTCTTGCCTAAGAGTAATTCTTTACAGATGTGAAAAGTGAATTAAAATTGTCCTAACTAGAGATTGAGATTTGTTCAGATTCTGTTTTCCATGTCATTAATTATTAGATTGCCCACATCTATTTGATGTATTTTTTTCTCATTAGAACAAGTAATTTTAATATATTAGATGATACTTTTCTTCAATGGTGCAAAGCTAAGGGAGGAAGTTAGTCTTTGTATGTGTGTGTATTAAGTATTTTAATATGAACAAGTTTATTCCTCATAAAGAAAAAACTTGAACAGGCCATATTTTAAGTAGTTGCTAAAATACTTTTATTGCGTTATTTAATTGATTTTGGAAAGAAAAATTACGGTGGTTTTCTGAACATAGTTCAGATGTGACACAAGGCCGAAGGTTTGGGGGCACCCAGTGAGGATTGAAATCACTTTAGCTAGACAAATTTGCTAATACCATGTTGAAGTGCCCTTTGGGAATAAAAATGATGTTAACACAATATTAATCTTTTATTACTAATTTTTTCCATCTTACACTTTTTTTCTTTTATTACATTATTCTGGATCTACACACTCTTCAACTGCAAACATAAACAGTGTAATATCAGAAAAAAGAAAATATTTCAGGCAAAACTCACCATATCTCAGTCTTTTCTAAAATATTATAAAGTTTCATGAAAAAAATCAAGACATAACTGTATTTTTTCAGGGATAAAGATTTATTATTTACATTTTTTACACTTGAACTATTGTCCTCACATTTATTATTATGTCATTTGTCTTTCCTTGGGTGATCATTAATCAGAGTAACTTTCTGATAATTTTGAACTGAACCCTTTATTTAATCTATGGGGATAAGTTGTTCTTAGTCCTCTGACCATGTGTATGGATATCTCACCCAGTTCTTATTTGGTACTGCTCAGTTATTGCTCATCCTGTTTCCACAGACTCTACTACCTGAACAAGGAATTGAACTCACAATTACTATGCTATCAAATTTATGAGCCAATGTCTTAATCCACCAGACTATTATCCTATGGGAATAGGTTTAAGGCTCCAAGTGTTACACTGAGTGTAGCACTTGGAGCCTTAAACCTATTCTTTTTGATACTGAAACTGCTGCTTGTAACACAAGACTTCTGTTATTGCTGCTGTTGTTGAACTTTTTCTATCATTTCTCTTTATTAACGTCCCCCATATTGCATTCATTTATATGCTAGGCCTACTTACGAGGTCCTCATAGTCTAACATATATATGCTAATTCTTCTAATTCTGCATTCTTTTTTTCAATAAAAGTGTTGATTATTTAAAACTGAAAGTCTACTATAAAACCTGACTCATTTTATATCCTCAGTAATAAGTTT
Source organism: Acanthosepion lycidas (assembly GCA_963932145.1). Classification (NCBI taxonomy): domain Eukaryota; kingdom Metazoa; phylum Mollusca; class Cephalopoda; order Sepiida; family Sepiidae; genus Acanthosepion; species Acanthosepion lycidas. The sequence continues at coordinate 47,105,666 of OZ010616.1, forward strand.
GTACATTTGTGCAATATATAGCTATAAATATGTATAATACAAAAATATTTCCTGTTTTATACTCTGTCAAAATAAGGTTATTCCAACTATAATTTAAATGAAAATAGTAACAAGTGTCTTTTCTCAAATTGAACATGTTATCTATATTTTATTTCTTTTTGTTACACCTCATATGTGACTCATTTATTTAAACTAATAACTATTTGGTTTTAGCCTCTGTTACTGTCGCTATAACACCATTAAATTTTTACCTACCGTCAGCATGGCTGATGCTAACCTCCAGAAGAGTGACTCATTTACCTTTTCAGATTAATATTTTCAGCTGACATGAACTGGAAAGATTATATTGAATCAATTGCTAAGTCAGCAGCTAGGAAAGTTGGTTCAATGTGTCATGTTAGACAATTTTTCTTAGCAGAATCTATCTTTACATAGATTCATCTTTGCTTTGAATTGTGCTGCCACATTTGGTCTAGTAATCCTGCTACATGTTTAGAAATTCTTGCTAAAATCCAAAGAATCTGCAATGCTATTTGTCCTGACCTGACATCTCAGCTTCAGTCACTTTCCCACCACCATAATATAGCCTCTCTGTGCCTTTTCTATAAATACTTTCATGGTAATTGTTCTGATGAACTTTCTGCTATGGTCTCTAGACTTAATGAATTTAAGTATTCTAGAACTAGTTTTGTTATGGTCCGGTTCCTTGTACCACGGTGATGGTCCAAGATAGAACCAATAAAGAAGAACGTGAACACAGGTATGGAATAACACAGATATATTACAAACAGGAATATATACAGAGAAGTAGAAGTGTTAGTATGAACAATCAGGTTTAGCAGAGAGAACAATGTGGTCTCAACCAGTATCACTATTCCAATATCTTGCAGTAATTGTCTGAACAAAACTGTTTCAGACTGCCTCTGACTCGACTCGACTTGAACTACTGACTTGACTTGAACTACTGATGATATTCAGTCACCCCCCCACACACACACACTGGGGCATCATGTGGCACAAGGCCGTTTTTTTAACATGAGATCTCCGAGCTCGTGGGCTCGGCCCAAAAATATGCCCATTGAACCCGTATAAACGGGTTCATTCAGGGTTGGTTTACCTCCCCAAAGGAGACTCCGCCCTTTGGCATAGCCTCATTCGGGTTCCTCCCCACCCAAAGGCAGAGTTCAACCGCGCAGCTGGCCGAGAGTTGAACGACTGACGATATTCAGTCCCCGCCCCACGAGGGCATCATGTGGCACAAGGCTTTTTTAACGTGGGATCTTCGAGCCCGTGGCCTCGGCCAAAAATATGCCCATTGGACCCGTATGAACGGGTTCAGGGTCGGTTTACCTCCCCGAAAGAGAATCCGCCCTTCGGCGTAGCCTCCTTCAGGTTCCTCCACTCTCGAAGGCGAAGAGATTTCAACCGATCTGTCGTTCAAGAGTTGAACGACTGACTCTTTGCCTACTCCTGAGGCGCAGTATTTATTAAGTATGGAATAGTCCATTATTATTATTATTATGGTTAAGATCCCATAACAAGTTTATAGACACGGTTTCATTTTACAGTTGAAATGACTAGATGTTCTACAAGTTCTATGCTAACAGTTTCTTCTATTGCACTTCTCGCTTGTGGAACTCTTTCCCAGCTTCTTGCTTCCCAGTCAACTTTGATCTTTAAAAATTTAAATGCAATGTCAGTCACTATCTTATCTCTTAATTCTTGTTCTTTTATTGTCCTTTCTCCTTAATAATAGTTTTTCTCATATTCTCTAATACTCAGTAACTCCTTTCATCCTAGTGGCTTTATTGCCTTGCTTGGAGTGAAATGATTAAAAAAAAAAAAAATTCATCCACAGATTATAGTCTAGTTATACATCTTTGCTTAATATTACAAGACAGTTATTCTGTAGGATTATGGTTTTAAAAGCCAACTTTTTTTCTTTTCTTTTTTTTAATCAATTCACCCCAAGCAAGGTGATAATGTCATTAAAACACAAGGGGCTACTAGGAGTGAAAGAGAAGACTTAGAAGGAACAGGAAACAAAGTAAAAACCTCTACTACTATTCAAAAACTGAGGGGGAGTGTGAACCAAGTGATAGGCAAACCAATTTACTCCTATTAAATTTATGGGTTTTTAACTTACTAATATTTTTCTTTTATCTTTGATTCACTTTAGTAATTTTAGGTGTATCTGTTCTGATTAGATGATCTTCATTCTATTTCTCTACCTACGCTTCAGATTAAAAGTCAGTTAATTTTTAATGATTCCCTCCCATTACAAATTTATTTAAATCTATAAGACCTGAAATTTTTAATTTCTAATTTTTATTTGTCTGTTCTTGTAAGATACAGTATTGAAAATTGTTTCAGACTCAATAGCCTTAATGTTTAATTTTTTTAAGTCTCAGGATAACATCTTTCTTAATTTATATAGGAATTATTTAGATGAGGAGTTATTATATGCCTTTCCATTTGTAGACTCATCTTGGTTTTCATAATCACATTTTAGCCTTCTTGAGATGCCAGGTTTAGTACTTGCTAACTATGATAGTATATTAGTCCATATTGGAAGAAATATAATAGCATTTTTCTCATAACTGAATATTGTATTGTTAAAGATCTACATTTTAAGGATTAAATATTCTATAAGATATTCTTTTTTGTATAAATTTAATTTTTTTTTTACTATTTCCTTTTCTCTATAAATGACTTGTAAAGGTATTTTCCTAAGTAAAATTTTTATATTTTGTCAATAGATGATATTATTCTTAAAATAATGTATATATTGTTTTTCTGAGAATAAGAAATATTATAAATAGGATAATGCAATAAGATAATGTGACAATGTATGTAATGTTTATACTACTATAATAGTAGTACTAAACAAGTGATGCACAAAGAGCAGACAATGGTAAAAGTGTAAAGAGATCAAAATATTTCTGTCTCAACAATGTGGCTTTCCTGGTTTCTTTTGATATTTTTACATGAAATTTTAATCCCTTAAAGAAATATATAAAAGTTTGAATCTTGTCAAAAGCTACTTTCTTTATTTATAATTTAATCAGTTCTATTTCCTGAATATGTAAGATTTAAAATTTGACTAAATATTTTTACTTATTAACTTTTCGTAATAAGTTTTCCTTTTGAATTTAGTAGAAACAAGTTTGCATTTTTTATAACAAACACTGCATTATTTTGCTTTAATAAGATATTTGGAGTTGTATTATTTTATTATATTATTTATATTATATTATTTAAGTCCTTTTATTTCCCGTTCCTTCTAAGTCTTCTCTTTCACTCCTAGTAGCCCCTTGTGTTTTAATGACATTATCACCTTGCTTGGGTTGAATTGATTTAAAAAAAAAAAAAGTTGGCTTTTGAAACCATAACATATATTTTATTATATTATTTATATTATATTATTTAAGTCCTTTTTGAAATGATTTAGTTTTCCAGCCTATCAAGATTTAAAATAAAAATGTTTAACTGAATTTAATAACAATTAAGTATAATTTAAGAAAACTCCTCTCTAAATCATTTATTTTTCAATCACAAAATAAAGAAAAATATTAAATATTCAACTTTTAGAAAAAAAAATTCTTACATCATGTTTGTCATGAGATTATCTTAATAAAATATAATCTTTTTTCCCAACATGAAATTATGTTAAGCAACAATTTTTACACTGACCCTAGCAACAAAGATATCATTCTATCCCAGCAGTTGCTGGTATGAATTGATTTCCAGATTTTTTTCTACAGGCTGCTTAGCTCTCAGCATGTTTCCATTCATTACTCAACCTTTTTGCCTAGACAGTCATTCTTGTTTCTAGTGTGACCAGTTTGTCTTAAAACATCTATTACTCTAAAGCAGTGTTTCTCAACCCTTTTACTCCAGGGCACACTTTAAGACTAACTAAAACTCTGATGCACACTTAGTAAAGAAAAATTAGTCATGAAATTCAGAAATATAGAATTTTGGTTCAGCATTCCCAAAGAAGATTAGTGGTAGACTTTTTCATTTAAAGGGGTTTATGAAGAATTTACTGTTCTTTTATTTTATTTTAGTAAAGCCACTAAGACGTAAGGAGTTACTGGATGTGAAAGAATTAGAAAACAAACATTATGAAATAAGAACAATAGAAGAGTAATCAGGAAGACAGCAAATAATGATTGATATTAGGTTGGTGCAAAAATAATGTCGTTTTCTCACATAGTAACATATGTGAGAAAACGACATTATTTTTGCACCAACCTAATACATTTAAATTTTTGAAGGTAAAAGTTGGCCAGAAAGCATGGAGACAGAAGAGTTCCACAAGTGAGAAAAGAAAGTTATAGAATATACATCTAAGCCAATTCAACTGCAAATTGAAGGGAGGCCTTGTTGCTAATCTAGTGCTGCATTTAAATTCATAAAGTCTAGGTACCATAGCAAAGAGCTCGTCCAAGCAATTACTATTAAAGTATTTAATAGTAATTTTTCTTATTAAAATTTAAAGTGTGCCCCAAATAAAGGCACAGGGAAGCAACTTTTCATCAGTCAGAAAGTGACTGAAGCTGGGACATCAGGACCAATAATATTGCTGATTCTCCTTTGAATTTTATAAAGAATCTCTAAATAAATAGCAGGATCACCAGACCATGTGTTTGTCTTTAAAAGTCTATTACCCTTAAGCAGGTTCTCCAATATTTTTTACTCCAGGGTGCACTTGCAGTATAACTAAAACTTTGGGAAACACTTTAAATTTTAATGAAAAATTATTGATAAAATTTGAAAATATGAGATTGGCTTTGCAATCCTGAAGAAGATTAGTGGTACAACAATTTTTATTTAAAGAGATTTATGAAGAATTGGCTTTCTTTCTTTCTTTTTTCTTTTCTTTTCTTTTCTTTTTTTTTTTTTTTTTTTTTTTTTTTTTTTTTTTGAGAAGCCATTGAGAAAGGCAAAAGGGGAAAGGATTATCTATGCCTTCTTAAAGATTAAGGAATTTACCATCACATTTAAAATATCAAATGACAAAGACTTAGACATGCTTGATGTCTCTAGCTTAAATAAAGATTCTTTAAGCATAAAAATAATTAATAAATTACTCTTTCTTAATAGGGGTGCACCTGACTACTTTTCAGGGTCCATTAGTACACCTAGGCACACTGGTTGAGAAACACTGCCTTAAAGTGCAGCTCCTTTTTCCCCTGTTTAGTTTTGAGTAAGCATCCTAGATCTGCAAGTAATTAAGGTTTTTAATGTACATGTATTTATTTTATGTATTTTAATTCCAATATGTATAACAATTAAATTAACAAGTTATATTACTTAGTGTTTTGTATAGATTTTTACAAAGATTTTGATATTCTAAATGATTTGTTTTTCCCTTTAAAACTGTGAGATATATATATCTGATACTACCTGGAGAGTGGACAGACAGGTTCACCTATGAAACTCTGGTCAGGATACTAAAGGTAACATCAATCAGCTAAGTGTCAAACGTTTACTTATATTAATTGTATATACAATGACATACATCCATATTTGAATTAGATTTCTGAAAGAAATATACTATAAATTATCACATTGTAGTAGTTAATAATTGCTACTGTCGGTTTCATCACTGGCCAAAGGCATTGTTGTTGATGGCAGTGCCAGTGAAAGGGTCTCACCACCACCCCCAACCCAAAACAATAATAGGGGAAGGTACTCTACTACATCTCAATGTTCATATGGTAGTATTCATATAAAATACAAATTTTATTGTAATCTTATTATATGCAATAATGGATCATATGCAATATAGGTGGAAAATTTAACTAGAATAATTGAAAATAAATGCAATGTATTTAAATACAAATTATAGACAGGTCAAATACATCATTCCATCATAAATAAATTCATGTTTTGTGACAATTTTTAACATCAATTTGAGATTTTTCTTGATAAAATTTTGAATAATTTTAACACATTTAGCATTATGGAAAAAAATAATTAATTTTATATTGCATGTTTTTTCAAGACTTTTTCAAGAATTTGGAGAAAAATAGAAAGACCCCAAAATTACATCAAAATCCCCAATGTTTTCATCCTTTAATAGTCACTTGTTCTTAGTTTAATTTGTAACATATATAAATGTAAGTAGAAAAAAGCAAATGTTAAGATAATGAGGGTCACAAAGCAATGCCTAGGGCACCTAATCAGACTCTCCCATCTCTCTAGTCAGTGTGTTTGGGGTATTATGCACCAGTCCTGGCTGATAGCCTGGGCAGTCATGTAGTGAGTTGCATTTGGTTAATCATGCCCATCATGGGGATCATTCTTATGCCAGACAGGTTAGATTTGTTTTCATGGGTGAAATCAGTGTTAGCTCTATAGTGAGTCAGTGGCTCATAAATGGCTGCTATGAAAACTGCATGGGCTTTTTTGATTGGTCAGAAAAGCTGTTTTATGTCTCTGGTATTTTGGCACAATATTCTAGAAGTTGATGTATGGAGACAGAAGAAATTAAGGTCTATTTTTATCATGGATGTCACTGAGCATTTCAGTTTGAGTCAAAGGATTGAAGTTCTGACAAGACAATTTCCACCACAAGATAAGGATTAAAATGGATGGAAAAATATCAAATTGTCAGATATTTTAAACAAATTTTGCATTTAATTTATTTTTTGCAGACTATAACATGGGGGTATCTTATCTCTTCACAGCATCAAATATAACACCAGAGCTGCATCTATTATAATGCATAGGTTGGTCAAATCACTGTATCTTTAATGTAAACCTTAAAAAAGTAATCCTGAACTCCAATATTACAGTCCAGTAAAAGATGTGTGAATTAGTTGTGGGTATTTCTGCTGTTTGTTTCCCTCATTGTAAATGTTTCATCTAGTGGAAATATTCCTCTACATTATACATATATACCTGTCAGGATGAACTACTGTCTTTTTATTCACTTTGGCAGGGTATGGTGATATCTTGATCCTAAAAACTTTCTGACCTTGGAAGGTGGGAAACTCTAACAGAAAGAACAAAATTTGTTGATAAAGTTAGAACTAGACACGTTATCTCCCTTAGATATGGTCAGCAAAATGAGAACAATTTAACCTCATAAATTAAATAAAGGGTTCAGTTTGAAATTCTCTGAAGTTTATCCAGATTGGCATGCACTTAAAGGCTAGACAACACATCTGCAAGATTGTGATAACAAAGATGAAGACATTAGTCTACCAGTAAATAATAACTCCTCATTATAGAAATTCAGACAGAAAAAAAAAGACCTTTCTTTATAAAAAAATAAAAAGTAAATATACAATATATTACTCCTGCCATTTCGGTTTTATTTCATGCATATAATCTTTTCAGTGTAAAAATCCGATTATGGAATTCTAGAGACCATTGTTTCTCAACCAGAGTTCCCTGGAACCTTAGGGTTCCACAAGAGGTTGCTAGGGGTTCCATGAGAAACAGTGATAAATAGACTAAATTTTTTTTTTTTTTAATTGTTTACCCAGTACAATGCCCAAGAGCCACTCAAGGTAGATGGTTGCTGTGTGGTGTTGTATTAGCATAAGAAAGGACAAGTGTTAATATTAGAATTAATGTTAGAAGCACCCAATGTAGAGAGTTACTGTGTGGTGGTGTATAGGCATAGGAAAGAGCAAGGAGTGAACTTCTTGGAGGCTATTCAGATGGAGATTTTTAAAATTGAAGTAGACCTTAGAAGGAAATGGAAACCCAATCCTAAACAGGAAACAAGGAATAAACCTCTCCTCCTGTTCAAAAAAACTGGCAAAGAGTGTAGACCATAATTTTGAGTCTTTTTTTTTTTTTTTTTTTTTTTTTTTTTTAATTTTATATTCATAATTTTACTATACAACATATTATTGGGAAATCCTTGGTTATTATAATAAAATCTTCAACCTCTTATATTATTTAAAATTATAATAATCATAGGGAATGTAGTTAATAATACGTGTATGGCGTCAATGTGAAACCAAATTCACTGGTTAGTGGACAGGTCCTGTACATTGTGTATTTCTATATTGTGTATTATGTTTGACATGAACTGCAATAAAAATATAAGAGATATTAGTAATGATATACAATAATTTTTATGTGGGGTTTACCTGAGACATGTAAACTATTTCAAGGGTTCTACAAGGGAGAAAAAGTTTATAAACATTTCTATAAACTGTCAAAATAATATCCAGCCATTTTTGAATGTTTGAACTGTTCCTGTTTCACATCTAATGCAAGATCTTTCGCAAAAATCACAACACCTAGTTTTGTTACTTCCTTGACAGTCCTGTGATTTTTTTTTTTTTTTTTTTTTTTTTTTTGACTATTCCTAAAGTTAAAATTGCCATTGAAATTTCAGATCAGGAACAACATTGAGATGGTAATATAATGAATGTGGTCCTAAAATAGAACATTGCAGGTTTTTGAAAATTAGATGGAGATTAAAATATGATTTGAGATTCCAACATTAATCTGGCACTGGAGGATGTTCCAATTCTCTGCCAAGACTGAGAGTACTGGAGGGACAAGGTGACTCTTTTAGGCTCAATGCCTTCATGGCATGAGATTTAGCAGTAGCAGATTCCAACAGGAACATTTTGAATAGACTAAAGCACCATTGTACTAAGCTGACTAATATTAAATGGTTGGAACATTTCTGGGTAAGTCTAGTATACACGTCCCAGATTTTTTTAAATCACTTCACCACAAGTAAGGCAATAAATCCACTAATATTCAAATGGTTACTGTGTGTGAGATAATATAAGAAAAAAAACTTTGAGAAAGAACAATAAAAGAACAGGAATTAAGAAAACAAAAGACAATGATTGATATTGCATTTAAAGAAAAAGGCCAGAAGATAGTTCCATGAGCAAGATGTGTGAGAGAAGAAACTATTAGCATAAAACTTAGGCCTAGTAATTTCTATAGTAAAAGATGAGACTTTGCCACAAATTAGTAGTATACTGAAATTCATAAAGTCAAGGTATCAAAAAGAAAAGCTCAAATATGAAATTACATGCTGGCCTGCCTTTTAAAAAATGACACTACATCTGTTCTTTCACCTCATCAATTCTTTCTCTCTATCCTGTGTATGATGATAAACTACCTCCAGCAGCAAGGCCTCCGATCAGGAGGTTTTGAGGAACCACTTCTTTACTACTGTTGTTCTTAGATCCACCCTGACCTGGGGTGGTAGCACCTGTTAGGATCCCAAATATGGCCAAATAGTGAACCCCCCAAACTAGGGTTAAAACACTGAAAGTATAAAAATAAAATTTTTATAGCAAAAATAACAGCAATACATTTTTGAAAAGAAAAAAATATAACTGGCAATACATTTGATTCTCAACAAAAACCCTCTTTACAAAAATATATCAATGAAACCAGACCTACAAACTGATTCCTTACAAAAAATACATATTCTATTCACACAAACATATCCTAAAATTCTTGTTGGAATTAACTAACCCACTGAGATTGATATGTTGTAAACAAAATAAACTAAACTTCTTTCTCTGTCCTTTCGCTCTCTGTCCTTTCGCTCTCTGTCCTTTCGCTCTCTGTCCTTTCGCTCTCTGTCCTTTCGCTCTCTGTCCTTTCGCTCTCTGTCCTTTCGCTCTCTGTCCTTTCGCTCTCTGTCCTTTCGCTCTCTGTCCTTTCGCTCTCTGTCCTTTCGCTCTGTCCTTTCGCTCTCTGTCCTTTCGCTCTGTCGCTTCTCTCTCTGTCCTTTCGCTCTGTCGCTTCTCTCTCTGTCCTTTCGCTCTGTCGCTTCTCTCTCTGTCCTTTCGCTCTGTCGCTTCTCTCTCTGTCCTTTCGCTCTGTCGCTTCTCTCTCTGTCCTTTCGCTCTGTCGCTTCTCTCTCTGTCCTTTCGCTCTGTCGCTTCTCTCTCTGTCCTTTCGCTCTGTCGCTTCTCTCTCTGTCCTTTCGCTCTGTCTTTTTTTTTTTTGATGATGATGATAACTTGGATTAGTGATTCTTCCAACAAGTATTCATTTAACCATTAAGACTCATCTTGCATTGCAGAAAATGTTAATTTATTTTCCCAACTGTTTTGTATTAAATTTAGTATTTAAGAAAATATTTATAGCCATTAGTAGTTGAACATATGATGTATATATAAAACCTTGTTCATTATTTAAATTCTCTGGACTCACAATTCTTTGTTTGCATGTTTTACAACCAGCTTTTATGAAAAAAAATTTTTTTACTGTAAGAATTGTCTCTCTAAAAATAATAGTAACTAATACAATACATATACTTTTCCTTTTTTTTTCTTGTATTACTGACATGGTAACTTATATTTAGGGATTTTATATTCTTTTTCTTTAACTTTTATTTTTTATTTAGCAAGGGAAAAGGTCAAATATATTCTGATATTAATTTTTTTCAATTTATTTTAATTTGTTAGAATTACTTTTGTCATATCATGGATTAAGTCAGTATATTATGACTTGAATATTTAAACAGTAAGGATTCTACATTTTTTATAACAAGTTTCAAAAAATGCAAAATAGAAATATGCAATATCAGTAATTAATGCAAAAATGATTATAAATATTAAAATATTTTAAAGTAGTTTTTACTTTTTTTAAAAATAGTAATTCAGGTAGTGATAGTTGATATTATTGACACTGTGTATCCTTTGCTAACAATTCCAAGAAAAATCACGTTCCTTTAGTGAGGAAGTAGACCAATCATCAGCACAAGTAGTCATTCTGTATTGATCGATAAATTGTTGCGTGTATCTCTCCCTAACTGACGGAGTACAATCGTTCTTCGTTCGTTTATGTTGGTTGGTCAGTCAGTCATACTGTGTCATGGTATCAGTCTATATATTATCAAGCAAGTGAGGGTCAATTCCTTTACTTCCTTCGCGGGAATACCCACCACATATAAATCCACCCGTATTTCTCCCACCCCCCCTCCTCTTACTTCTCTCTCACTCTCTCTGGTTATTTTCTTTATACCTCCGACTCGTGACGGCACTCACTACCCGCCAATATATTCAAGATCGAAAATCGCTTTAAAATCTTATTCTTATGGTATGTGATGTGAATAAGACAAAAACAGTTGAAACCACTAAGTACTTCTACTTATTTTGTGGATTTTATTTTTAACCATACAATTTTTCTTAGTTCAAAAATTTATACAACCTGTTAATAAGTGATGGGTTAAAATTAAAAAATGTTAATAATTAATGAACGATGTTAATTCTGCGAATTTTTTAAAGAATTCTGATGGTTCGCATTTATCATTTATTGGAAGATTCAATTGTTTTATGAATGAGGTGATATGCCGAGATAACGAAGAAAGGTTATTGCAATTTCTAGTAAGTATATTATATTTATTAAAAACGCTTTGCTTTTTACAAGCTTTTAAAAATTCATTTGTTAGGAAAGATACTTTGGAGTTGTAACTGGAAATAAAAAAAATAAATGCGAACAGAAAAAAATATGATCATTTTAAAAATTTACACATGCTTTTTTTGTTTATGTGAATTTGTGTAGATAGGGAGGGTACTCTCAAGAAAAATGTCCTTTTTATCAACGACTTAATTAATTATTAGTTACTACTTGTCAATGCATATATCGCTTATTCTTTCTTTGTTTTTAGTTGCGCTTGGAATATAGCAACTGCAAATCGTTCATTCATTTTTTTTATGTCTGTTTTTTAAAATTAAACATTGAAGCAACACATGCAGATTAAATAGCAACGACAATTAATATCTTTCTGATCACTGCTGAATAAAGATCCTTATTTTAAGGAAAATTGTTGCACTTGATAGAACAAGGAAAATTTTAGCAGTCGGAGTCATTGCTACTTGTGACTTGTCAATCATAAATTATTACTAGTGGATAAAGAATACGAAGAAAATGTTCAAAATTGAAGAAAATTAATAAGTTTCTTCTTATAAAAACAAATTTAAAAAATGCCTTCCATCTCTTTATTATTTATCTTATAATTTGATCCATTTCTTTTTCTGTTTTTCCTTTAGTCTTCGTTTCTGCCACATTACGCGCACTCTCTCTCTCTCGCACGCGCTCTCTTTCTCTCGCACGCGCTCTCTTTCTCTCGCTCGCGTGCTGATATTTTTTCTGACACTGTTTCTACTTCAATTATTCCCTCATATTTGTCATTGAAATAAAATTGTTACCAATTTTCTTTCAACTTAGATTACGTAATTTAAGTACCCACAAAAATGTAAATATAACAAACAAACAAAATAGATATCCATGAGAATTTGGAGGTAGAATGCTTAGATGCTTTTTTACCATTTTTTTCCACACACTTGCAGATTTTTTTCAGGTTTCGCTTAAGTAAATAAATTAAAAATTATAAAAAGCCTCTTTAAATAAAGTTTATTTTGTTCATGGATAATGTAAGAATTGAAATATCTGACATTCATAGATTTTATTTTATTTTTTTGTTTGTTTAGTTCTAAGAACCAATGCGTGATTTTCATTTTTAATATAATTATCAGCAACTTGCTGCATGCTTTTTTTAGCTTATTAATGTGTAGTAAGAAGAAGCAAAGCTTATGTTGATTTTTAGTTAGAGCCACTGTCTGAGTTAAATTTTTATCGTGTATAAAAATTTAGCTTCTTAAAGTCGAGTATTGTGTTGAATTGAAGCTGAAGAAAAATCTATAAAAAATTTTTAAAAAACAAATAGTTTCAGTTTCTGTTTATTATATGTAGAATTTTTTTTTTAGTTTAGAAAAGTTTGAATATTTTTTTTTACTTATTTTTTAACTTAAGTTATTTTAAAAAATGCATATTGTCTGTAAAGTGTAATTGTAAATATCCTGGTTATTACAGCTCAATTACTTAACTTTTCAGTTTTCACTTTTCACTCATTTTATTTTTTTTTTATTTTTTTTTTATTTTATCTCTCTAAACCGCTGCTTTAGAATCCCTTGGAAAAATACAAATAACATTTACACGATACATTCGGCCTTTCTTAAATATATTTTCTTTTATTTTTATTTTAATTCATTTCTGTAAGCAAGAAATATAACCTTGAAATAATAGCTCTTATGAATCTTTGTTGGCATCTGAAATTTTAATTTTTTTACCTACCTGCTTCTACCTTACTTTCTTTTTATTCAGTAAAAATAACTCAATAAGCTCACTAAGTTCATTTATTTTAGCCTCAACCAAATAATTTTCCTTCATGAAAAACTAAAAGGAATTTGGTCCAAATTCCTTTTAGTTTTTCATGAAGGAAAATTCAAAAATCCTTTCAGGGAGATAAAGATTTTGGCACTTGATATTGGTTACTCAAATGAAATAAAATGAAATTACATTGTTAAATTATTTGTAGTAAGTTTAATAATTTCACAAAAATGTTAGTTATTATTTCTGATCCAAACGTGTGTGTACTGTAATTAAACAATCCTTACAAGGTAAACAATAATATGCAACCAATCATATAAAAAAATAAATAAATAAATAATAGGATCCATAATGTAATGTAAAAATTACTGACTTAATAAGTTTTAAAAGATGAATCTGAAAGGAATTCGCATTCAATGAATTTGATATAACCCCCATTGATTTTTTTTTTTTTTTTTTTTTTTTTTTTTTCAATTAAATTTTTTAAGTTGATCAATTATTCTTTAAGGATAAGAATTCTTCTTTTTGGAACATATGCATACATATATTTGATTTATATAATCAAAATTCTGTTTCTCTTAAAATCCTAGTCTATTATTGAGAATAATTTGGGTAGATCTTGCATGAAAATTAAAGTAAAGATGTCTCAAATAAAAATATCCCAACAAATTTAGTTTTGTTTTTTTAAAAAAAAAAAGGACATGAAAAATTCTGTACCATAAAAAAAAGTAGTAGTAATAGCAAATAGTAGAGTATGGATCTACTTGTTAATTCTGGATATGGATTTGGGGTTAGTTTAAAAACTTTTCAAGCATAATTTATTTTTGATATATTTTTTTAATTTTCTTTATCCATTCTCCTATTTCTCTTTCTACTTTATTTTCTGTCTATTTTTTATACTTTCTCTTACTTTCAAATTAAATTTCTACTTATCTACCATATTGTTTCTCCATATCAATCAATTTTCCTTAAAGATAAATTTACTGCTTGGCTTTGTATAAAAATATTTTAATCATTTTCCTTTCATCATTTGAATTTGGTTACATTTTCTTTATTGTAAACCCAAGTGAGTCATATATGATGATGCTGCTACTTACTCTAAATAATAAATGCTGAAAAATTTATCGGGTTTGGTCATCTAACAAATTTCTGACTTTGTCATGACATCAAAAACATCCATCTATTTATTTTTATAGCTTTCATTTGAAGCAAAAATACTGAATATGGTCAGGTGAAGAATCTGTCCAAATGACTCATATAAAACAATTGTGCATTTTTGTCTGCTATTACTTCTCTGCATTCAACTAGAATAATGGAACCATTATGGATTGGACAGACTTTATATTCATTAGTCTCTAAATTTACATGCATCATTACTATAAACAAGAATTTTTTTTCTTAAATTTTGTTAACATATAAAAATTTGGTTTAAAAATTCTTAAAAGAAGCATATAGGTAAAAATCAAGTTCATATTTTTGCTAATAATTATTGATTTTATAAGTTTTCTTTCTGTTTGTGAAAAAGTCAAAAATGTATAAATCTTGTAGATCTTTTTAGTACAGAGGTTTTAAATATAAATGAACACGTATATCTTATATAGACAAGATTTTTAGGAAAGTGTGGGGCATTTAGAAAAAGATAACAAAAAAAATTAAAATAATTTTTTTAATAACCAGTACTGTTTCACATGCATTAAAACACTTTAGACATCTTTCAGGAACGATACAATCTTTTGAATTTCCTAAAAGACCAATTCTTTCTCATTTAAATAAATAACAGATTTTTTTCAATTTTAAGATTTTGTACTTGGAGGTTTTTGCTTACTTGTCTTCAGTAAGCAACTTTTTATTTTGTAATGCTAGAAACTATTGAAAAAATATTCATTTTCATTGATCTTTTTTATCAAATTTACTACTATATTCATATAAACAATGAAGTATAAAACTTCCTGATAATACATGACAAATTTAAAAATAAATATCCAGATGAAGACAACTACAACATTGGGTGTGGTGTGGTAAGCGACCAGTAATGATGTAAACACTTAATGAGTTGAAATCATCCAGGTGATGACATTATTGAAAACAGCTGGAATACTAAGAAGACTGCTGGAGTATTGAGGAGACTTGCTGTCACTTAATCTCAAGTATAAGGCAGCATTGAATGTTGATAAAATAAAGATGAAGGCAGCAGAATATTAAGATTACTGACGAATTGACATGACTTGTTGTCACTTAATCTCCAGTGTAAGGTGCTAGTTATTACTGGTATGAACACTCAATGAATGAATAATAAAAATAAAAAAATTCCCAATCTGAAGATATAAATTCTTTTTAAATCAGTAAATGACTTAAAATCTTTTTTTTTCCCCCCCCCCAATCCATTAGATTCCAATCTTTTATTGCTGAAAAATTTACAGAGCAAAATATCTAGTATAAGAATAAATATATACAAGAATATTATTTCACTTGTAAACTTTGCATTCAGATTCATTTTTACAAGAAAACAGTTTTTCAATTTAGAAAAAGTTTTCTAAGCTCAAGGATTTACAAGAATTGTGTATACAGTGTAACCCAGATATAAAAGAAACCCGGATATAAGAGATTTTCTCTGGTCCCAAATTAGAGCCATACTTACCTAAACAAAATAGACCAAAGCCGGATATAAGAGAAACCAGGATATAAGAGACTTCTTCTCCAGTCCCGACAACTCTCTTATATCCGGGTTACACTGTATAATCATGATTTAAAAAATGAAAACAAGTTTTTGATCTGTGAAAAGTTTTATATTTTTCAAACATGACTTTAATATTTATTTAAAATATCTTTCAAAACATGTGGGTAACCGAACAAACATAAATTTAAAAGGTAAGGTTAAATACTCAAAAATATGTTAAAGGAATATCTTTAGGAATAAGGGTGATTTTTAAGAGGTAGCAGGAAAAACAGTATATGAAACAACTTAATATTAACTGAAAATATTTAAATTTTTAAATTGCTTTTCTATAATATAAAGATGGATAAGATCACTAATTTCAGGAAATATATTAAAATTTATTCTTCAATACAAAAGAATTCATATTAAATACAAATCGTTACTTCATAATTATTAGTAATTATCACATTTGCATACGTGTCTATTATATATGATTATATTATATGCAGTTGGTAAGATGCATTTTATCATCTGACAACTGTAATCAGATTTTGAATACCATATTTTCTTTTGTATAACATATTGGTATATATGCATACTTATAATTTGGCAAGGAATATATAGAGGAAAACTAATAATATCCAATTGGTGATTCATCCGTACCATGACAAATCATCCTTTCTGTTGAATAGTCTATCAGCCAGCTAGCTTCTCCATCTATATTGTACATTTACAGATTCCTTAAAAATCTTTATATATATATATATATATGTGTGTGTGTGTGTGTGTGTGTATGCATATATTATTAGGTTGGTGCAAAAATAATGACGTAATAATGTCGTTTTTTGACATTAAAAAATACGTCAAAAAACGACATTATTACGTCATTATTTTTGCACCAACCTAATAATTAAATAATTAAGGAAGAGACAACCTTAAAGTTCCAATCCTTTACATATATATATATATATATATATATATATATATATATATATGCACCCAAATTTCCTCTATTTCCTATGTGAATGTACTTTCCCGTATTTGCATGCTCATATTTACCTGCCTTTACTTATACCTGTTTGTGTATTATTATGTGAATGAGTTTGTCCTGTCATTTGAAAATTCCCTTCCCTCTCTACCTCATTATTTGAATTCTGACTTCCCTGTATCAGATATGTGTAGCAATCGGTGATACTTTTTTTATTAGCATCTAACATCACTGATAAATTATCACTTTGCGAATAATAATAATTTATATATTCCTCCTGGTTTCATTTCTGAATAATCTTAATATAATATTACACTTGCCACTTGCTTAACTTTAGAATTTTAAATTTAACTGTTAATGTAAATTTAATTTTTAATTTAATCTTAACTTTAATGCACTAATAGTTTGTACTTATACCAGAGTAAGTTGATATTATTTTGAATTACTATATACTTGTATTCTGATTGGTCATCATAGGTTACATAACAAAGTTTCCCCTACTGAGGGGGTTTTGATTGGCTTTTGAACTCATAAAATTGTTTGTTTTCCATTTAACATCACTTGATAAGACACCAGCAGTGTTGAAACAAAATTGCAAATTTTGTAGTGATCTTATAACATGTATGTTGTGTGTGTGTGTGTGTGTATATATATATATATATATATATAGCAATTGGATGTCTAGCAATATAGATGCATGTGGATGACTAAGAGATATATATATATATATATATAATCCTAGTGACCGAGAAAATACCTACCTAGGTTTCACCTAAATGGATCTTCAGGGTAAGCTGGCTATATATATATATATATATATGTGTGTGTGTGTGTGTGAACATTAAAGTCAACACTCAGAGGCAACAGACTGTTTCATGCTAGATGCAATCAAGCCTACATGTGGGGTGAGGATTTCATCTAGCATGAAACAGTCTGTTGCCTGAGTGTTGACTTCAATGTTCACTTTTATATTTACATACACTATCTCTGTTATTGAGCACTTTATCCTATAAATATAGCACACCTTAAAACTATTCTTCATATCTATCTATCTATATATATATATATATATATATATATATATATATATATATATATATATTTCTTCTCATTACTTACTGGAAAGAGTTTGTCTGATCACAAAAGTATGAAACCCAGGGTTACAGACTCGTATCCCTACAACAGAATATATTTGTGTGTGTATATCACTGGCAGGATTCGAACTTGCATCATCCTTTGCAAAAGAAATACTAGATCCAACATGCTTTAGACCAACTCAGCCACAGAGACTGCTGCTGATCAAGCAAGGCTGAATATTGTCTTATAAATGCAAATCATTTCTAGATTCTTGAAAGCTTGTATCTGCTCAGTTTTATATCCAAATATAAACTATGCAATTTCTAATGGATTGTTTATTTATTAATCTGATAAAATGGATTTATATTTAATACATTTTTTTAAATGTCATTTTTAATGGATACTGTTCAGTTTCATATCTGAAATGTAAACAAAACAATTTCTAAAGAATTAATGGATTTATTTTTAATCTAATATTTTTTTATTACGTCAAACATCATTAATAGATACCCATATTTGAAAGATGTCCTGGTTTTATTTTTAAACAGCATTCATTACATCTAATGGTTTGCATACTTGAGAAATCTTTAAAAATGCTTGGAAAATGCATTTTTAACAAAATTTATAATTACAGTTACTTGTCAGTATGTACTTATTTAAATTTTCTTGTTCAGACATTTTTATGAATAAGAAATTTTTTTTTCTTCATATTTGTCATTATAATATGGTAAATAATAAATGTCATTATAGTTGGTTTACATATTTTATAATCTTGTAAATTATAAAATTATTCTTTTAAATAATCAATCTAATAGTGTTTAATATGCTTGTCAATTCTCAATGTATTAATCCATTTTCATAGATTAATACAGTAGTGATCTTATTGAATAAATTTACTCTTTAGTACTTCAAGGTATTTTTGTGTAATTTTGGTAAATATATCTTAAATTAGATGTCAATGTTATTTTCATTATTGTATAATTTAGATGACAACTTATCCATCGCACTCAGTAGTTGGTTGCAGTTTGTGATTTATTTTTTAGATCCCAACACTACATCACGGATTGCATCAACTGTGGGCAATTTTCTTTTTTTTATCTATCTTTATTTAACAAGGGGCAATAGTTATAACATTGTTTCTGTGAGGGAGAGATGATCAAGTGGACACAAGTCAATTGGCTGGCCAAATCTCTTGGCACATGCTGACTTAATAAAGAATCTTGGTGAGGAAAAGCATTTTGACCCTTCTAATTCTTGAAGCCATCATTGTCTTCATGCCTTTTTGGTCTTATATCAAAACTTAAACAACAGTTTTTCTGTGTCAGGATCCTATTCACATGTGATCAAACCAACTCCAATAGGTTCAAATCACCAAAATTCTGACTACAAGTATGCCATCCTGGACCAGCATTTCATAACTAATATATATATATATATATATATATAAAACATGATTATTCTGATTTTTAATTATTATATATATATATATATATATATATATATATATATATATATATATGAAGAAATACAGTTTTAAGATATTCTATATTTATGGGTTAAAGTGCTCAATATCAAATATAAGAGAGAACATTGAAGTCAACACTGAGATGGCAGACTGTTTCATGCTAAATGCAATCGTCAGGCCGCATCCATGGTATGATAATTGCGTTTAACATGAAACAGTCTTCAATGTTCACTTATATATAAAATTTAATTCTGATGTTATCAAGGGACTAGTGTTCCAAAAAGAAATATTTAGGTGTTAGACTGGTAATGGTACACCAACAATCATGGTATAAAACATAGCCTGATTTTAAGACAAATTATTCTTTATACCTTTAATTGCAGAAAATATGGTATATAAAAAAAAATCAGCTTCTAAGTAAATATTAGAATTTAAAGAGACTTTGATAAAATCTAAATAAGTACTTGTTTAACATCAAAGCTTTTGAAAAACAGATAAATGTAAATGAAAGAATTAAATCTTATATTGATATACTCTTAGATCAAATGAATCTTTGTTTTTATCTCTGATCTTGGTGGAAACTATTTTATTGCTTGTCTACCAAAAAGTTCCTGTACTCATATTTAGAAATCTTAAACAGTCTGCTTCAACCAAGATGTATATCCAATAAAGATTTTCTAACTAGAATGATGACTAGAATAAATATGACTTAGAAATATTATAAATGTTCAGTTGGGTTCCTTTCTGGATGAAACAACTTTTCAAAAAAGAATATCCCTTAAATAGAAATGATAGAAAAGTGTAATCAAAGAACAAAAAACATTTGACATTTGATACTGATGCTTATGTCACTTATTGATTTCATTTTTTACCATATATATATATATTCTTAGTAGATTCTTAATAGTTTAAAAAAGACTTAGAAAATACATTTTGAATGCTGCAGAGTTTGGTAATATTGATATACACAGTATTTTGGTATCACAAATTTTATCAGCACTCAGATGTCCTTGATATATAGTGTAAGAAATTGTGCACTCACTGTTAAATCCAAGTCTAAAAAGTATTAAATATGTTTTTCTTTTTCAATCTTTTATCTGATATATCTGTTTAATGGTGACAATGCTTTCACTGGAAAATTGACAACTGCACATGGGATGTAAAGGATTTGTGATGCTACCAATTCCCATGTTTCAATACATACAATCATTTTTAATAGTTGTAACCTTCATTCAACTATGACAATGAGATTGGTACCTATTAGTGTACGACTAAGTCAGATAAGATGTATTCAAAAATACATTCTCTAAATAAAAATCATTAAAAAAAATGGATGTCTATAGAAAGGAAAACTGAAACTTTTTGCATTTCTTATAATAATAAAGTTATTGGTTAATGAAATTCTATAAAGTAATTTCTACAAGTGAACATTATAGAAATTGCATCTCCTAGCCAAAGTATGTTATCATTTACTACCTCCAGAAATAATTCATTTTTATAGGATTTTTTATTAGGTAAAAAAAAAAACTATGAAAAAATAATTCAAACAAATGTTTGAGGTAATATTTAATTTATATGGACACACAACAAAGATAGATGATACATGCCGAGTTTAAAAAACAGGCAATAAATTTATTGTTAACACACAAAAAATGAAAGAATTACATAAAGTGCCTTGTGTGCCAAATGATGGCCAATATGTATGTAAATTATTAATGAAAATGAAAGATACCTTTTTTAAAATAAAAATTATAATACTGCATAAGAAGGTCCTCAGAAAAGGAAACTATATAAAATGGAAAAAAAAAAAAAGAGAAAATGCTTCTGAATAGTTTTCAAAGAATAATTTGTTACTACTAACTTTGCTCCATAAATTGTAACCGTGAAGAATAAACCAAAAACTTTTTCTCAAAGTGGGAGCTACTTTGATGTTCCTTTCAATTCTCATCTGGTGGTTGTCAATTTTCCTCTGTGTTTTTCTTTCTTGACTAGAGCAACCTGGGTTCCTGCGACAGCTGTTCAACTCCAAACACTTTTGGTTATTCTTTTAATCATTATAAAGGATGATTTTATTTTTACTGTTAACTGAATGTATGGACATACAGAACATTCAGACAATTTATACATAATTTATGTCCAGAGAAGAAAAAATTATAAGTACACAAAGTTAAATAAAAATACTTAATTGCAGTACCTTGTCAATTGTTTTTAATGAAGCCTGTATAAAACAGTAATTGCTTCCCAAATAAGAGCGCAAGTTAGTCAATATTCAACAAAATACATTTTGTTGATATTGTTCATAATAAAGAAGTAAGAAAGAAAAAAACAAAGAAAGTAAAAAAGGAATAAAATAAAATTAAGTCAGCCGCGTTGCATAGCTCTTAGCCCTCTCTGAGCTGGAGACAATCTTAATAGGCAATATATTTCTATAAATAATCTTTAAAAATCTCTAATGACTTGTATGCCCAGTTTTTATTTTTATTTCAACTTATTGCTTTCAAATGTCTATTTTGAATAATTTATTCTGTACAGTATAAAGTTTTTAGCACAATGTATCAATTGAAAAAAGGCAAATTAAA
This sequence comes from Acanthosepion lycidas, assembly GCA_963932145.1. Lineage (NCBI taxonomy): Eukaryota > Metazoa > Mollusca > Cephalopoda > Sepiida > Sepiidae > Acanthosepion > Acanthosepion lycidas. Next base: position 47,127,556 of record OZ010616.1, read on the forward strand.
TTTAGCCTGACTTCAAGTGGGCAAAATCAAAGCATCAACTGGAGGGTTGGGGTGAGGAGTGTGATTGGAAATGTTGAGTGTTGAGGAAATATGATATCAGTCAGCAGCCACGATTACTAACCCAAAAATGTACAATAAATTAAGCTAAAAATTCACAGAGAGATACATAAACACACTAACACATAGACATATATACAAACACACATATCAAGATTTAACATATTTTTTTAAAAAAAAAGAAAAACATATCTGGTTAGAGATTTTTAAAAGTTATATATTTTAGTTAGAGTAAAGGAATCATTTTAGCATCTAAGTTATACCAATAGTATATTTTGTTAAAGATTGTAATGAGTCCAACAAACATTGATGAACTAGAGTCACCACTAAGGTGTGTGTGTGCACGCATATATATATATATATATATATATATATATATATATATTATATTATCTGATGATAAAATAAAACAACAAATAGGAAACATATCAATGTTTCACTTTTATTAAAACTTCAACAGAGATTGAGAGAAAACGGACGAAAAGACAGAAAACACTGGTATTTTCACTCTCAAAGTGAAAAAAGTTGGATTGATATGTTTCCTTTTTGTGTTTTTGCTTTTTATCATCCTGTCAGATTCTGATCTACATTTGATTTTTAAAACACACACACACACACACACATATATATTTACAGCAAAAAAACAAAAATTACCTCAACATAGAAGATGGTCTATTTCAAGCCATTCTGTACACAGCTATCATCAGCGCCTAAGTGTCTGTCTCCGATCATTGTTTTAAATTTATGTCAAACCCTGGTTCAGGTATGATTTTGTGGTCACTGTATAATTTTTACTAACCTATGGTACTCTAGGAGTACCTCATGATACTACCAGACTTTGTTTCCTTTTATAACAACCAAAGATCAGTCAAATAAAAGTATGAAAATCCATTTTTTGAGAGAAAATAAGCTGTGACAAAATGACTTTGCCATTTTTGTGATTTTTACTTTGGATAGAAAATTTTTACCATAGCAAACCTGAATTGACTTTAAATTCAGTGGGGCTATAGGAAACCTCAAACAGCTTATTTTTTAACTTAGGCTCTCGTATCTCTTTATCAAATGTTTAACCAATGCAATGCTGTGTCCAACCTCCAACTGACTGTTAAATCTGCTGCTGCTATCCCAGGAACAATC